>CM053644.1:9550424-9895625 GCA_028654395.1 Scutellaria barbata
AAAACAATACATATATTAATTTGAAAAATAAAAAAATTTGTATTACATAATAATATAAAAATTATATATTATTATTTTAGAAAATAAAGATAAAATGAGTTTGGTTTTAATTTGAACCAAAAATTATTTTACAACAAAAAAAAAACAATACATATATTAATTTGAAAAATATAAAAATTTGTATTACATAATAATATAAAAATTATATATTATTATTTTAGAAAATAAAGATAAAATGAGTTTGGTTTTAATTTGAACCAAAAATTATTTTACAACAAAAAAAAAAACAATACATATATTAATTTGAAAAATAAAAAAATTTGTATTACATAATAATATAAAAATTATATATTATTATTTTAGAAAATAAAGATAAAATGAGTTTGGTTTTAATTTGAACCAAAAATTATTTTACAACAAAAAAAAAACAATACATATATTATTTTGAAAAATAAAAAAATTTGTATTACATAATAATATAAAAATTATATATTATTATTTTAGAAAATAAAGATAAAATGAGTTTGGTTTTAAAATTAATACCAAAAACATAAATTATTTGAAAAAATTATTTTATAAAATAAAAAAAAGATATAAAAATGATTAATTAAAAGAATAATATGAAAAAAAAATTTAAATATGTGTAATTGAACGATAAACTATTTTTCAAAATAAAAAAATATACATATATTAATTGGTCAATACAATTTTTTTTATATAATAATACAAAATTTATATATTATTTTAATTAAATTAAAGTTGAAAATTTTAATTATTTTATGATGTTATTTTATATTATTTGCATTAATATTATATTATATATATGAACAAACTCAAAATTTTAAAAAATTAGTATGTTTATAACATATATTAAAAATATGCACTAGTATACTTTATAATTGTCTTAATATGAAATTAGATTAAATATTATTAAACATATTAATTATTCATTAATCTTCCAATTATATATTAATTAGTCATTAATTATATATGTATATATATATATATAATTAGTTAATAAAAGAAACACATATATAATATAAACACAAAAGCACTAGTAGCCTAGTGGTTTAAGGTCTTACAAAGGTCACGAGTTCGAATCCTAGACAACGCACATTTATTTCTCATGATGTGGCAATGATGTATCTAGATACGACAACGCTTTTTGGTGCGTTGTCGTTGTGCGAATTTTTTTTTGCAACCCTGCCTACAACAACGGTTTTTTTTGCAACCCTGCCTACAACAACGGTTAAAAACAACGGTTTTTAACCGTTGTTAAAACCCAAAATTCTTGTAGTGAACACTTCTTGCTAATTTTATCAATGGTGCTATTAATATATATATACGCATATATGCATTGGGTTGCATGGAGGTGGTCACATGTTCCGGTAAATAATGAATGGCTCAACCACCTGTATGAGTTGTGAAGTAAATGAGTTCTTGCTTATGTTAAGCATGATTGATTTTGATGATTTTTTTGAACGTTGATTAAGATGTGGTCATTTATGAGTTGTGTAGTAAATGAGTTCCTTTCTACATGTAAAACATAACTAAATTTTTTTGAGCATTTCTTAAACGTTGATTAAGATGTGAGCTAGAAGAGAACGGATTTTGAGGGTTTGTTAATAATTGAATGATGATCTATCCTATTTATTAAGCAATTGAGATTTTGTAAATTTTAACAAAGCACTTTTGATATCTCTCATATTCTGACAACATAGATGAATTCAATAGACTATCGACATAGACAATTGAAGAAAAAAATATGTGCATCACTTTTTCATCCCTCTTTCACCTTCAAAGTTGGGCATCGGAGTGATGTCGTCTTGTGTGGCGGTGGGATGGGAAGAGGGTGACTTCTATGTATATATAAGACTTCCAATTGAACTAATTGGATGAAGAAAACTGACTTTGGCTGGTTTTCTTAAAATTGACCCCGATTTCTGAATCACTACATTTAACTTGAGTTATCAGCATATTTAACTTGAATATTACACATCTATTTAAATCATTCTGTAATTTCATGGCTTTTTTTTTTCTTTCGAAAATTTTGTATTTATTTTGTAATCTTGAGATATTTTTGTCATTATAGTTGGATTTTCTTGACCATTTAATAATCTTAATATTTTAATTTTTTTTCAATTTTTACCAAATTATTTAACTTATTATGTAATTCCCTAGATTTTATTATATATTTATGTTGTAGTGTATTGTGTGTATTTTATAATATTGAGATCTTTTTTTTGTTTTTTCAATTTTTTATTGGACTTTTTTGGATTATTTTAGCAATCTTTTGAGGTTTGGTTTGGTAAAATCTCCATTTATTATTGTTAGTTTCAACTTTTAAGTGGCAATAGAGGTTTAGAGTGGAGTGAATAAATGTCTTTTAATTTTTTAACTTTTCATTAAATTAGGCTAAACCTTCTATTGTATGCTTTACGTTATGTAAGCTTACAACGTTATATGTAATTGCAACTTACAGGACTACAAAAAACATGTCTTGTAGTTTGTTGTTATAGAAGGTTTTCTAGAGTTTTTGTGCAACAAAAATATACTTGAAGAGTTCTTTTGAAAACCTTTGAAAAACACTTATGAATTTTGAAGATAGCTTTGATGTTTTATATAGTATACAAAAAGATAAGAATAAAAAGACAGAAAAATAAACATAATAAATTTAGTGGTTCAAGGATGGAATAATCCTTCTAATCTTCTTTATTCCTACTCCTGAAGAGAAACTTTATTAAATCAACTTGTTTTATGCAACTTACATATATTACAAACTCAAACCTAACATATCTATAATAATAGCTTTCACTCAACTTGCTCAAACAACTTAGCTATGCAGGATAACTACTCTCACAAAGCAGCAACACTTAGCAAGAAATCTCATTTCTTTAGCTAAGAACTCTTAAAACAACCTCTATAAGGATTAAGAAGATTTTTGATTTCTTTAACTTGTTGAAACAGCCTTTAGTCTTGTAAGTCAGATTTTCTATAGGCAATTTCAGGAGGTTGAATGATTGAAACTTATAATTTTAGCTTTTGCTTGAAAGCATACAATAAACTTTGAGAGTTTGATTGCAATTGTAGTAGTATTAGCAGTTGTTTCATTGCTCCTCTTCCTCTATTTATAGAATCTCAAGTTTTGCCCATTGAAGAGAAAAAAATTGGCCTTTAATTTGCACTTCAAATCCATACAACCATCATTCAATGCTTTTTCAAATTTAGTTGTGGGGACCACTTACTTTATCGCGGGAACTGTAGATTTCTGCAGCACGCATGTCCAGCTGTCATGTCGAGATTAACTCTCAACTCTATTGTGGAGTTTTGTCTCTATTTACTCTATTTCAAATTAGAGAAACTTAGACTTGATGTTCATTCTTCATTGTAAATTAGTTGATCGTTGCATGCTTGATTTTGATGTAACTGTATTTATTATTCTTGTAGCAGTTGTATGAAAGTTTAATTTATTGTAACATCATTCCTATAATAAGCTTCTCTCCTTGTTGTATCCTTCTTTATCTGCATTCTGAGCTTATGTATAACAGGTGTTTCTTTTTATGATTATCATACAACAATTGTATCATATAGCTTGTAGCGTCTTCGTCATTCTACCTACAACAACTATAAGGTACAATGTGCAGTAAGTCCTTGTTTGTGCAATTTACAACAACTGTTTTCTACAACATACAATAAGATCTTGAATTTGTCTCTTCTTCAACCATTCTTCAATCCAAATCTATGACTCAAATCTATCTAATCATCATTTAAATATTGTGAAGAATGAGATTACTCTAAAATTCTAATGCATGTATGTTTCATTTCACTAAAGTTTAAACAATAAATTCCTAACAATTATATCTTTCTTGTAATTCTTTATATTTGTTTATAATCTTAAGATTTTTGGTAATCTCTCTATATTATTTACATTTACTCCTTTTCTTTAAATATTTGAACAATAATTGGACTAAAGTTTTAATTTTCGAATTAATTTAAATTCTGAAAATTGTATGTTATTTTATAATTTTCAAGATCTATTTGGTTATTTTTAAATTTTTTTATAATTAGATGATATTTATACAAAAAGAAAAAAAATTAAAATAAATATTAAATCAAGGGATAAAATAAAAAATACGCCATAAATTCATTTTGAAATTAAATCTGACCATATATCAAAGGTAAAATGCAAGTACTTTATAAGAAAGCTTTACAACTTCTTGATGTTTTCGTGACGGAAAGTAATAAGAGTGCTCGTTCTATTTGATCAATCATGTATACTTCTTTTTTTTACAATATAAGAGAAAAATGAATAAAATTATGAATTACAAAGGGGTTGGTTGCATACTTCCAGCTAACAAGATTTATTTCTTAATCCAAATGGCAAATTGCACATGTTTCCACTATTATATTTTGAGGACTTAATATTAAGTATATTATATAAATATTTGTATCATTTTAATTTACACAATTATTTATTTACACCAGATGCATGGATTAGGAGCCGTACAATTAGGTCGACCAGATGCATGGATTAGGAGCCGTACAATTAGGTCGACCAGATTCCACGGTGCTATTCACGTGCCCACGCGTTCCAGGTCGCACTCAAACCCTAGATCCGTGCTCAAATCATAGTCCTGCGCACCTAATCATTTTGTTATGTTCATTTAACTTTTTAATTATGTTCACATAACTTTTATATTATGTTCGCACAACCTTTGTTTTTATTCTAGCTTAACCTTTTACAGTGACATATAATACATTTTAAACATTTATATTATGATAATATAACTTTTATATTATAAGAATATAACTTTTATGTTATTTTTTAAGTATATAAATGTTATGATATTTGTATATAAAAGTTATAATAATATAACATAAATGTTAAATTATTATTATAACATAAAAATTCAACTATACTACATAAAATTTTATAATAAAATATGTTTAAGTTATTCACTTAAATGTTATGATATATGTATAAAGGTTATACTAATATAATATATATAAATGTTATACTCGTATAATAAAAATTTATCATATAAATAAAAAATTTGAATGCAAATTTCGACCAGAATATTAATCTTTAATTTATTGGGTACCAGACTTTAATGGGACCACAAATGTATTTTGTCATTTTAACATAATTATAATCTCTAAAAAGCAAAAATATTAACCATACAAATATTGCCATATATAATAGCCATTATGATTACGCGCATTCATTACAAAGGTCATCTTATCAAATATATACTCTGAAATGTGTTGTGGTACATGAACTACTACTAACATCGCATGAATGTCCATTATAGAACTCGATACACATTGAACATATAATCGATACCTTTGCAAAAAAATGGCTAAGAAGCTTGTCAAATATTCAAACTCCATTTCAAATTATGCATACTAAATAACGATACAATTTCATGTAATCCGTTTTGCAAGCACTTTAATATAAATATGTTATGCCATATTAATAATATAAGAATCTCCATAGACGAATTCCAAAAAAGTTTAGGGGTTTTTAGGTTATGCCTAATCCTCCCAAGGTAGCCATCAAAGCTAATGTTTCAACTGTCTAGTTGTTATTAGTGATTTGAAATGGAAAATACTAATAATGATAATAATTATTACAATAATAATATCCCTTAATAAAATATAAAGTAAACCGAATTACGATAAACTAATTTGAAGGAAAGTGGAAATAATGAGTAAAATTAATTTGACTGATGAAGAATTCATCAATGCTGAACCATGTGAGGATAAAATAAACATGTAAAAGATAAATTTTTAGATATCGAATCTTATGTTGAACTATTTAACTCTTAGTAAAATAAAAAAAAGGTTAATGTACAACACTATTAAATTCTTTCTCACATTAAAACATCAAGACATCATAATTAAACAAACCAATAGATGTGATACATAACAAAATCACTTCGACAATTTGAATGTTATTAGGGTCAAAACTTGAACCTAAACCTTCTTCTGAGCTGACCATATATGACTTTTGTTTTTGGTTATTTTTTCATATTTATATTCCAATTTTAACCCCCATGGCAGGAGGGGTGGAGTGACAGAAAAGTCAATTCATGTATGCCCAAATGACTCATCACCAAAATCTATGATTTCTTTCTCATCAGTCTTTGCCTCTCTCTCTACACACATATATATAACAGATAGGGGGGGGGGGTCCTCTGTTCTTCACCTTCTCTCTCTCCCTCTCTCTCTCTCACTCCTCGAGGAGAAGAAAAAGCCTCTGCAAACGCATTACGTATCAGACAGGATTTTACATCTATAATTGCATTAGAATCACCAAGTGATTCGCGGGTTTGTTGCTAAATCGTCTCAGATCTCTCCAATCCTCATCCCTGTAATTCTCTCTGCTCTCTGCCACTTTCTATTTAATTTTATGTAAATATAGCTCTAATTGATTAAACTAATGTTAAATGTGCTTCCTTCATTTTGATCTTTGGTGCTAATCCTATGATTTTTTATGAATTCATTTGTATTTAGCTATCACATATATTTGATTCTCTGCTACTGATTTTGATTTTTATTATAACATCGATTTTCACTTGCATGTCGTTTTAGCTTTATTTTTTTCCCCTTCATTTTCTCTTGTCTAGTTTTTTGATCATTAGCATCATTTTGCGGATTATCTGCCTCACTAACATTTTTTATTTTTTTGGGGGAAAAAGGGGAATTCACTTTTAATTCACTCTGCTTCTCTAGTTGGAGAAAGTCCGATTTTCTTAGTACTTTTTAATTTTTCTATATTTTGTTGATTTTTTATCTTGATAGCGTGTTTTCAGAGTGCAGAATTTTAGTTTTAGTTTTACTTTATTTTAGTGGATTAGTCTAATTAAATATCAAAAAGATGAATTGTTTTGACAGTGCTATGCTAGTCGTTTTTTTGGCTTTACATACCACTTGAAGTTGAAGCAAAGCCAAAGGAAGCAATAACAATTGTGCTAGGAATCATTGTTTACAAAGAGAAACTGCCAGTGGTAAATTGGTAATCTTGCCATGTACTGGTGATGTTGCTTTATGTTTGCTATGGTCTAATGAAGCATACATTTATATGTAGAGAGCATGTTAGCAGTTTGAAAAATCAAAGCTGGTTAAGTTTTGATCTTTTTAATTGAGAAAAATCTAACTTCTCTGTTTCTTTTTTTTTTTTTAAGAAAAAAATGTTGCTTTCTTTTATACCATCAATGCTTCTTTATTAGAAAAAATGTATGAAAGAGTTTAGAGTCAACAAAGTTTAAGGTCCGTGACGACATGCTCGCATCCTTTCAACTAACTTTGGCATTTTTAGAAAAATATTAGGTGAATGGCTCCAAGAAATCTAGCTTTTTCTATTTCATGCTTTTGTTGTTATATGAGTCCCCCATGTCCCTCGTTTTGATGGTGCGCTCAAGGTTTTGCAGTATCTTTTCTTTAATCTTGCTAATTAATTGTACCTCATTTTTGTGCTGTCCTGTTATTACCTATATATTGCCTGCTGTATTCATATTTTTACGAGTGCCCTTGAAATTTTAATAGAAATCAGATTTCAGTGTACATATGTAGTGAACATTGTTATTGCTTCTTATAGTTGTTGATAGAATTGTCTCTTGGAATATTTCTCCCTATCACAGGGGAAATAACCTCTGAGTGAAGGCTAATGATTAAGTTATATAAGTTCATTTTCATTCTTTAACCGTAACTATCTACTTGTGTTTGAATGTGCCTTTATCTTCTTTTATTTCCTTGATATCCTTATCATTGTTTCTTCATTTATATGAAAGCACATACAATCATCTATCTTGTATACATATTCATATACGTAAGTACATTCATCTGTACATTTTCAGTTCAGTACAACTGAATACAAATTAGTGATATTGAAAAAGCACATCTTTTGAAATCTGATTTTATATTAGTTCAGATCGTGAGGTCACTTGATTGTTCTTCGCTCATAGTTATTTCTCCAAATATGCTAATAAATTTTAAGTGACAGGATGAAAGTAATTGCCATAGTTATGCTCATGAAGCAATCTTCTTTTATTGACTTTTTGTTTCCAATTGATAAATCACACCCCCCCCCCCCCATCCTGTCTCCATCTCCAAATATGCTAATAAATTTGAAGTGACGGGATAGAAGTAATTGCCATTGTTTTGCTCATGAAACAATCTTCTTTTATTGACTTTTTGTTTCGAAATGATAAATCACACCCCCCCCCCTCCCGAGATAGAGAGGAAGATACTTAATAGTTTGCAAAATCATCTAAATAGAATGTGCATGCCTGGTCATTGGTTCAGAGAATCAATAGACATAATAGATTCTCCATGCACTCATCTGACCTCATTTATTTTTGCTATATCTGTTTCCTGTTCTCTTTGAAGCTTTTTGTGCATACATTTATTTTTCCTGCGTACATTTATTTTAATGTGCATGGGAATAAAGGGATGTGAATACTACACCGAATCCTACATTTCCTTCAGAGAAATAACTGGAAGGAAAAATCTTAATTGAATAATTTGCATCAAGACCCCAAGGTGTGGATAAAAGATATATTATGGGTCATATATGCAACTATTACTCAATTATTTTGGAAGTTGATGCACATATAGTTGATTGATGTATTTAGTTAGATTTCACTTAAAGAAAGTTCACTTCATGCATAGTTCTTAAATTCCCTTATGTGCCTGTTAGTTATCCTGAAAAGTATAAAAAATACTTGTTTTCCCTATAACTGGAGAAATTCCTGTTTTTGATCCTGTCAAGTTATGGTATGACATTTATTAAATTTGTGGCTTGCACAGAAGGAATATATTTGTCGGGATTCCTCTCCTTTTGAGGATAGCGTAAACATTTGGTGAATTCTCAAATTCACAAAGTCCGTCTAATTCACAGTCATAATCAACTTGTTTGACTTCATTAACCACTATGTATACTTATCAAGGCATAAGGACTGATTTTACTCACCAAGATCATGATTTCAGATTTGCTAATTTTGTTCAGAGGAGAATATGGAACATCTATGTGCTTCTTTAAATGCTTCCTAGTTCCTGTTTTCCTATCCATAAGAATCATGTATTGATATGATAGAAGATTTGTGATGTTCCTTTGATTGCTTTTTTATATTTGTCTACCATAAGCAGTTTCTTAAATTGGTCTACATTTGTCAAAATTGGAATGTGTTCACAAATTGGACTTTGTTTATTCTGTGTTGACAGTGTTGAAGGCGATTCTTGGGATGGAAGATTCCATTATATCTTAGACTAGGTTAGGTTATCAAGGTTTTTGCATGTTCTAGAAGTTAGGTAGTTAAGGAGAGAGCAATGCAGCCACAGTCATTAAAACTTACCATCAAGTTGAAAAGTAGTGAGAAATTTGTTGACAATTCTTTGACTACTACTGATCATCTGAGTACCGTGGAAGGAGAAACTATTGCCTCAAATGATACCAAACTTCCAGGCAGTGTGGCGATCAATTCTCAAGATCAAGTAGATCTTAGTTCTGCAGGGGTTGTAGTAAATCATCGCACTGAAGATGAAGAAAACCCATCTAAAAGTTCTCAATATCAGTTGGTACCTTGTGATCGTAGTGTTAACGGTGCTGGTGATGCTGACACTGTCCGAGATGCCATTGGTGATCAACGTCCATCTCTTACAAGACAACAGCCAAGAGTTTTGCCATCCATAGGGGCTTTCACTGTTCAATGTGCCAAGTGTTTTAGTTGGAGGCTAATTCCAACAAAGGAGAAGTATGAGGAAATACGAGAGCATATTATAGAACTGCCCTTCTACTGTGAAACAGCTCAAGAATGGCGGCCTGACATATCATGTGATGATCCACCTGATATAACGCAGGATGGCAGTAGGGTTTGGGCGATCGACAAACCTAACATTGCTCAACCTCCTCCTGGTTGGCAGCGACTTCTGAAATTCAGAGGTGAAGGAAGCAGCAAGTTCGCAGATGTGTATGTATTCTTTTTCTTTTGATTGTATTTGTTTGACTATCTGTCCGAAGCTGATCTGTTCTCTGAAAATCTGAAGTTATTCCTTGTTTAGGTTAACATTTGGAAACACACAGATATAGAATTATCTTGGAACAGTTTAGCACCTTTTTTATATTAGAATATCGGTTCTTTAAACTTGAATATGTTAGGAGTAATTATTTAATAAGTATAGGGTGTTCTCTTCTTTGTGTGATATGTTGAACTTTAAGAAATTCTAGAGAATTGATATTGAAGAACAAATGGATCTAGGAAGAATGCTTAAGTTGAAAAAAAAAAAATTATACCAACAGCGTTAGTTTCTGGACTCTCTGTAGTGTTTTGAAGACCAACCTATTTTTTTCTTTTCTATGAGCCTTAGGTTTGAGTCCAGTTCTAGCACCTCATTAATTGTTACTTGATTAATCTTTTGGGTGGTTAGAAGAATTGGAAAAACGCATTGACATTAGTGATTTTATGAACTTTTTTGGGCATAAAAGAGACATATGGAAACGAATCGTAGAGATTGATGCTCCTGAAAGAAATTCCTTTGATAGAAGCAAACAGAGTAGTTGTGCCTTATGTAAACTGGATAAGCAGCTATGATACTCTTAATATTGCGTTGGGTTTTTCTAACATGATAGAATCACTAGCTACCCAATGGAGAGACTCCAAATGTGCTATTGAGGATAAGGTCTAGGTGTCAACGTGATAGTTTAAACTTCCCTTAAGTGTTGTAGATGTTGATGATCATTGGAAGAAATAATGTGGGACTTCTAGGTGATTCTTTTATGGAACAGAGTTTGATGTATTCACTGCTAGAGCCTAGAGGTGTGAAGCAAGCTTGCCCTTTTTACTTTCAGTGGTTAGTTTGCCTAGAATTCTTGAAAGAGAATTTAACAAGAAACTGATGAACTAATTGAACAGCACACTTATTCTGTTAAGCTCAACTTGATGGAAGAATTCCCCATCAGGATTTATTTCTTCTTCTGGAGGAGATTGTTCTGGGAGAATTTATGTTGGTAGTGGGTGTGAAAAACGTTCTGACAAAGTATGAGGTCATATATTCTTGGAGACCTTATATTTTTCTGTTTTTTTAACAGCAGATGTCTTATTATTGTTTTGTTTTGGACCGTATATGTTTTATGAATGTTGTTTTGCTATAGTTAGTGGGGTCAAAATAATTGATATTTTGGGAGAACAAAAATTGCAGAATGTTTACCAAACATATTTATCCTCCAAGAATGAGAATAGAAGTTCGAAAACAAAACCAAACAGATCGATTTCTCTAATCCTCTTTTTTTCCTGCTTTAGTTTTGCTTCTCAGTTAACTAAAATAGTAATTGTTCTAATGTTCGTTATAATGGTACCTTCTGAGTTATTTTCATGTTTTCATGAATCACTACAGGTATTATGTTGCACCGGCAGGCAAGAGGCTTCGATCATTGGTGGAAATTCAAAGGTAAAAATTCTCAAGATGGAAATAGCTGTGTGAAAATGTTGATATCTGCATATTACTGGAATCATGGATCAATGTTTTCCTGACCATTTCACTTTCAAGGTACCTTAATGAACACCCAGAGTATGCAGAGGAAGGCGTTAACTTGTCACAATTTTCCTTCCAAATCCCAAGACCTTTGGATGACAACTATGTAAGGAAGCGTCCCGCTCGTGTTGCACCTTCTAATGATGCCAATAATAATGGGATGCAAATTGTGCCCCATCCTTCAGAAGGTAACTTGCATAGAACACCAATAAGAAAAATGAGTTCCTTTAGTTATCATAAATAATCATAATTAACCTTTTTCATATCTGAATCGGTAATATATTTGATCCTATGTTTGTGCATTTAAATATATTCCTATTTTGGATGTGTGTTGCAAATGATTTCTTAAGAAAAACTTATGGAAATTCCATTCAGATCTTGAAAATAAAATGTATATATTCCAGGCAAGTGATGGTAAAATGTTTGTTTTTGTCTTTTCGGAGAATCTTTTTAGTATCTCTATGGTCTCAAAAGTATGTTGTAATTTGATCCCCCTTGTCCATCACTGATCACTTTTATGATATTTTAGTTAATGCAAATAGTGTTGATTAAGTTAGTCAAATGGTTGAGTCAAAATCTAATATTCAATCACTTTGAAAAGCTTAATGCATAGTCTAAGAAATGATGACCTTGGGGGAAAAAGGTGTATACTTACTCTGATGAACATAAGTTGGTAATGCAATTTTATTAATTATGCAGTTCAACCCATATCATGGATAAGACCTGATGCGGACGCGAACTTGCAGCATCGTGGGCCGTGGCTCTCGTCTGATCATACCCAGTCTCCCGATTTGAATCCTGAAGCTCAACTTGCGAAGAAGAGAAAAACATCATCTTAAAATGAGATCGATTTGAAAGAACCTCAACAGCTTTGATCAGCAATTTGTGCACCATATTTGCTAAGGTAAGGCAAGTAGTATCATCAATGTTTGGGAAGAAAGATGCAGTTTTCAGAAACTTCAAGTCTTGCAATTTTGAACTACTATAAACCAAGAAGTTAATTTTATAAAATACACATCACATTGTCTTTAAAAAATGAAACGATGCATGTTGTATAATGGGATAGGGACATTGTATCTGGAATATTTGGTCTAATGTATGATTTTATCATTTAAGAATTTTTAGGGTCATTTTATAATATATCAGTATGTTGATACTCCAACAATCTTAGACCTTTGATTATCAATCACTCAATCTTGACCATTCATTTCTTCTTTAGCTTTTTTAAGCTTTGATACAATTTTCCATTAAATTTTTTCCCCATACGTATTCCAAAAGCAACTTTTTTTTTTTTTTTTTAAATTTAGTTCATTGCTTCTTGTTCTATCCATGACGGAAGTACATGATTAAGATTCTATTCAATGTATAAAAACTCAAGGTAATGATATTTTTATCTATCTTTGACAAACAAATTTATTGGGATTCATTGTCCATTTTGTTCGTTTAAAACCTGGATTACAGAAAAAAAAAAGAAAAAAAAGAAAGCCACTCTCTAAACTCCATAATGTTTGAGCAAGAAACATATAATTCCAACTAATTCTCATTAAAAATCAGTTAAGTGATCTATGAGTTATTATGATGTGGGTTGGTATTTTCTCAAAACAGTAATTTCAATCCCTACAATTTGAAAGAAAATCACTTAATCTGAAAGTTAGTTATGTAAGATAAATATTTTTATTCATGAAAACAGTGAGAAAAATAGTGAAAAGAAAAGGTCATAATAACTTGTTTGAATGGTTGTACATTTCTACTGCTATTCAAAAATATAATGTATTACTTTTTTTTATTATATTTTCTTTATGAATTCGCGTTGATTTAGTAGAGAAATTAAAACTAAATGAAACAAATATAATAAAGGTGGGAATATCTACCCTTTTCTAAGTACACCCCAAATTTTTATTATTTTAATTAAGAAAATATAAAAATATAAATATTTCAAATTTACCCTTAAATTAAAAAAATAAAAATAGAAACCCTTCTTCTTCCTTTTTCCTTCAACGTCCGCTTCTCTTGTTTTTTTTTCTTTCTATTCATCTATCTAACTTTCATCTCGAATGTTTTGAGGAATAACACTACAATACACAAAAATCATTTTAAGAGTTAACTTAATATGTAACATCATGAGAAAATCGTATAAAAATCTTATAAAGAAAATGAAAAAAAAATCAAGTAAACCGAACAGTTTCGTTCGATTCTAGACCGAACACACAAGGGTGTGTTCGGCCATCGGGGATAAAACATAATTTTATAAAAAACACAAAAAAATCAAGCAAACTGAACAGTTTCGTTCGACCCTAGTAGACCGAACACACCACTGTATTCGGCTACTAGGGGTCGAACACACCATGTCATGTTCGACCTCTGGTGGCTGAACACACCCTTGTGTGTTCAGTCTATGAACGAAACTATTCGATTTGCTTGATTTTTTTTTGGCAAAGTCTTGGGTGAGACCGTCTCATGGATCCCATGTTGTGAGACGGGTCGGGTCGGGTCGAACATAAGAAATTATGTAATACTTTTGCGTGTATTACGTAATACTTTTCTATATATTAGATAATACTTTGTATTATAAGATGTGTTTTGAGTTGAGTTGGACCATACGAAAAATATGTAATACTTTTATGTGTATTAAGTAATATTTTTATGTATATGAGGTAATACTTTTGTTTTGAGTTGAGCCAGACTATAAGAAAATATGTAATACTTTTATGTGTATCGGGTAATACTTTTATGTGTATCAGGTAATACTTTTGTATTATAGGATATATGACCTGAATTGGGTCGGGGCTGGTCTTAAAAAACACGCAGATCCTAGGGCTTCCAGGTGTTCTTTTCTCCTCGTGCAACATGTAATACTTTTGTGTATATTATGTAATACTTTTTTATATATCATGTAATACTTTTGTATTTTGCATATATATTAAATAATATAATACAAAGTATTACCTGAAATATAGAAAGGTATTACCTAATACACACAAAAGTATTACTTAATTATTATGTTCGACCTAACTCGACCCGTCTCACGGAATGAGATCCGTGAGACGGTCTCACACAAGACCTACTCTTTTTTTTTTATAAGATTTTTCAAAATTTCACATGATGTTATATATTAAGTTAACCCGTAAACTGATTTTTGTCATATTGTTATTTTATTTCTCAAAAATTCAAGATGAAAAAAAAAGGGAAATCGAGAGAAGAGGAAGGAAGGGGAAAGAGAAGGATGAGAAAAAAGTTTTGGTTTTTTCTTTTAATTTTTAATTTAAGAATAAAATTGGAATATTTGTATTTATTTATTTTTTTAATTAAATAATAAAAATTTGGGATGTATTTAGAAAAAAGTGGGATGTGGATAGTTACATTATATAATAAATTTGTACATATTTCATCAAATAACAAAATTTCAAGAATTACATTTTAAATAAAAAATTGGTTAAGATTTCAATTATTAGTTTAATAAGGGAATTAATTAAAACAGGAAAACTCGACCATCTGATAATAACAATCACCTAATCATGAAAATAAGAAAATGCTAAGTACTCCAAACAAGGCCAGTGAGGGGAAAACTGCAACTAAAATAGAATTTTTTATATATAGGATACTCTTCTAAACTTCTAAATACATATATGTAGTAGGGCAAATCTCGCGTAAAATGATCTTATGGATCTCATTTTGTAAAACGAATTGGATTTGTTCGGTCAACATTTTGATTAATGGTCAATGAGTCAAAGTTAACGGTTAACAATCAAAGTCAACATCTGATCAATAAAAGTCAAAGATAATATTTTTATGTATATTAGATAATACTTATTGAAAATATCACATTATACACATAAGTATTATATGGTACATAAGAAAGTATTACATTATGAGAATAAAACACCATGTAATACTTTTATATATATCATGTAGTATGTTTTGAAAATATCATATGATACATATAAAATTATTACATAGTGCATATGAAAAATATTACATTATGAGAATAAAATAAAATGTAATATTTTTTGAAAGTATCACCATAAAATACTTTTATGTATATCATGTGATATTTTTCAAAAAAAAATATCACATGATATACATAAAAGTATTACATGGTATATGAAAGTATTATCTTATGAGAATAAAGTACTATGTCATACTTTTATGTGTATACACATAAATGTATTACATGATACATATGAAAATATTATGTTATGAGAAAAAAGTAAAATGTAATATTTTTTGAAAGTATCATCATATAATACTTTTATATATATCATATGATACGTCATGTGATACTTTTAAAAATATCACATGATATATATAAAATTATTACATGGTATACAAGAAAATATTATATTATGAGAATAAAGTACTATGTAATACTTTTATATATATTATGTAATTTTTTACAGTATCACATGATATACATAAAAACATATAATATTTTTATGTATAAATGTAATATTTTTAGTCAACGACGTTAATCGACCGTTGACCATTGAACGTTAATCGGCGTCCATCATTGACTGTTGACTTTTTGACTTTCACTATTGATCGGGTCGAGTTGACCCGTCTCACAAAATGGGATCCGTGAGACAATTGCGCACAAGATTCACTCATGTATTAGAGTGCTATGAGGAGTTTGAAGGTTAGATGTTCATTTATCTGTCAATGAAATAAAAGAACAGTATGTTAATGTGCATCAAGATGGAAATTGCAACTTGAAACTGAATTTTGGGGGGGAAAAAAGGATTTACTTCAGTACTTGAAGAAGAATTTACAAACAATTAAAGAAGGGCTGCTAATAGGCTATAGCTAATGAAAGAAATTCAATTCACTTCAATTCCCAGCTGATGCAGAATTAATAGAGCAAGTTGTGTCAATTTGAATAATAGTTTCACCACACAAATATATACTTTTGAGTTTTCTAGATATTTACACATATTATATTGGTTCTTTCATTCCTTCCACAACCCCTTTCAACCGTGAAACTTGTGAATTGGGGGTGTTGTATATTTTGATATATTATCTTAATAAATTGGTACATATATTGAGTTGGAAAATAAAAAAAAACCACAGAAACAAAGGAATTTCTTATAGCTAAAAAATCAAAAGACAAATGCATGGGTTTACACTATAAAACATAACTAAAACTATTTTATAATGATTAAAAAAAGGAGATATATAAATATAAAAATATAAAGGAAGAGTAAAAAATAATTACTAGAAGTTAGAAGAATGATAATCTTACTCGACATGATCAATTCCCAAATGGTTTGTGACAAGACCCTACCCAAATAACAGTTTACAAAAATAAAATTACCCAATGCATCGACATTGCATTAAATTTGACAAAAGGGCCAAAGGTTTTCTTTTTTCACGTTGTTGAAAATGAATAAGAAATGAACACAAATCAATATTTCAATTAGTTTGAAATAGTGTGCTAATAGTTAACACCACAAAAATGAGATCAATCTATACAAAATTCCTACAAAAATAGCTGTTTAGTATCATGTACATTGTACACAACCATATATCCTATTATAATCTATATTTCTTCCAATTTTTGAACTTTGGCTACTTACAAAGCTTCATCATTCACATACAACGAGGGAGACGAGGTGATAATCGGCAGCTCCACAGATAGCCGCGCCCTTGCTTTTAACATTCAACAAATACTCCAACGCTCGTTGGTTGATAACTTCACCGGGGATCAGCACCGGAATTCCAGGAGGGTAAGGACATATCAACTCCCCACATACTTCACCAACACTATCCTCAAGGCTAACTTTTCTTTTACGAGCAAAGAAAGCGTCTCTTGGACTTAGAATCATCTTGATATCATTGAAGAGTTCTAAGTTTGCGACACTGATTGCTCCTTTCTTCGATGATCCTTCAACATGTGAGAATCTTGAAGATAGATGCTTCAATCCTGATACGAGCCGTAAAACATGCTCTCTCCTTGTTCCAAGGTTAAATGCTAATGTAATAGATTGTGTTCCAACGAGTTCACAAACTACCCCGAAATCCCTGTATAAGATATTGTCAGCTTCAAACGAGGAGAGACCAAGCTGCTGCATGCCCACAGTGACTCGCAAAGGATCAATAGCAGGAAAGTTGGGGAAATTCGGAAGGTCAATGAGTGAGATTCCAGGGATTTCTTTGATCATACTTTTAGTTTCGAAAGCTAATTCAATAGCTTCATCGAAAACAGTTCCATAGCTGTTGCTTAGTTGAGCCGTAGCAGCATCTAATGAGGCTAACAACAGATAACTTGGGCTGCTGCTTTGAAGCATTTGAAGGCACCTGCATATTCTCTCCCTGTCTACAAGATTACCAGAGAGATGTAGCATTGATGACTGTGTAAGAGAAGACAGTACTTTGTGAGTTGATTGGACAACAATGTCGGCCCCTTGAGCAAGAGCTGATATTGGCAGCTGGTGGTGGAAGCCGAAGTGGGCCCCATGAGCCTCGTCAACAATTAGAGGGATCTTGTTCTTGTGACAGAGCTCGGAAATTGCACCGATATCACTGCATATACCATGATAACTAGGTGAAACGACCAAGATAGCTGCTGGTTTTAGACCTTCCATCTCTACTTCCCTGATTGCTTCCTCGACCTGTTATAACAGCCATCTAGAAAATTTTATAAGATGGAAGAACTTATAAGCTCTTTTTAAATAAACAAGAATAACCTAAATGATGACCACCTTGCCTGTAAAGGAGTAATGCCACCAGCAATGTCCCATTCAGGGTCGTATTCAGGAACAATATACTTAGGTACCACACCAGTTAGAACCATTGCAGATATTGCAGAGATATGAGAATTTCGAGGAAGAATGAGAACATCTCCGTGCGAACAAGTTGCCATTATTGCTGCCTGGACTCCACATGTACTGCCACCAACAAGAAACCATGTCTCCGATGCTCCAAAAAGTTTAGCTGCCCGTTTTTGTGCTTCTAAAATGGGCCCCACAGGTGCAAAAAGGTTGTCAAGCTCTGGAAGTTCTGGTAAGTCATGCAGAAAAGGTGTTGCTCCAATTAGATTGGTCAACGATGAAGGAGCCGCTTGTCCTCTGTTATGTCCCGGGAAGTGGAAACTGGCCACGTTTTCTTGTGCTGATGCTTTCAATGCACTAACCAATGGAGGCAAGCTAGAGTCCTTGCCTTTTTGAGAATCAAATTCCGAGATTTCACCATATCCCTTCTCTTCTTTCTTGTTCCCTAATGCTACATTGAAACTTTGCTGCAAAATGGATACGTGTTAGACATCTTTTACACCTCATGTACAAGCTGGATTCATTCTTTAATGCCTTGAACTGATTAAATAAATCAATCTCTTAGAGTGGGAGTAAGATTCAGTTATACTCTTATCATTTTTATCCATTGCTTACAGAAGCAAGATCAGCAAGATCAGCATGATCAGTGAACTGACGCAACTAGCAACAAGTAACAATCCACTAATTTCTTCCTAATTTAGCAAGCCACTGGGACATTTATTATACATTCCATGATTTATTATTGATTATAGCGTATTGTGAGGTTGAAAAGTAAACAAAAAGTTTCATAGTGAGTGATGATATTTTCAGTCATCTTAAATTTTTCCCTTTTAGAATACAACAGTCAACAAATTGCTGAACCCCAAACTCCATCACCAGAACACCTCCTTCAACTAACAAAACTTTCTTTTTCAGTATCCATATTTTAGAGCAATCACTTGCATAGCAAAAAATACTAACAATTCATAAGCTACGAAAATTTGTTTTTTTGAGCATTACTCTAGTTTGGAGTTAGCTGCACTGTTAGAGGAATCCTTTCCGCGGAAACTTCAGAAAGGATAAATGTATCTATTGAATACTATATCAAATGATTAAGGGGCAAAAATATAAGAAAATCAACTCTCAATTACTTATATATTTCATGAATGTAAATATTATAAATGCAAAACAAAATGAAAATTTATGAGGTAAAAAAACACATAGATAATAAACACTTAAGGTCTACTAAATTTTCCACTAAATTCTGCCACCATTATCTCTCATTAGGCTCACTACTATCTCTCTATTGCTACACATAAAACTTTCAGCATTAAAAAGCTACATACACCAACAGTTAATCCTCAAAACCCCACTAAAATTAAAAGAGGCCTGAATGAAATGCCCCTTACAAGTTAAAATTAATACAATTTTGTGTTATTTCGTAGCAAGAAACAATGAAAGGCACGTGCAAGAATTGAAAATCAAACAAGCTGATTAAAAAGAACAGGGAGCAAACCGGGGAAATCAAACAAGCTCTTGGTGTTCTGCTGTGCCTGAAACTCCAGATATTGGCGTTGCTCAAACTCAAACTCTGCAAGAAGAGTATGATATTGTAAGAGATATACAACCAAAGAAAACAAAGAAGAACCAATAAAGGAAAAAGGAAACGAAAAGGAGCTGAAATTTTCTCCTCTAAGCATTTATTGTTATATGTATATCGCGAAATGATAAAGAAGAAAATGCGTGTGAGAGGCCATAACACACCATATCCAAAAAGAGAGTAGAAGCAGATACCCTGTTTGTTTAATTGTCTCTATAAAACCAACCTTTTTCTTGGTTACCCTCATTCAGCTCACTCCTTCATTTTTCTTTTTAATTAATTACTAGTATTCACAACGATTCTAATAATATTTCATGTAATGAATAATTATAAATATAATATATGATAATTATACATGATGTTCAAATAACACATTAAAATATATTTATATATAAAGTTTATTTTAATAAATAACAATTTTTTCTCAAAAAAAAATAAATTATGTTTCGATATCTCAAATCTCTGAAATCAGAGAACATATTAAAATAGTAGAGGACGGTAGTAGCTAATAGGATTCGGGTGTAGGATACATTTACCCTTAAAACATGTATATTGATATTTTAAGTCATGTTATTTATATATTAGATTAATACAATAAAAAGATTAAAAAAATGAAAAAAAAAGGAAATAGTAAATGTTATTTATATTGAGCCCACCACATCAACATCCACTCATTGTCTCTTCTCATTATCTTATTCTTCTCATTCTCATAAAATAGTAAAACACTGTAACTCTGCTATACCAAAAATCAGAAAATTTATTAATAAAATATTAAAATATCAGCTAAAAACACCTTTTAATATAATTGACACACTCGATCGTATTCAGAATCTCATGCAATAATGGATGGTTCGTATGATATTAAAATAAGTAAAAGTTAATCAAAATATAATTGAGAAAATTACCATACCCTCCCTCTCAACACATATAGATAATAACTTCATATACATACATTATTTGACTTGTTAGTCTCACGTCCCATTTTCTTACATAAAGTTTTATCAGAGTTTTTTACACGGGCGTACAGGAAGAAAAGAGGTAGGAGACGAATAGAAGATATTACATATCAACCATCGGTTTCAACCGATTTAACATAATATTAGCAACGAAAATATCATCAGGATCTCACGTCCCATATACACATCATATCATCACCAAACGTGTATTTCTTACAACATTGTTTTATATATCAACCATAATATTGTATTTCTTACACAGAAGATATTACATATCAACCATCGGTTTTAACCGATTTAACATAATATTAGCAGCAGAAATATCATCAGGATCTCACGTCCCATATACACATCATATCATCACCAAACGTGTATTTCTTACAACATTGTTTTATAAAGAAAATGTTTGAGAAACATCATATTAAAATAATTTACAGATCCAAAAATAGCACATTCTCTCTCCTTTTAGGGTTCATCATGCTCATCACCTCCTATAACGTGAATTATAGAATAAGGGGTGAGTGCGTTGAATACACTCGTGGGGATAAAATCCGCGTCTAAATCTTTGACCGATAATTAAATCAGAAATACATATAATCATTACAGAACACAACACGAAATATGCACAACAAATATTAGAAATGGTAAGAGACGAATAGGTGTGGGCATCGCCCGTCTTATCCCATAAAACAGTCTCAAATACCACCGGTGTATTTCAAGGACCACCAAACCTTTCATATAAGAATGGAGGTAAGAAATGAATACATGAAGGGGCGCCTCAGCGGGCCCACCCCTCACAGTAATAAGTATGTCACATCAAGTATAATCACAGCATTTAGTATTCCTCAATCATGCTTGGAAAGGAAAACTGTAAACAGATAAAGAGTTAGAAATTACCCCCACCTTGTTCGGTGGTTACCACGTGAGCAGCAACTGTCAAAGATCACATATTTCAAGACTTCAATCCAACAAGCAGTCTACATAAATTACGGTGTTTTCTTAGATCTTTATTAAATATTATTAAAGATTAAACCAACATTGGATCGGATACTATCGATCGAGATGAGACGGATCGGAACGGAAGACCTCACGATTGAGGTTGCAGAAACAAGAGGGAAAGATCAGTTTATAATGCTGAGATGAAAGAGAATGAATTTTGGATCAAAACAAAAAAGAATGAACTCGATTGGAGTTGAAACGAGCTCGAACGGAGCGTTTTAAGATTGAGGGGTATTTTGGTAATTTGGTCGAGGAGTTGACTTGGACCAGGACCCATGACCCCCCGATCAATGATATCTCGTTGGCGTCAACTTGATGATAAAGTACGATGAAAAGAAAATGAGATTTGGATCGAAAATTGAATCGAAAATATGGTGTCGCGCGCGTACCTGGCTGCTGCCTTGTTTTCTCGGCAGCGGGAGCGGCATCCTTGGCAGCTGCCGAGTTTTCTCGGCAGCGGGGGCTCGGGCTCTCGGCAGCGGGGTGGGTTCGCGCCCAAGCCTCCTGGCGTCGACCCTGCTCGACCAGCCACTTAGTACTCCGGCTAGCCTGCACCGTCGGCTACGACCTCCGGCCATCCCTCGCTGGATTCCGACATGAATAGGGCCAGAAAAACAGCCGCCAACACCCTTCGTCACACACATGCACAACCATATACACTCACACATACGACAACTTTCAGCCTTGGCCGACGACCACCAGCCACCGGCCACCACTCCCAGGCCTCGCCGGTACATCACCAGCGCCGGCTATCAGCAATTCACGGTGGCGCTGGCGGCATGCATACACAATACACATTTTACACACACACACACTACACAACCCCATGCAACCACCCTCTTCCCCAGCCCTTTTTCTGGCACCAGCAGCGCCACCCACGGCGGCGCCGCCCCTCCAGCGGCTAGCCCACATCCTCGACAGTCCCTCTAGTGCCTGCAACCGCAAGAAGAAGAGAGAGAGATAGAAAATGGGAGAGAGAAAAGGTGGCAAAAAGTTAGGGTTAGGGTTTGGAGATCGTTTTTCGTTCTTTCCCGATGAACAGAAAATCGGAATTGAATTCCGAAAGTTATCCTAGATTCATCTTGTCGAGGGCTACGTCATGTAAGAAAATCGATCGAAACCGACAAGTTTGAAATTTTCTGACTAACTCTGGTGGCGGCTTTGGCGGCGGCATGCCGGAGACAGAATAAACAGAGGAGAGAGAAAGAGAGAGGAGAGAGAAACTTACGTGTGTTCGATGCTTTTCGGCCCGTTCGAAGAAACGGTGAAAATGAAATCGAATGAGGGCCTATTTATAGAAATTTTAGGAAATTACTGTTCATCTAGGGTAGGTTACTGTTCATCTAGCTAGGTTACTGTTCACGATAAGATTTCAAGATTCCGTTCCTCGTTTTTCCGAAACTCCGTATTTTGCCCTTTTATTCGCCGTTTGAGTTACAGGTGTCCGATTGACTTCTAGTTCGTTTCTATCTTCTTATTTTTCCGTTATGTATCTAATGGTATAAAAATATTCTATATTCCATATCTATAATTTTTTATCCATCTAAAGTAGGTCGTTAAAAACATATCTGAAACACATGTAATTAAATTAAACACTTAAGAATTAATACATATAAGATACTGAAATTAAGGATTTACTTATTTAATTAACCAATTATGCTTAGTTTTTGTCCTGGACGCTACATTCCTTACCTCTTAAAAGAATTTCATCCTCAAAATTAAACGTGTATCTAGAAAAGGTAAGTTGGGATACTTCTTCAGGATCTCGTTTTCTAGTTCCCAAGTCGCCTTTTCCTTTCCATAACGGTTCCATTGAATCTTTACTATAGCCATCTCCCGATTTCTTAGTCTACGATATTTCCTATCTAAGATGGCTATCGAAACTTCTTCATAGGTCAGATCTTTCTCAAGTTCTATGTCTCATTGCTCGATTATGTGGCTCAGATCGAATATATACTTTCGAAGCATAGATATGTGAAAGACGTTGTGTACTCCAGCGAAGTTTGGCGGTAAGACTAAACAGTACGCAACGTCTCCTACTCGATCTAAAATCTCGAATGGTCCTATGTACCTCGGTTTCAGCTTTTCCTTCTTTCCAAAACGATAAACTTCTTTAATGGGTGACACCTTGAGGAAAACTGTCTCCCACTTCAAATTTCAACTCTCTCCGCCTTGTGTCTGCATATGCTTTCTGTCGATCTTGGGCCACTCGTTTTCTTTCCCAAATTTTCTTTATTACCTTAACTGTTTGATCTACTAATTTGGGCCCCAAAGTCTTCTTTTTGCCCACTTCGTCCCAACAGATAGGTGAGCGACATTTTCTTCCGTAGAGTGCTTCATAGGGCACCATACCAATTGTCAATTGGTAGCTGTTGTTGTAGGTAAATTCCACCAAGCATAGGTGGTCTTCCCAGCTTTCGGGAAAATCCACACTTCACGGCATAGAGATAGTGTCTCCATATCTTGAGAGCGTGTACCACAGTTGCTTGCTTCAGATCGTGCGTTGGGTAGTTTTGTTCGTAATCTTCAATTGACGTGATACATATGCCACTACCTTCCCTTGTTGCATCAAAACATATCCCAAGCGTTGTTTGGATGCATCGCTATAGATTACGAACTCCTTTGTTACATCCGGAACTGTTAAGATCGGTGCCTCACTTAGTCTCTTCTTTAGTTCTTGGAAGCTATGCTCATATTGTTCACTCCATTGGAACTTTACGTCCTTCTTTATCAAACGAGTCATCGAAGTGGCAATTTTCAAAAACCCCTTTATGAATCTTCGGTAGTAGCCCGCCAAACCAATAAAACTCCACACTTCCTTAACTTTCGCATAAAGCTTCTCATTTCATAGAACCGCTAGTGCAATTCTGAGGTGTTGTTCATGTTGCACTCTATCGTACGAATAGATAAAGATATCGTTAATAAACACAATGACGAAGAGATCTAGATACGGATGGAAGACACGATTCATCAAATCCATAAAGACAGTTGGAGCATTACTAAGTCCAAATGGCATAACTACAAACTCGTAGTGGCCATATCTCATCCTGAATGCTGTCTTGGATATATCTTTATCTTTGACTTTCATCTGGTGATAGCCAGATCTTAAGTCCATCTTCGAGAACACACTTATACCTCTTAATTGATCAAAAAGATCTTCAATTCGAGGCAGTGGATACTTGTTATTTATTGTCCTCTTATTCAGCTCTCGGTAATCGATACACATCCGAAAGCTGCCATCTTTCTTCTTCACAAAAAGTACTACAGCTCCCCAAGGCGACATGTTTGGCCGAATGAAACCTTTGTCCAAAAGCTCTTATATTTGGACCTTCAGTTCTTGTAATTCTTTCGGTGCCATTCGATAAGGAGCTTTTGACACCGGTGTTGTTCCAGGCATGAGATCAATCCCGAATGTTACTTATCTATCCGACAGAGGGCCAGGTAATTCATCTGGAAAAACATCCAAGAATTAATTTACTACCGGTACCTCCTCGATAAATAGTGATCCCTGCTCGGGGTTTACCATGTTGACCAACCAAGCTTCATAATTTCCTTTGTTAAGCATCTCGTTTGCCTTCATGGACGATATAATCCTTGAGTCAACTTTGACTCGTGTCCCATGGAAGGTGAACTCCGGCTTCTTCGGTGCTTGGAAAATGATTTCCTTCGCACAACAGTTGATTACCGCATGGTTGGACTCTAGCCAGTCCATTCCTGTCATCGTCTCGGCTTCCTCAGCCGCTTCCGGGTGGGTAAGAGCAAAGGCTCGTACTTTGCCTACCACCGGCCTCGAGTTCGGGGCTGTAGCTGGCAAGTTTTTTGCCTTCCAGCAGTTGGCAGCTACATGTCCCGGTGCTCCACATGTAAAACAACGCTGTGTTTCTCGTTGACACGGCCCCATATGTACCTTTCTACATCTAGGGCACGGGTTCCCAGATTTGAGAGTGGGAAGGAGTGGAGCGTTGTTTGCCCTTGGAAATTTATTCTAGGCAGAACTCTGGCTTGGGCCAGTCCATTTCCTCTTTACAGGAGTTGGGAATACATTCCTAGGAATTATAACATCTAAACGCAAGCTAGAGGTGATTTCTTATGCTCTCTCAATAACACTTGCGTAGGAAATCGTCCCTTGCCCAGCCAGTATGGATCCAATCTCTGGACGAAGGCCTTTTCCAAACTTTCAGGCTTTTTTGATGTCGGTATCCACCAAGTGTGTGGCATACCGGCTCAATTGATTGAATCGCCACTCATATTCTCCTACCGTCATGCTTTCCTATCCGAGATGTAGGAATTTCATTTCTTTTTCGTCGTGATAGGACTGAGGTATGAAGTGATGAGAAACCACTTCTTTAAATTCTTCCCACGTTAGCCCCTCTCTTTGGGCGGGTAGCAGCGTCCTCTCATACGAGTCCTACCAGTGACTCACTTCGTTTGTGAGCTGAAAAATTACATAGGAAATCTTCAATTCCTACGTACACGTCAAGTGCCCAAAAAGTCGATCAAGTGACCTCAGCCACTCTTTTCCCTTCTGCAGATTCACCCTTCCTGTCGAACGTCGACTGTTTAAATCACCAAAACTATTGGTATATTAGATTTAGATCGGACTTAGCTAGCTATGGGTTGGCTCTAGTTGCTTCGAAGTGTTGTGCTAAACACCTCAGAACAGACACTAGATCCCCCGTGCTTGCATTATCATCCCGTTCCGACTAATCAGTCGTTGGGGTTTGATCCCTTCGTGGTCTTTCTCTTGGCATAGCTTGTTTAGCCATGGCGTCCGTGAGAATCCCCAATAAGGAATTCTCACGAAAGAATAGAATGAATATAACGAAGATGAGTTTAGAGAGACGATCGAGAAAATGGATAAATAGGGAGCATGTATAGGGGTTTCGAAGGTTGGGATGTTACATGAAATCGTTGAGATGAGGGTCCTTCATGTTCAAGGATTACCCCTAATTCTCTCTAGCAGCGCAGAAGTCCGGCAACGTGCTTGCCTACTGACCTATAGTCCATCACTTTACTCTCATAAAAATAATGTCAAAGCCTCTCCTTACGTCTCTACAAACGGTACTGGTATCCTAGCATTAACGTAAATCCTATTCATCTTTTATATAGAAGTTATATGAGTTTTTATCATCAGCCTATACCCGTAAAGCCCCTTCTTAACCTTAACGGTATATATCATTCCAACACAATATCACATAACAGATAAGCATTCTATTACGCAAGTCTTATGATTAGGGAGAGACATCTATAGAGAAATGATGATGCTTATCTTATTTCCTTTCGAAAACATTTTCACGTTTTAAAGATATGTTTTTCTCATATTCTCTTTATAAAACATATTTGAGCAAGCTCGAACTTGAAAATTAACCACACTTTTACATATCATATACACGGACCAGAGGAGACACACCCATTAGCTCACCCTATCGTAGACAAGGGCCCATGATATTCTCAATCCTTTTTCACTGCACTAACTCCTGCGAACGACCATTTACGCACACGAGTTCATGCTGCTGCAGTTCAGCGGCCCTGTGGCGGTGGCCAAAAAGCAGTGTGTCGATAACAGTGAATTCCCAATCTTTTTTAAAAACGGTATCATGTCAAAGACTCTGATACCATAACTATCACGCCCCATTTTCTTACATAAAGTTTTATCAGAGTTTTTCACACAGGCGTGCAGGAAGAAAAGAGGTAGGAGACGAACAGAAGATATTACATATCAACCATCGGTTTCAACCGATTTAATATAATATTCGCAGCGAAAATATCATCAGGATCTCACGTCCCATATACACATCATATCATCACCAAACATGTATTTCTTACAATATTGTTTTATAAAGAGAATGTTTGAGAAACATCATATTAAAATAATTTATAGATCCAAAAATAGCACCTCATCTCTCCTTTTAGGGTTCATCATGCTCATCACCTCATGTAACGTGAATTACAGAATAATGGGTGAGTGCGTTGAATACACTAGTGGGGACAAAATCCGCGTCTAAATCTTTGATCGATAATTAAATCAGAAATATGTATAATCATTACAGAACACAACACGAAATATGCACAACAGATATTAGAAATGGTAAGGGATGAATAGGTGTGGGCATCACCCGTCTTATCCCATAAAATGATCTCAAATACTGCCGGTGCATTTCAAGGACCACCAAACCTTTCACAGAAGAATGGAGGTAGGGGACGAATATATGAAGGGGCGCCTCAGCGGGCCCACCCCTCACAGTAATAAGTATGTCACAGCAAGTATAATCACAACATTTAGTATTCCTCAATCATGCTTGGAAAGGAAAATTGTAAAAAGATAAAGAGTTAGAAATTACCCCCACCTTGTTCGGTGGTTACCACGTGAGCAGCAAGTGTCAAAGATCACGTATCTCAAGGCTTCAATCCAACAGGCATCCTACATAAATTACGGTATTTTCTTAGATCTTTATTAAATATTATTAAAGATTAAACCAACATTGGATCGGATATTATCGATCGAGATGAGACGAATCGGAATGGAAGGCCTCACGATTGAGGTTGCAAAAACAAGAGGGAAAGATCAATTTATAATGTTGAGATGAAAGAGAATGAATTTTGGATCACAACATAAAAAGAATGAACTCGATCGGAGTTGAAACGAGCTCGAACGGAGCGTTTTAAGATTGAGGGGTATTTTGGTAATTTGGTCAAGGGGTTGACTTTGACCGGGACCCACGACCTCCGGTCAACGATATCTCGTTGGCGTCAACTCGATGATAAAGTACGACCAAAAGAAAATGAGATTTGGATCAAAAATCAAATCGAAAATACGGTGTCGCATGCGTACCCGACGACGGGGAAAATACTCGGCGGCGTCTCCCGACAGCTGTCGAGTTTTCTCGGCAGCGGGAGTGGCATCCTCGACAGCTATCGAGTTTTCTCAGCAGTGGGGGTAGGTTCGCGCCCAGGCCTCCTGGCGTCGACCATGCTCGACCAGCCACCTTCCCGGCATCATCAGTTACGGCGGTGCCGTCCTATGCTGTCACCACTTAGTACTCCGGCTAGCCTGCACCGTCGGTTACGACCTCAGGCCATCCCTCGCCAGATTCTGGCATGAATAGGGCCAGAAAAACAGCCGCCAACACCCTTCATCACACACACATGCACAACCATATACACTCACACATACGATAACTTTCAGCCTTGGTTGGTGACCACCAGCCGCCGGCCACCACTCCCAGGCCCTCGCCGGTGTATCACTAGTGCCGGCCATCAGCAATTCACGACGGTGCCACCAGCGCCGCCCCCACGGCATGCATACACAACACACATTTTACACACACACTACACAACCCCATGCAACCACCCCCTTTCTCAGCCCTTTTTCCAGCACCGCCACCACCACCCACGGCGGCGCTGCCCCTCCAGCTGCTAGCCCACATCCCCGGCAGTCCCATCGGTGCCTGCAACCACGAGAAGAAGAGAGAGAGAAAAGGTGGTAAAAAGTTAGGGTTTATCGTTTGGAGATCATTTTTCGCCCTTTTTCGGCGAAGGAAAAATCGGAATTGAATTCTGAAAGTTGTCCTAAATTTGTTTTGTCGAGGGCTATATCGTGTACGAAAATCAACCGAAACCAACAAGTTTGAAATTTTCCGACGAACTCCGACGGTGATTCTGGTGGTGGCTCTGGCGGCGACACGCCGGAAACAGAATAAATAGAGAAGAGAGAAAGAGAGAGGAAAGAGAAACTTACATATGTTCGGCGCTTTCCGGCTCGTTCGAAGAAACGGTGAAAATGAAATCGAGTGAGGACCTATTTATAGAAATTTTAGGAAATTACTGTTCATCTAGCTAGGTTACTATTCACGATAAGATTTTGGTTACTATTCATCAAGATTCTGTTCCTCGTTTTTTCGAAACTCCGTATTTTGCCCTTTTATTCACCGTTTGAGCTACAGGTATCCGATTGACCTCTAGTTCATTTCTATCTTCTTGTTTTTCCATTACACATCTAATGGTGTAAAAATATTCTATGTTCCATGTTTATAAATTTTAATCCATCTAAAGCAGGTCGTTAAAAACATATCTGAAACGCACGTAATTAAATTAAACACTCAAGTATTAATACACATAAGATATTGAAATTAAGGATTTACTTATGTAATTAACCAATTATGCTTTGTTTTTGTCCTGGGCGCTATAGTTGGAGTTTTGAAGCCATGTGAAGAGCGCAGAGATAGAAATTGTGTCTCTTGAGAGAGAGAAGGAGAGAGAAGCTAGATAGATGGTTGTGAAAGTGTGTATGTATCTATACGCTATATATATATATATATATATTTAGCAAGTAAATGTACGAAAAATTAGGACGTAATTAATAGCTAAATATACGGTACTAACATTTTATCGCAATATTGAGCAATTATCTAAATTTTCATATACAATGATGTTTAAGAAGTGTGTTCGTGCATTAACTGTGTAGGATGTGTGTATAACAAAGTTTATGAGGATTTTTTGTTCAAACATTTATTTACATATTATTAAATGGTAGTTCTATACTTCCACTTTTAGTATCTTTATTAAATTGTTAACTATAATGAAAATTAAATTAACTTTTGACTTTTTTATAAATCAATTATAAGTTGTTTGTCAACCATGCATAGTCATACCATGATTAAGAATTAAAATTAAATTAATAATGATTAGTAATGAAAACTGAAAACCAGAACTTTAACGAAATAAAATAAAAAATATAATGTACAACATGGATTTTTAAGTTTATTAAAATAAAAGAACAAAAGTAAAATATAAATTTATATTAAATGGAGGTTGTGTGTCAAAGAAAGAAAGTCTTTTTACTTCTTCAGTGTACAACCTGTAAATAAGAAATGATCTATTTAATAGTTAGATAAAGGGGAAAAAAGTTGTAATTAAAAAATACAAACAATTGAAAAAAAAACACTCATCGAAATTTAGTAAATGACATTATACAGAATAAATATAGCAACGCCGGTCATAGATCGAAAAGTTTTATTGACCAATTCATGGGAATAAAACTGAAACTAAAAGATTTGATAAGAAAATTAATAGAAAGAGAGAATACCCCAAAATGCCATAAAACCTTATCTTATTGCCCAAAATGCCACAAAACTTATAATATAGTCCCAATATGTCATAAAAGTGGTCAAAGACCCATTTACCCTTAAAAGTACACTATTTGAAATGCTATTTCCACTCTTATTTTGGTATTTCCAAACTAATTTGCTAAAGTCATATTAAAAATCGGATATAATTATCTAGGTATTTTGGTTGGAAACCTTTCTCGTGCCCCAAAAAACACTCGTATTTATACTTGTGATCTGATATGAAAGGTATAACAATGCTACGTACTGGGTGATTATTATTTGGAAACAAAATTTAATAGAATTTTCCATGATTTATATTTATTGAGATCCGATGCACGAAGTGGTATCAGAGCCAAGTTTTATTGAAGATATAAATTTAAATTATTTGTACAATATTATTTTCTTGTGCCTAACGGGAGGAGAAAATCAAGAAAATTTATCCGAAATTATTTCAAGATAAAACAAGTGCAGGATTTCATTAAATGACATCCAGCAAAGATTGGAACATAATTGTTCCAGACACATTTAAGGTGACCCAAGACCTTAGAGAAGTCCAAAAGACCATCATATACTATGGTAGATTGATGAACGAACGTTTCAAAAATTCGTTCAGAGATAAACCCAGCATTCCTAAAGGAAAGGCTACGGAAGTCCCGAAGTCTAAAAGTTACGAGGAACTCTTATTCGACATCATCCGACAAGTCTGATGGAAGTCTCAAGAGAAGAACTCTCGGAATTAATCGAATCACTTTCCAATCTAGGGATAGTGGATCTGGTTAATCTTAAGATGAATGATCATATTCCTAAACAGGAAGAAGGGAGCACGAGTGCTGAAACACCCATTCCCCAACAACCACAAGAATGGAAATATGATCGAGTCGACTATAGCGCATCTATGGCTCGACAAAAAAGACGACATGAGTGGAATAAGACAGCATCTAACAGTCCATGGGCAAAAACGATGCTAGAACCTACACATCCATTCGGGTTAATGCTCACAACCTACGTCATTGATTTTAGAAATCTAGAAACTTTGATCGATGAATGGATGGCAGCCTTAAAAGTTGCTTCATCAGCGTTGGACGTGGACAAAGAACACTTTAGCAAACTTATTGAAAATAGTTTGCAAGGTTCAACCAAGAAAGCATGGGACAAGACAGAGGCCCATATCAAAGAAGAGATTGAATCAGGAGACGATCTCTACGGTATTATCGAGAAATTCGGTAAATGGCTCAAGGTATGCTTCATCGGTGATGGATACTTTGACGAAAGACAAGAAGAAAAAGATCGGGTATACAAACAGGCTTTGTATGCTCTCGAGTTGAGAAGTATATGTCATGTGGATGAGTATATATATATACTGGTTCCGCAAATACTACTTCCAAACTCAGATACCACTAAATGTTGCAATAGAAATGTGTTTTGCAAAAATATATAGCCTTGGAGAGAGATGCTTATACAAAATTATAAGATACCTCCAGGAAGGGTTAATTTAGTGGCCAGAAGGATGTCATTTTTAAAGGACAGTCTAAGAGAATAGTATCATCAAGCGACACTACAAAAGAATAAGAAAAAACTAAGAGAGTTGGTAAAAAAGACTCCTCTTTGTTGCGACAATAATGACTTTCCAAGTATTATTTGAGAACCAAGTCACGAACGACACGATAAATGAAAGAAACACTTCCAGAGGAGGTTTCGGTCGAAGTTCGGAGGATCATACAGAAGGTCTTCCAATCAAGGAAGATCATGGTGGTATAAATCTAAGGCTAGATCTTACAAATCTGGTCAAAAGTCTGGTCCTTCCAGATTTCCTTCACAAGGATCTAGATTCACAGGAAGACCAACAGGAGGAACAACCAGAAGAAGAACTTTCAAACGAGCCCATACTCGTACAAATGAAAGTTTTAAAGATTGCAACTGCTGGACGTGCGGAGCGAAAGGACATATTTCGCCCGATTGCCCACAGAAGCAAAAAGATGTGCACCAGTTCGAGCCAACAGACGACATCCTTGATGCAGTCTACTATGCGCGATTTGGTGCTTGTTTACAAGTTCGAGGACATCTCTTCAGATGAAAGCATCTATGAAGAAGAGTTCGAATCTGATTCAGAAGAATCTTATGGATCATCCACAGAATCAGACGAGTAGCTACGGCGAACAGGAAGATAGACTCCAAACCTCGAAAAGTCTATCAGGATTCTTTTCAAGAATGACCATCTCCAACAAAACGATGGAAAGAATCATGCGACAAGATTCAATCTTAAATCCCTATGATGGATTTAAGATACGTGGTCTTAATCGAATCTGTGACCAGATAGGATTAGGACAGCGTAAGCATCACATAATGTACCAAGTGAACTCAGGTGAGTTTTCAATTCCTATGGAATTAATTGATAATCAAGTTGATATGTAGCTTATCCCACGAGAAGAAATTCTTGAGGTATTGAGCCATATCAAAGAAAAAGTTGCAGTTACTATGAAATGGATCCATATTGGAACTATTGAAGCAGTAATTAAAGCAACCTTCAAAGAAGGTATTGATTCTGAATTACATTTATCTGTAATGGATAGGAGAATCAATAATTTACGAGATAGTTGTCTTGGTACAATGGTAGGTAATCTGTATGCAGGTAAACTTATGTTTAATATCCACACTAGGATTGCATACAACCTAGCTGACCAAGATTTTGATAGAGTCTTAACCCTTTCATCAGGATTTTAAGAGATCTGATTTAATGAAAAAAGGGAATAGACCATATTCTATCACGTATAGAATTACATGTGCACTTTCCAACACACATCATTTAGATATGTTCCTTAGGAAAGAGTATATAGAGATTTCTAGAATTTTCAAGAAATTTGCCAAGGTAATGACACCAGACCTTATCCAGATACCTAAGATAAATGGTGTTAATATACTAATTGAAGATCATCTGATTTTAAATAAATCATCAATGTTTGATTCTGAGATTAGTAACAGGATGTCCTTTTTCGAAGATAGGATTTTAAGCCTAAAAGAAAAAGAACAATATGAAGATTTTAATCCACAACAAATTAGGGTAAGAAATGTTAAAATTAACTGCCCTGAAGGTTGGAGAGAAATCTGTGTGGTTTTTGATATATCTGAAATTGATAATTTGTTTCCTTGTGATGAGATATATCATTTACAGCAACCAAGTGTAAATAGATACGAATGCTTGTTGAATATAGCAGGTTACGAAGTATCTGTTACAGGAAGTGCAGGTATAACTAAGGGTGTTATGACCCTTGGTTTAAGTTTCCTTGAGGATCACAAACCTTGGGGAAGAAAAGGAAAATGGATGGAGTTCGACCTTAATGGACATACAATCAGGGTAGAATAAAATCAGTTTATATGCCAGGATTGCATATAAACAAAGAGATTACAGATCTCTCAATACAAAGAGTTCGTACGTTAGCACTGTTAAGATTTCTGTGCGAGCAGAATTCACTAGAGCAAAGAAGCATGCAAGAGGTCATAAGGATTCAAGAGGGTGCATTTAAAATTAATCAAATAAACGCATGAATAATCATGTTAGAACCTGGAAATATTTGAAAAAATATCCAGACAATTTTGAATGACAAGTATTTTCTCCATATATATATCTGTGGGGATATTGTATGATCAATATAAGACAGAGTATTTTGTAGCTTATATTGACTCAAGTTCAGGCATTTGCACAACAAAGCCAGGAGTTTTTCCCAGTGAAATAGTGGAAAAATTACCTTTTATTGTAGGAAGGGATTTCTCCCAAAAGATCCTAATACTTAATAAGGGTATTCGAGAATCAAGAATAATGATCGGAGGTGCATTTGATACCCCTTGGTATAAAGTAAGGATGCCACCTATCTATATTCATGATACAGGTGCTGATATTTTGTTGGGCAATAATTTTATCAAAACTTTTGCAAAATATGAGCAGGATAATCACGATAACCTGTTAACCTTTACTACTAATTGTGGTAGTTTGATACAGGTTTTGCGGCGAGAAAAAACATTTAATCGGATAATGCCTATTAATTTTCGCTGCAAACGTGATGATAATGAAGCCAAGTTAACTCATCTTAAAATGCAGGATAAGAGGAAATTTGGAGAATCTCTTTTGTCTTATAGACAAGAGGGATTGGAAGAGGCACCTGAAGAAGCGATTCAACTCCTAAAAAATGCCTTGCATGAAGGACCACCTCAGATTAACATTGATGAGGAAAGTTTACTTTCCCTCGAAAATGTTAAAAGACTAATTCAAAGGAATTTCAATGAGAATCCTTTAGCCTGGTGGACAAAAATAAGATCGAAGCAACCCTAAAGGTAAAAGAACAATACCGATATAAGCTGATTCAGATGAACATTGAAGATCGAAAGGATATGCAAAAAATTATTAAAGAGTATATCGATCTTAATCTGATCGAGACAGGTATTTCTCCTTATAGTAGCCTTGGGTTTTTTGTAAGAAACCATGGTGAAATAAAGAGAGGAAATGCAAGGTTAGTAATTAACTATCAAGGTATCAATAAGATTACTGAATTTGATGGTTATTACATTCCAAGTAGAGAACACTTATTTGATTGCATTAAAGGATCAAAAGTGTTTTTAAAATTCGATTGTAAGTCTGGATTCTACCAGATCAAGTTAGAAAAAGACTCAAAGAAATTAATGGCTTTTTCTACTCCATAGGGTCAGTATATTTGGAATGTACTTCCTATGGGACTTGCAAATGCTCCCCAAATATACTAACGAAAGATGGATAATCTTTTCAAGGATTATTTTGAGTATATGTTTGTTTACATAGACGATATTTTGATTGCCTCTAAAAATATGAAAGATCATTTAAAGCATCTTGAAATATTTTCAGAAGCATGTCATAAAGAAGGATTAGTGCTTTCTGAAAAAAAGGCAATAATTACGGTTAATAAAATCGAGTTTCTCGGTGTTATTATTGACCATGCAGCTATGGAACTATAGGAACACATTGTGGAGAAAATCCACAATTTCCCAAATGTTCTTAGAGATAAGAAGTATCTTCAAAGCTTCCTAGGAGTGATTAATTTTGCAGGTTCATTTATCAAGGACTTAGCAAAATATCACAAGGATTTCCATCCTTTATTACGAAAGGATGAGAAGACCAAATGGAAATGGGAAGACATCCATTCCCAACGGGTTTGAGAGTTAAAACAGGTTTGCAGTAACCAGCCGAAACTCGCGATTCCTCAAGATGAGGATCAGTTAGTAGTCTACACAAATGCTAACGACTATCGATGGGCAGCAGTGCTCATGATAAAGACATCTACTGGTGAAGAACCATGTAGATATACAGGAGAGTTGTTTATAGAACAACAAGCCAGAGTATGACATATTAACGAGAAAGAATTCTTTACGGTTTGGAAGGCATTTAAAAAATGGCCTTTATTTTTATTAGCAAAAGAATTTATTTTAAAATTTGATAATACAAATGTTAAAGCTTTTTTGAAAAATAAACTTGAATCAAAAATCAAAAAAGCTCGTATTATCAGGTGGCAAGCAGAATGTCAATATTATTTATTTGATATTGTCATTGTGAAATCTAATGAGAATGTTCTTGCAGATTTCTTAATAAATGATGGACATCCTTGAGGTGGATTCCATCACGGTTCGAGTAAGACACCTTAGGGAAAACCTTGAGGAACTATACAAGGCCTTTGAGTTGCTCAGGACACGAGCCGAAGCAGCTTCATATGTGTAAAAGACGGATTTGGATAAAGTCCAAAAAACCCTACAAGCGCCTATAACCTCTAACTATCATTTGTGGAATGAATTAGAGGGACTGCTACACTAGGCATGTTCACCATCGGTGATCCATAAAGAAATACAAGAGAAAGGTTCATCATTGACGAACAAGCAGGGTAATTTTATACCCGAAGCAGGATATCCTGCTGACAAGTGTTTTTCATCGGAGACCGGTGAAAGGGCTGATAAAGCCGAAGCAAGTATTTTATCAGACTCCGATAAAAATATTAATCCGGAAAGTTAGGGAGCAATTCCAGGCAACCCGAGTCAACCCAGCACCTCTGGGATAAAAGAGAGAGAGGTTAACCTAAGGCCACAGACAGGCCCTAGACAGGTTAACACTAACCAAACTATTTCTTCATTTCAGGTTCACCAAAGAGCATGGGAGAAATTAGTTACAAGAAATGGGATCAATCCAGGAAAAATAACAGTCGATTGGTCGGGAAAGTATCCAAGGCTTTGGATGCTTCCAAGTGTAAATCCACAAGACGTACGAGAGTGGTTCGATTTTGGAGCCATTGCTTCAATATTCACAACCGCAACTAGTTTTCCAGAGATTTTCAAATTACCGGAATGGATAGCTACTGTGGTGCACGACTCATGCCAGAATAACCCACATCTGGGTCGAGGAGATACACTGGAGTAAAAAATAATTTCAGCAGCTCCAGAAATCAAGGGTAAAGGATCTCACCCAATTTTTCAATTCATAAAACTACAGAGACCAGATATGGTGGCCTTAAATAAAGTTAAAATACCACCATCAAACAGCCCCTTAGTGATCGTCCTTACTGAAGATGATATATTAACAAGGCAAGCCTGGGGACTTTGGGTCTGTCTCACAGAGATGGACAAAGTCAAGTATCCATTTAAGATTTTTCAAAACTCTGTAAATGGATCTTTTCTATTAAACTCAATGATAGGAAACACGACTAGATTTGCTGAAAATCTTTTTGAAAACAAGAGAAAGCTGATTTGGGAAAACAAGGTTCCGGCAACGGAGCTTACAAGAAAGAAGATATGTAATATGATACATATCGGAAGATGGGAAGAGCGAATATGCTCTTACTGTCAAGTACAAGAGAAACCTCTGTTCGGACAAGGTTTCAAAGTAAAACATGACAAACCTGATTCCCCGAAAAAGAAGAGAAAATGGAAGGGTTTTTAGACAATAAAACCCAAAAATGTAATAAAAGGAAGCGAGTCTAAATGGACTCGATAGTAAACAAGTTGTATTATATTCTAAAAAAAAAGTAATAGTTAGGAATACAGTATAAAAAGTTTAAATACAGAACCTATACAGGTTGAAAGGGTGCTAAGGGATCTTTCTTGGCCCTTTCTAGCACATGGCATCCCCGTCAAACAAGGTGTAATGGATGGTCCCACCATTCTTGAAGAATCAAGCACCAAAGATAGACAATTGCCAAAAGAGAAAGGTGGAGGACCCCTCCACTAAGCAAAAGAATCGTTGCCGACGCAAAAAGACAACGAGGCCACCTAACTCAACAATAAATGGTGAAATGTGCACTTACCAAACGATGGGTAAGAAATAAAGAAGGTCGGGCCCATTCCCCACTAGTGGAGGGCAAGATGGCAAGACAATAATATATCCACACAGGAGCACATTGATGCCTATAAAAGAAGGCTTTTAGCCTCAGAAGAGGATCATCAAAAATCCACACCTTCTCTTTCTATCTTAATTTTCGAGAAATCTTCTCTCTAGTCTGTAATAGTTTAGCTTTCAAGCTTTCCTGTTCATGGGGGTTTCCCCTTCTCGAGTTTTAGCCATGATAGGCTAAATCAAGTTTCTCCTCCAATGGCGGAGAAAATAATTATTGTAAAATAGTTTAGTTTATATTCTTCAATAAACAAGGCTTTTGCTTTCCGGCATTCTGTCTAAAAATTTATAATTCTGAGTGAAAATCATCCAGCAGTGAGTTTTCCCGTAATCTCCTTAAAGGCAGGTGGCCATTGAGAAGGATTGCGATCTGGGTTTCCAAGAAAATCGATTCCAGAACCATAGATTGCGGGTGAGTGGTTGGATTTTTGATCCGTAAAACCTAAACCGAAATCCAAGGAAATTTAAGAGACAAAGGCGAGGTATGATTTAAACTCAATTTTATTTTATTTACGCAAGCATGTTGGGCCTGATATTGATCAGAGGGCTAATTCGGATCTAATAAATGTAAAGATTGGAAAAATAAAAAAATGGCTAATGGCAAGTATGGTTTTTTGGAAAATAATGAAAGACAACAAGGGTAAAATGGTATTTTAGCATAAAATGGTGGCACATGAGGATGTTTTGTTATAGATTGTGGCACATGGGGATATTTTGTTATATTTTGGGGTAGTTTGAGATAAAATATAAAGAATTGTGGTAGATGGGGATATGAACTCTTAATAGAAATCACGACACATTTCTTCTTAAGTCAATTATTATTGATTAATAGAAGGGTTTTTGAAAAGAATTTGAAAGTATTGTGTGGATTCTATTATTCGAAATAAATAACCAGAGTATCCAATGTTGTCATTGATATTAGCAATACCAGAAAAATATAGTGGAAAAATATAATAATAAAATAACACAATTAGAGATAAATTTATCCACGAATATATAAATACTCGTGAACTACCTCCAGGGCGAAAAACTCCTTTATTATAAGAATACTTGATTACAATGAGATAGAAAAACATAATACATCCTAAGGATATGACTTGACTTAAGTAGATGTATAAAGAGACTAAAAAGATCACACAAAAACCTATCTTTACTAAAAAGTTATGAGTAAGAAAACTCAATAACCAAACTAAAAGAGACAGTTATTATCTCAGTGTGATCCAACATCAGTAAGACACCAGAAGGCTGGAAAAACTATAGACTCGAAACTCTCTCTTGTTTTCTCTCTATCTCCGTGTTTCGGTATATCAATCTGATCCGAAACCGCCACAAGTTAGGAGGAGTGATCGGGTCGTTCGGCCCAATCCACGCTATCAGGATTAAGTTATTATTATTTGCTTAATTTTTCTTTTAATTATATTAGCCCAAACTGTTATTATGGGCCGAGGGTTTTTTATCGCTTTACTTATGTTACGTAGTATAAAGACGGTGTGTGATGGGCTCTTGAGGAGATTATTATTGAATTGAGTATTGTTTGTGGTCTTTTCTTGCGTCCCTTAAAACAAGATTTTTGGTTTATCAAGCGATCATATCAATTGGTATCCAGAGCTTGGCTGCGATCATATCAAAGCTTATGCGAAATCGAGATGGCGACTAACAAAGAACGACTTAAAGGTTTGGAATCTTCAATGGATGAGATGAAGAGTTCCTTGCAACAATTGTTTGACATTATGGCATCCCAAGCCACCCAACCAAAGTAGAGGAGAAAGAAACAGAACGACAATCAAGAATTAGCATCATCGGGATCTAACTCTATTGATGGATCAAAGGATGATTCAGAGGTTTCTATGAGAAGCTCAACATCGACTCGGCGACAAGAAAGGGGAAGACATGACCCTATTTGTATGGAATTTCACAGATTTACGGGGATAGATCCTCAGGTTTGGATTGATCGTGCACAACAATATTTTGATGCTCAAGGCATAGAAAAATTAGAGAGAGTTCTTATGGCCTCATTTTATTTGGAAGGAGAGGCAAATCAATGGTGGAGGTGGTTTAAACACGTAAATCACCATAAGAAATTGTCATGGAGTCGATTTAAAAAAAGGTTGTTAATTCGTTTTGGATCCTATGATGATCCCAATGAAGTCATTGGTAAGCTAAAACAAACTGGGTCCTTGCGAAAATATCTCAATGAATTTGAGAGGCTTATGAACGTGCTTCCGCATTGGCATCCTAGTGCGTTACTGGGTATATTCATGGCCGGCCTCAAGAAAGAGTTGGCTTGTGAAGTTTGGATGTGAAGCCCAAAAACCTACAAGCTACTATCGAATTAGCTAAACGAAATGAGGAGCAACTAATCCATTCGTGAAAATCTTTGGTCCGAGTTGCTAAGAAACTTCGTTTGCCTGTGGTTAAAGGAAATACATTTATGGTCCGAGTGGCAAATGGGGAAAGGTTAGAGTGCCGGGAGCGATTTGATGATGTGTTAATTACTATACAATGAGTGGAGTTTCATATTACATTATATACCATTCCGGCGATCGGCGTGGATGTCGTATTAGGGGTACCATGGTTGGAACAATTGGGTCCTGCCCTTACTGATTTCAAGAATTATATCATGGAATTTGGAGTTGGTGGAAACAGGAAGATACTAAGAGGAATTGCTCCCAGTTCACCTCAAGCTATTGGAATAAATATCTTGCTTAAGGAATGGGAAAGTGGGGCTGCATTGTTTCTAGTGACAGAATAACGTATTAAGTTTGTGGGAGATAAATATATGGCTGATCATTTACATAAGGAAGCACAAAAATTACTCAATGATTTTTCAGAACTTATGATCGAACCTAAGGGCTTGCCGCCATCTCGAGAGTTTGACCATCGAATCAGATTGCTTGATGAGTCATAACTTATGAATGTTGCTCTATATCGATATGCACATTTTAAAAAAGATGAGATTGAGCGCCAAGTGGAAGAGATGCTTCAAAATGGGCTAATTAGACATAGCACAAGTCCTTTCTCATCGCCAGTGTTACTTGTGAAGAAAAAAGATGGAACATGATGATTTTGTACGGACTATAGAGCTTTAAATGAGGTTACTGTCAAAGATAGATTCCCAATCCCCACGATTGACAATATGCTCGATAAATTACATAAGGCAACATATTTTAGCAAGTTGGACTTACGTGCAGGCTATTACCAAATACAGTTTCACCCTGAGGATATAATGAAAACATCATTTTGGACCCATAATGGACACTACGAGTATCTAGTAATGTCGTTTGGACTTTACAACGCTCCATCTACTTTCCAGGCCACCATGAATCATATTTTCAGACCCTACTTACGGAGGTTTGTCTTGGTATTTGTCAATGATATACTTGTTTACAGTACTAAGTGGAAATCCCATTTATCACATTTACAGAAGGTTTTGGAGATTTTTTGAGATAATCAGTTTGTTATAAAGCCGAGTAAATGTTTTTTTGGACAACGAGAAATTGTATACTTGGGACATTTTATATCCCAACATGGAGTTCAGGTAGATAATCATAAAGTAGCGGCTATGGAAAATTGGCCTACTCAAAAATCGGTGATAGAGTTACATGGGTTTTTGGGGTTAACGTGGTATTATCGAAAATTCATTAAAGGGTATGGAGAGATAGCCCGTCCATTGACACAGCTGTTAAAAAAGAGGCAATTTCAGTGGAGCCCAGAAGTAGGAGCGGCTTTCATAGCCTTGAAGGCTGTCACGACATTAACTCCTGTACTAGCATTATCAAATTTTTCAGAGGAATTCATGATCGAAACTGATGCATCAGAGACGGGGATTGGAGCCGTTTTGACTCAAGAGGGACGACCATTAGCATTTATTAGTAAGAGATTGAGCGAATTAAAAAAGTCATGGTCCACATATGCAAAAGAGATGTTTGCCATTCTTGAGGCTGTTCGATGTTGACGACCTTATCTCTTGGTTCGACATTTTCAGATCAGAACTGATCATAAGAGCTTACGTCATCTTCTCGAGCAGCGAATCACTATATCCGAGCAAGAGAAATGGATGACAAAATTACTTGGTTTTGATTATAAGATTATGTACAAACCAAGTAAAGAGAATAGTGTTGCCGATGCATTATCGAGACGGGCTAATGTTGTGACTTTGATAGCAATTTCTAGCCCCATAATAAAATTATGAGATGAAATTTCAGTAGCCACACAACAAGATGAGGGGCTACATACGAAGATGAAGGTTACGCTCCAAGGGGGTAATGAGAATGGTTGGGAGACGCGTCGAGGTTGTCTTTTACACCATGGATGTGTGATAATCCCCCCAGTGTCCATGCTCCGAAGTAAAATTTTACATGAGTTTCATGATTCTGTGATAGGTGGGCATTCTGGCATTTTTCGCACATATCAAAGGGTGAAGCGTTTATTTGAATGGTAGGGAATGAAACGTGATATTGAAAATTATGTGAAATCTTGCGATATGTGTCAGCGAAATAAAAGTAATAGTAGAGCTCCGACAGGACTTCTTGCACCGTTACCAATTCCGAAACAGATATGGACGAACATCTCTATGGATTTCGTAAATGGGCTGCCACGTTTCTATGGGAAGGACTCAATCATGGTTGTAGTGGATCGTATATCAAAATACTCTCATTTTATTCCATTATCACATCCGTATTCAGCAAAGGATGTAGCTGAAGCTTTTATTCTTAGAGTTGTTAAGTTACATGGGATTGCGGAGTCGATTGTTTCAGATCAAGATTGTATTTTTATAAGTAACTTTTGGTAAGAATTGTTTAAATTGCAAGGTACGCAGTTGAAAATGAGCTCTTTTTACCATCCTCAAACTGACGGGCAAACTAAGGTGGTGAATCGATGTTTGGAACAATATTTACGATGCTTTGTTTATCACCAGCCACGTCAATGGGAAAAGTTTCTGCCATGGGCAGAATATTGGTATAACACTACGTATCATCAATCCATTGCTATGACTTCATTTGAAGTAGTGTATGGACGACCGATTCCATGAATTTTAACCCATGAATATGGCTTCACTATTGTTCATAAAATGGAAATTCAATTGCGTGATAGGGACAAATTGTTGCGTGAGTTGAAGATCAATCTTGAGGCTGCACAAAATCAAATGACACAAAAAACTGATAAACATCGTCGAGTTGAAGAATTTACTGTGGGAGATTGGGTTTATTTAAAACTTCAACCTTATCGTCAACATTCAGTTTTTAAGAGAGTAAATCAAAAGTTAACTAGCCGATTCTTTGGACCATTTCAAGTTGCAAAAAAAAAAATCGGACCAACAACTTATCATCTTGAGTTACCAATGGATGCAAAAATACAACCAGTGTTCCATGTTTCGCTGTTACGGCATTGTGTTGGAGAAAAGCAGGTTGTGCAGTTAACATTACCCCCATATGCTGAAGATGGATTACCAAGAATTTTGCCAGAAGCAATATTGAATTATCGTTGGGTGCCATATAGTGATGATAAGATTAGAGAGGCTTTGGTGAAATGGCAGGCCCTACCAGCTGAGGATACGACATGGGAGCCTATTGACACACTAAAGAAACAGTTTCCGAGCTTAAACCTTGAGAACAAGGTTTATTTGGAAGAAGGGGATGTTGATCTGAAACCACCACTAGTTAGGAGTGATCGCGTCTTTCGGCCCAATCCATGCTATCAAGATTAAGTTATTATTATTTGCTTAATTTTTCTTTTAATTATATTAACCCAAACTGTTATTATGGGCTGAGGGTTTTTTATCACTTTCCTTATGTTACGTAGTATAAAGACGGTGTGCGATGGGCGCTTGAGGGGATTATTATTGAATTGAGTATTGTTTGTGGTCTTTTCTTACGTCTCTTAAAACAAGATTATTGGTTTATCAAGCGATCGACAATATCCAAGAGAGTCTTTTTATTTATAGAGCTCGTCCATCACAGTAAGTTGTTCATCCATAACTCCACTCTTTTTTATGCTCCATGATCTTCATGTGATAGTGGTGTATGAACCTACTATCTTGACTCCATGATCTCTCCATGATTTTCACTTCTCTCAACTCCACGTTTGTTCATTTCACGTTCTCTTCCTTTCTCTTGAATACACGTTCTTTTTCTCTTCTCAAAATCCTATATAAAATGAGATACAAAAGAAAAGAAACAAAATTCCTAATATATAGGAATATGGTTAGATTAAGTAATCGTCAAAATAAGAAATTTAAAACCAACCGAATCCTATTAAATCTCCAAACCTTAAAAAATCTTATACTTAACAAAAAAAATGATTTTTGAAAAAAAAAAGGAAAAATTATTAAGATGAGAAAATCCAACATTAACAATCTCCTCCTTTTTTGCTTTTTCAGCTCAAAATCAAAAATCAATTATTCTCCCCCTTAATCCATCATCATTCCATTTGCTCAATCTCCATGATCTCCCCCTTTTTGAGCTGAAATGAGAGAGTCCAGATTGTCTTGTAGATGAATAAATGATGAATCCATGGCAATATAGAGAGATTAGGGCAAAATTAGGGCACAAAATTGAGAAAATTTGAGATAGAGAGAGAGATGAGATGAAGGGCATATAAAATTAGAGGGTGTGACTTAGGATTTTAAACTAAATTTTGAGCTTTATGGATAAAATTAAGGAGATTCAAAAAGATTTGATGTGTAACAAATTAAAGATTAAACATTAGAAAACCTCCTATAATCAAGGTGTCACAAAATTCGAAATTTAAAAATATTAGGGGTCATCCAAAAATCAAATATATCAACTAAAATTTGGAAAACAAACTGCACAAATCTAAGGATGCCTAAAAAAATTTGGAGAAACGCATATCAGATTTTAGGCCAGTGTTTTCCTAGTGTTACATGACACTGCGAGGACACCATTCATAAATATTGGGGCTCAAAAATGAAAATTTTCATGCACTCATAAAAATTGAAACTGACCTGATCTCAACCAACCTTTTGAAAAGATAGCACTGTCGTAACGAACGTCATGCGTCTACTTACTCGATTGTGAGATCAAGAATTAATTCGGTTGTGGAATCTCCTACACCTTTTACAAGATAGCATCGTCATAGTGAGTGTCGTACCCCGAGTTACTCAGTGTAGCTCACACAACACATTTCAGCTTGATCACTAGGCTGCCTGAAAAGCATCGTCGCAGCGAATGTCGTGCTTCAAGTGCTTTGTGACATTAATTTTTATCGAAATGTGCACTTTACTAAAACATAAGCCATTGAATGATTAGATGTCCAAGCAATACCATACACAAGAAATATATTGTCCAGATACATATAAGCACACATATGCCTAAAAGTCCTAGAAAAGTAAAAAAATTATAGGTGTCATGCTGGTGTGAACAACATTACCCGTAACACCTATAAAAGGCAAATGCATTCAAGCAACACACAAACCGAGAGATTTCTTAAGAGAAGAAAATCTCTCTAAATCTAGGGCCTTAGTAAAAATATCAGCAATTTAATTTTCGATGGACACATATTCAATTTGGATTACCCCACTTTCAACTAAATCTCGAATGAAACGATACCTAATATCTATGTGCTTAGTGCGTGAGTATTGTACTGGATTTTTTGAAATATTTATTGCACTAGCATTATCACAAAAAAGGCTCAAATATTCAATATGAAATCTATAGTCATCTAGTATTAGCCTTAACCACAAGAGTTGAGTACACCCACTACGGGCGACAACATACTAGAATTCGACTATTGATAAGGAAACATAATTTTGTTTACGACTATGCCAAGATACCAAATTATTTCCTAAGTAAAAACAGCCGCCACTAGTACTCTTCCTATCATCTACATCACCCGTCCAATCTGAATCACTAAAGTCTACCAAATGAAGATTAGTATCCTTAGTATACCAAATACCCGAATCAATCGTACCCGAAACATACCTTAAATTTCTTTTCACAGCCTGAAGATGATGAGATGTTTTAAGGTCTGATTGGTAGAGCACATATAGCAACGCTGTACATTAAATCTGATCGGCTAACAGTCAAATACAATAAGCTTCCAATCATTGATTGATAAAGAGTGTTGTCGACATCTTCCGCAACACTGTCTTTGGACAGCTTTTGTGTTGATCCCATGGGGGTACGCATAGGCTCGGAACTTTTTAATCCAAAGCGAGACACCAAATTCTTGGCATACTTGCTTTGTGAAATAAAAATTTCATCATTAAACTGTTGTACCTGCAAGCCTAGAAAGTAAGTTAGCTCCCCGATCATACTCATTTCAAAAGTTGACGACATAGCTTTCACAAATTCATTTAGATCATTTTGGCAAGAGGCACCAAATACAATGTCATCAACATAAATTTGAGCAATCATAAAGTTTTGATTGTTTCTCATAATGAAAAGAGTTCGATCCGTCATGCCTCGTATGAATCCAAACTCAAGTAAAAAGATAGTCAATCGACCATACCAAGCTCGAGGAACTTGTTTCAAACCATACAAGACTTTCTTGAATTTGAAAACATAATGAGGTTGGAAAGTATCTTTGAATCCTTTAGGTTGCTCAACAAACGCTTCCTCTTTCAAGATACCATTTAAAAATGCTCCATTAACATCCATTTGATGAAGTGTGATTTTTAAATAACAAGCAATTGCAAGAAGTAATTTAATGGACTCAATTTGAGCAACGAGAGCAAAGGTTTCATCGTAATCAATGCCTTCAACTTGTGTGTACCCTTGAGCCATTAGACGAGCTTTATTTCTTATATTGTTCCCCAACTCATCAGTTTTATTTTTAAATATCTATTTACTTCCAATTACATTAGTGTTGGTGGGTCGAGGAACGAGAAACCAAACGTCATTTCTAACAAATTGTTCGAGTTCCTCTTGCATTGCTTGTATCGAAACATCATCTTTTAAGGCTTCAGTAACATATTTAGGTTCAATTTGAGAAACAAAACAGTAGTACTTTACCTCTGAAAATGTGGTGGATATACACATATTTCTTACCATTTCTTTATAGTTTACAGGGGCTTTCCTACATGGTTGAACACCTCATTTACTCCCCCTATCACCTGAGTGGTAGGGTGACTTTTTTTGATACGAGCAGGTGGGTCTCGACGTACTGGATCAGTCACATCATCCTCACTTTCATCAGATTCTGGTTTTTCTATCGGTGTTTTCTCTGGTGTTATGACACTAGGGGCAACATCAGTATTTCTTGAACAGCTGGAGTTTTGATCAAATCTGTCACTGAATCTTGGTATGTTTTACTTGTAACATCGGAAAAATCATCAAACACAATATTGACATATTCTTGAATATTTCTTGATCTTACATTATACACACGATAAGAATGACTATTCAAAGAATATCCAAGAAAAATGGCTTTGTCACTCTTTAAGTCAAACTTGGCAAGATTATCATGATCATTAAAAATATAACAAAGACACCCAAAAACATGAAAATGTTTCAAATTTGTCTTATTTCCTTTTAAAATTTCATAAGGTGTCAATTTACTACCTGATCTAAAAAAGACACGATTACCTATATGACAAGCCGTATTTAATGCTTCGGCCCAAAAACATCGTGAGAGGTTTTTAGAGCTAAGCATAACACACATCATCTCTTGCAAAGTTTGATTTTTTCATTCCGCGACTCTATTTTGTTGAGGAGTTTTAGGTGCTGAAAATTGATGACCAATCCCTTTCTTTTCACAAAATTCAGCAAACATATTATTCTCAAACTCCTTACCATGATCCGATCTGAAGTTCAAAATTTTTGAAGAGAAATAGGTTTTAATCCTAGTGTACAAAATTTTAAATTGCGAGAAAGTTTCTGATTTTTCACGTAAAAAGAAAATCCATGTATAACGGGAGAAATCATCAACTATAACATAGGAATACCTCTTACCTCCAAGACTTTAGACATCTATTGAACCCTTAAGATCCATATGTAAAAGTTCAAACAATGGACAGTACCTGAATGTTGTCCTTGATGTGATGTGACACCATGGGCAACACGGGTCTGTTTACCTTTTAAGAAGTCTCCACAAACTACCTTCGAGATTTGATTCAGCTTAGGTAGTCCCTGTACAGCTTCAAACTTAAACAATTTTTGTAAGGTACGAAATTTCACATGGCCTAATTTTTTATGCCACAAAAATTGAAACTAGCCTTGTTGCACGTGACATTTTCTTCTATTAGATAGCAATTGTCATGAGACCTTGAACCTGTCATGATACACATATTAGTTTCATCAAAGACTTCGCACGAGTTTTTAGAAAATTTCACCTCAAGATTATCATAACACAATTGACTTATACTAATCAAATTAGTCATAAGTCCATCAACCAATAAAACATTTTTTAAACTAGGAAAACTTGGAATATTCAATGTCCCTTTACCAATAATGTTGCTCTTAGCACCACCTCTATAGGTCACGGACCCTCCGGAGAGAGGTACAATATTAGATAAAAATTTCTTAGTCCCCGTCATGTGGTGAGAACAACCACTATCAAAGTACTAAGAATCTGAAAGGTTAGTCTTAAGAGCAGTAAACACAACTTGACAAGATTGAGATAATTTTTTAGGAACCTAGATTTTCTTTACGATTTTTTTGACGGCAGTGTTTCGGGTGGTATTAGATGACACCGCGGGCAACACCAAACCACTGGCTAGATCTTGTTTCAAGATATGACAAAAAGGTTTGATATGTCTTGGACGAAAACAGTAATGACATACATATTTCCTCTTCCTAGGACCTAACTTGGGTATATTTCGAGACTCTTTGGAATTTTCTTTCACAAAATTAATTTTAGCATGTGTACCATTGAAAAGATTTGGAAAGACCGACTCAACTGAATTGTTTGATCCAATACCTAATTTGGAGGTACTGCCTAACCCAATTAGTTTTTTTACCTTGGTAGAACTTGAATTCCATTGTGCGAAGATGGATTCCGTCCTCTCAAGTTTTAATTGAACTTTCCCAAGTTTAATATCCTTCTTGGTGAGAGCGGTTTCTAGCTTAGTAATTGACTTCTTCAACATATCATTCTCCTTGGATAGAATTTCTACTTGCTTGCATTGTTTTTTCCATTCATCGAGCAAGGAGATATAAAGATCTTGAAGTTCATCAATAAATGAATCTTTATCTAGGTCATCTCCAGCTTGAGAATCTGGATCATCACAAACACTATTAAAATAGGTCAGATTCAAAAAATGAACAGCTCATAATATTGCAGTGTTGTCTGTGATGTCATGATACCATCGATAACACCAATAGTCTGTTCATCGACTCTTGCAACCAAAACAGTTTGGCTTTCTGTTTAGGGTTGCAGATACAAGCTTTTTTTGCACCATGTGGTGAGTCAACTCCCCTAACATTGGTATAAAAAAAGTAGATATGGATAAATAACACATAAATCAAAAAAGAATCCAAATCTTTGAAACATTAATCAGGCTTTGAAGGTCACAAGGAGAAGAGGTTGCTTCGCTTCCTAACCCTTTCTACGAACCATCGGTCGAGGCTCAAAATTGAGTGTTGTAGTCCACGGACTTTGACTCCGGAGAAGCTTATTCAGTTATGGAATATGATAGCGGCAGAGTGGGCAGTATCGCATTCCCTCATACCGAGACATATCGAGAAAGGGGTCCTAAGGGCACTAGCACAAGCAAAAATAGTTGAAAAGACTTCCACATGAAGGACTAAACAAGTGAATGAAGTCAGGGTTAGGCATTCATTGACATAGTGACACCATCCCGAACACGCATGACATTGAATAGTATTGATGTTTTTGGGATTATTTCTACCATGATCAGAGAATGATCTCTTGGGATACTTTTGGGGTTGAGAGGACGACCCATGAGGCTTAAATTGGGGCTGATTTATCGAGACATTTTGATATTCCTTTCCCTTTGGACGTGGTTTCTTGTTGTTTAACTTTCTGACCATGAAGTTAAACTTCTTTGTTCGAATAGCTACGTTTGGTCCTTCGGTGATCTCTTCTAATGGTTCATCATCATCCTCGGACTCTTCATCTTCTTGAGCTTGCAAGACTATATTCTTTCCCTTATGTGATGCTTCTTGTTGACTTAAAAGATTGAGCTCAAAGGTTTGGAAAATTCTTTGTAAAGTATCGAAATCCATTACGGTAAGATTGTGAGCTTTTTATACGATGGATACTTTGATATTAAACCTTGATGATAGAGTATGCATGGCCTTGGAAATCAGTTGCTTGCGTCTTATCTGGTCTCCTAGAATTTGGCTTTGATTGTAGATCTCTCTAAGTCTCTCAAAGTAGCTTCCGATATCCTCACTTTCCTCCATGCGCATGTTCTCGAATTTTGACATTAAAAGACGTATTTTTGCTTCTCGAACACAACTAGCTCCATATCATTTTTGAAGAATATCCCACACTTCCTTAGCAGTGGTACAATTCTGGATCATCTTGAAAACATTGATATCCACAACCTCGAAAAAGATATTGATTGCTTTCTTATTGAAGTTTGAATTGTTGATCTCCTCGATCGTCCATAATTTTTGAGGTTTTGGAACAAAATCTCCATCAACCTCATGGAGTGGTAGAATATAGCCTCCCAAAACAACTGTCCAGGCACGTGCATCTATAGATTTGATCTTCGAACGAACATGGATCTACCAATATCCATAGTTCTAATCGTCCAAAATTGGAATGCGTCCAAAATTTGGATTGCAATAATCTATGTCTTGCATGAATAACAGAACCAACCACTTAGTATGTCAAGTAGGTGGCTCTGATACCAATTGAAAACATTGCGTGGGTTCTGTTATTCGAAATAAACAACCAGAGTACCCGATGTTGTCACTGATGTTGGCAACATCAGAAAAATACAGCGAAAAAATATAACAATAAAATAATACGACCAAAGATAAATTTATCCACGAATATACAAATACTCGTGAACTACCTCAAGGGCAAAAAACTCCTTTATTATAAGAATACTTGATTACAAAGAGATAGAAAAACACAATATGCCCTAAGGATATGACTTGGCTCAAGTAGACGTATAAAGAGACTAAAAAGATCACACAAAAACCTATCTTTACTAAAACATTATGAGTAAGAAAACTCAATAACCAAACTAAAAGAGACAGGTGTTATCTCAGTGTGATCCAACACCAGCGCAACACCAGAAGGCTGGAAAAACTATAGACTCGAAACTCTCTCTAATTTTCTCTCAATCTCTGTGTTTAGGTCTATCAATCTCCAAGAGAGTCTTTCTATTTATAGAGCTCGTCCATCACAGTAAGTTGTTCATCCATAACTCTACTCTTTTGTATGCTTCATGATCTTCATGTGATAGTGGTGTATGAACCCACTATCTTGACTCTGTGATCTCTCCATGATCTTCACTTCTCTCAACTCCACGTTTGTTCACTTCACGTTCTCTTCCTTTCTCTTGAATACACATTTTTTTTCTCTTCTCAAAATCCTATATAAAATAAGATACAAAAGAAAAGAAACAAAATCCCTAATATATAGGATATGGTTAGATTAAGTAATCCTCAAAATAAGCAATTTAAAACCAACCGAATCCTATTAAATCTCCAAACCCTAACAAATCTTATACTTAACAAAATAAATGATTTTTGAAAAATAAAGAAAAAGAAAAATTATTACGTTGGGGAAATCCAACATTAACATAATTTTATATCTAAATCAATTATAAAATATCAAATAATAATGGAATGAAATACGTATCTTTTCGATTTTTAAAGTCTCACATCATTGTTTGACTTCTACCGTCCATCTTCCTTCAAGATGCTCCTCAATTAATAATTGATATCTATTATCAAGATTATGATAAAGTTCTCCAACATGTTGAACAATTATCCTTTAATCAAGTGCTATCTCTTTTCTTTCGATTATTTTCTTCTCATGTTTCTCACATGATGATAAACACATGAAAACTTGTATTACCCGTATTTACTTATAATGGAATGACACAAGTTTAAAATTTTGAAATAAAATTGAATAGTCCTATAATAAATATATTAGTATTATATTGCACACTTTCTATGCACATTGCACATACTTTAAGATTCTACAAAAAGCTATAATCACAAGCTATTCTAATTTCTTTTTATCAAAATAAAATCTACAATTACATTTTTTTATTTCTTCTAAATTAGTATGCAATATAAATATCTATATAAGATCATATACTTTCATCACCTATTCTCTTTATAACTGTCATGTATTATGTTATGTATTATGTGTAATACTTTTAATAAGCTAAAATGGAAAACATGCAACATTTTAGAAATCGAAGATGATTAAACTCTTGCATTTCTAAAATATTTTCATTTGTTTTTTTTCACAACATAATAGTTGAAATGAAAATTTCTTCATTTCCAACACCTGAGACGCATGCGCCTACTACACTTTTGGTTATGTGGATTGATTTTTAGTGGTTCCAGCTGGGAAAAATTAATGTTAGTTTATCCAAAACTAATTAAATAAAAATAAGTACTCATCTTGTTTCAATTAAATATAAATGAAATGCTAAAATGAATTTATATCCTCCCTACAACGTTTTCTTTTAATTTTTTCTCCTTCATTAACAAAACAAAATGAAAAAAAATAACAAATTTATCTTCTTCTGCTTTTAAAGATTAGATTACATTAATTAAGAACATTGATTATAAGGGTGAATAACTCCAAATACCCTAATTAATATAACACCTACCCTTTTATACCCCAAAACATATAACATTACACTTTTCTACCCATTTTTGGTTAAAGACCAAAAGACCCTTTGACATTACATGTGCAATGCTATTACCACTCTAAATTTCTTAATTCCAAACCAATTGTGCTAAGCTTGAGGTTTAATGATCGGATATAATTATCTTGGTATCTTGGATGGAAACCTTTCTCGTGCCCCAAAAAACACTTGTATTTATACTTGTGATATGGTCTGAAAGGTCTAACAACGCCAAATACTGAGTAATTTTATCTAAAAACCAAAAATAATTAAATGTTTTCCATGACTTATATTTATTGAGATCCGATGCGTAAAATGGTATCAGAGCCTGGTTTTATTGAAGAAATAAATTAAATTATGTTGAACAATATTATTTTCTTGTGCCTAACGGAGGAGATAATCAAGAAAATGTATCCGAAAATCTTTCGAGATAACTCAAGTGCAGGATATCAGTAATGACATCCAACTCAGATTGGAACATAATTGTTCCAGACACATCTAAGGTCACGCAAGACCTTAGGGAGATCCAGAAGACCATCATTTATTATGGTGGACAGATGGAGAAGATAGTCCGATCTCTATCCGAGATCCAAAAAGAAGTTTCAGATCTGAAACAAGAAATTGTAGATCTGAAGAGAAGACCATCCAAAGGAACTGGAAGATCAATGAACGAACGTATGAAAAATTCGTTCGGAGATATTCCAATCATTTCTAAAGGAAAGGCTACGGAAGTTTCGAAGCCTAAAAGCAACGACGAACTCCTACTTGATCTCATAAGACAAGTCGGATGGAAGTCTCAAGAGTAGATCTTGCAGAGTTAACTGAATCCCTTTCCAATCTTGGAATTGTGGATCTGGTAAACCTCAGGATGAACGAGCCGATTCCGCCGATTTCGAAGAAGGAAGAGGAAAGCACAGGTACGCCAGTACCTGAAGCACCAGTACCTGAAGTACCGGTTCCTCCCGAACCCAGGTGGTGGCAGGACGAGGTTGAGTATGAAGAATACATAGCTCGACAAGCCAAAACCCGACCGGAAAGGTTTAAAGGAGTATCCAAAAGCCCTTGGGCAAAAACGATGCTTGAACCAACCCATCCGTTTGGAGTGATGCTCACGACAGACATCATCGATTTCAGAAATATGGAAGTTTTGATCGATGAGTGGATGTCATCCATGAAAGTTGCTTCATCAACACTGGATGTTGATAACGATCATTTTTGCCAGATACTGGTAAACAGTTTGCAAGATTCAGTGGCCAGAAGGATGTCATTTTTTAAGGACAGTATACGAGAATGGTGTCAACAGGCGACACTACAAAGGAACAAGAAGAAACTAAGAGGAATGGTGAAAAAGACCCCTCTTTGTTGCGACAACAATGATTTTCCGAGTATCATCGGAGAACCACAACGCGAAAGACACGGAAAGAGAAAGAAACACTTCAAGGGAAGGTTTCAATCTAAGTCCGGAGGATCATACAGGAGACCTTCCAAACAAGGAAGATCATGGTGGTCCAAATCAAAGGCTAGATCTTACAAATCTGGTCAAAAGTCTGGTCCTTCTAGGTTTTCTTCACAGGGATCTAGATCCACAGGGAAGCCAGCAGGAGGAACAACCCGGAAAAGAACTTTCAAACGAGCTCACACTCGTGCAAATGAAAGCTTCAAGGATTGCAACTGTTGGACGTGCGGCGCGAGAGGCCATATTTCGCCCGATTGCCCACAAAAGCAAAAAAATGTACGCCAATTTGAGTACACAGACGACATCCGAGATGCTGTCTTTTATGGTGATTTGGTGCCAGTTTACAAGTTCGAGGACATCTCTTCAGATGAAAGCATCTATGAAGAAGAGTTGGAATCTGATTCAGAAGGATCCGATGGATCATCTACAGAATCAGATGAGTAGCTCTGGTGAACCGGAAGATAGACTCCAGCCATCGGATAGTCTATCAGGATTCTTTTCAAAAATGACCATCTCAAACAAGACGATAGAAAGAATCATGCAACAGGATTCAGCTTTAGGTCCGTACGACGGATTTAAGATTGGAAGTCTTAATCGATTTTGTAAAAATCAGAATAAGACAGCGCAAGCATCACATCATCTACCGGGTGAACTCAGGTGAGTTCTCTATTCCAATAGGGTTAATCGGTAATAACATTGAGATGCAACTTATTCCAAAAGAAGAAATTCTTGAGGAATTGAGTCGTATCAAAGAGGAAGTAGCGGTCACAATGAAATGGATTCATATTGGAACCATTGAAGTAGTGATTAAAGCTACCTTCAAAGAAGGAATTGATTCTGAGTTGCATCTATCTGTGATGGATAAAAGAATCAATAATTTAAGCGAAAGTTGTCTTGGTACAATGGTAGGGAATTTATATGCTAGCAAACTTATGTTTGACATACATCCTAGGATTGCATATAACCTAGCAGACCAAGATTTTAGTAGAGTCTTAACCCTTCATCAAGATTTTAAAAGACCTGATCTTATGAAAGAAGGAAATAGACCATATTCTATCACGTATAGAATTGCATATGCTCTTTCCAATACACATCATTCGGATATGTTTCTTAGGAAGGAGTATATAGAAATTCCTAGAATTTTCAAGGAATTTGCCAAAGTTATGACACCTGACCCAATCAAAATACCAAGGTTAAGAGGTGTCAATTTGCTAATCAGAGATCAACCTATTCTAAACAGTAGATCATTAAGGTTTGATTTTGAGATTAGTAACAGGTTGTCCTTTTCCGAGGGTAGGATTTTAAGCCTAAAAGGAAAAGAATCAGGAGAAGATTTGTATCCACAAAAGATTAGGGTAAGAAATGTAAAAATCAAAGGCCCTAATAATGAATGGAAAGAAATCCATATTGTTTTTGATATATCTAAAACTGATAATTTGTTTCCTTGTGAGGAGATATATCATTTACAACAACCAAGTATTAATAGATATGAAGGCATGTTAGAAATAGCAGGCTATCATGTATCTGTTACAGGAAGTGCATGCATAACTAAAGGAGTTATGACCCTAGGGTTAAGTTTCCTTGAGGAACATAAGCCCTGGAGAAGAGATGAGAAATGGATGGAGTTCGACCTTGATGGACATACAATCAGGGTAGAATAAAACCATTATGCCAGGAATCAAGTTAGATCAAGAGATCATTGATCTCACGATACAAAGAGACCAGGCGATAACTTTGTTAAGATCTTTGCGAGAGCAAAATCTACCAGAACAAAGAAGTATCCAAGACATCATAAGGATACAAGAGGCTGCGTTAAAAATAAGTCAAATAAACGCACGAATAGACATGCTAGAACGCTGGAGGAGAAGGATTTATCCAAACAATCCAGACAGGTTCTAAATTATGCCAGGAAGGTATATTGATGAAGAGATCCAGGATCTCAGAAAAGAGAAAGATGAGTTGACGGAACGCATTAGAGAAATGCGGGATAATGGACAGACTCATCAAGAAAGGTTTCAAGAGTTGATCCGTGAGTATAATGTTAGAAGCTCAAGGATAAACTTGTTAGAATCTTGGAAAAGAGGAATCTATCCAAACGATTCTGAATGACAAGTATTTTCTCTATATATATATCTGTAGGGATATTATATGACCAATATAAGACGGAATATTTTGCAGCTTATATTGACTCAGGTTCAGGCATTTGCACAGCAAAGCCAGAAGTTTTTCCTAGAGAAGCAGTGGAAAAATTACCTCTTATTGCAGGAAGAGACTTCTCACAGAAGATCCTTATACTCAATAAAGGTATTCGAGAAACACGAATAATGATCGGAGGCGCATTCGATACCCCTTGGTATAAAGTAAGAATGCCACCAATCTATATTCATGATACAGGTGCTGATATTTTGCTTGGTAACAATTTTATCCAAACTTTTGCAAAATATGAGCAGGATAATCACAAGAACCTGTTAACCTTTACTACTAACTGTGGTAGTATGATACAGGTTTTGCGGCGAGAAAAGGCTTTTAATAGGATCATGCCTATTAATTTTCGCAGCAAACGTGGTGATAATGAAGCCAAGTTAACTCATCCAAAAATGCAGGATAAGAGGAAATTTGGTGAAGCTCTTTTGTCATATAGACAAGAGGGAATGGAGGAGGCACATGAAGAAGCTATTCAGTTTCTAAAAAATGTCTTACAAGAAGGACCACCCCAGATTGACATTAATGAGGAAGGTCTACTTTCTCTTGAAAATGTTAAAAGGCTAATTCAGAGGAACTACAATGAAAATCCTTTAGCCTGGTGGGACAAAAATCAGATCGAAGCAACATTGAAGGTAAAAGAACAACACAGATACGAGTTGGTTCGATACAAGCCGATACAGATGAATCTTGAAGATCGAAAGGATATGCAAAAAATTATAAAAGAGCATATCGATCTCAAGCTGATCGAAGCAGGTATTTCTCCTTATAGTAGCCCAGGGTTTTTGGTAAGAAACCATGGCGAAATAAAGAGAGGAAAAGCAAGGTTAGTAATTAACTATCAAGGTATTAATAAGATTACCGAATTTGATGGTTATTACATTCCAAGTAGAGAACACTTAATTGATTGTATTAAAGGGTCAAAAGTGTTTTCAAAATTTGATTGCAAGTCTGGATTTTACCAGATTAAGTTAGAAAAAGAGTCTAAAAAATTAACTGCTTTTTCGACACCACAAGGTCAGTATATCTGGAACGTAATGCCTATGGGTCTTGCGAATGCACCACAGATATACCAACGAAAGATGGATAATCTTTTTAAAGATTATTTTGAGTTTATGTTTGTTTACATAGACGATATCTTAATTGCCTCTAAAAATATGAAAGATCATCTAAAGCATCTTGAAATATTTTCAGAAGCATGTCATAAAGAAGGATTAGTGCTCTCTGAAAAGAAAGCAATAATCGCGGTTAATAGAATCGAGTTTCTCCGTGTTATCATTGACCATGCAGGAATGGAACTACAGGAACATATTGTGGAGAAAATCTGCAATTTTCCAGATGTTCTTAGAGATAAGAAGCACCTTCAAAGCTTCTTAGGAGTGATTAATTTTGCAGGTTCATTCATTAAGGACTTGGCAAAATATCGAAAGGATTTCCGTCCTTTATTACAAAAGGATGAGAAGACCAAATGGAAATGGGAAGATATTCATTCCCAAAGAGTTCGGGAGTTAAAACAGGTTTGTAGTAACTTGCCAAAACTCGCAATTCCTCAAGATGAGGATCAGTTAGTCGTCTACACAGACGCTAATGATTTTAGATGGGCAGCAGTGCTCATGCGAAAGACATCTACGGGTGAAGAACCATGTAGATACACAGGAGGGTTGTTTACAGAACAGCAAGCCAGAGTGTGGCATATTAACGAGAAAGAATTCTTTGCTGTTTGGAAGGCTTTTAAAAAATGGCCTTTATTTTTATTAGCTAAAGAATTTATATTAAAAGTTGATAATACTAACGTTAAAGCTTTTTTGAAAAACAAACTTGAATCCAAGATCGAAAAAGCACGTATTATCAGGTGGCAAGCAGAATGCCAATATTATCTTTTTGATATTGTCATTGTGAAATCTAATGAGAATGTTCTTGCAGATTTCTTAACAAGAGATGGATATCCTTGAAGCAGATTCCATCACAATACGAGCAAGACACCTTAGGGAAAACCTTGAGGTGCATTACAAGGCCTTTGAGGAACTAAGGGTAAGAGCCGAAGCGGCATCTTATGTCCAGAAAGCTGATTTGGACAAAGTCCAAATGACTCTACGTGCAGCCATAACTTCAAATAATGATTTATGGAATGCATTAGTAGAACCTGTTAACAAGGCCTGTTCACCATCGGTGATGCAGAAAGAATTATACGAGAGGAGTTCATCATCGATGAACAAACAGGGTACTTTTATACCCGAAGCAGGACATCCTGCTGATAAAAGTTTTTCATCGGATATCGGTGAAAAGGCTGATAAGGCCGAACCAAGTGTTTTATTAGATTCCGATAAAATTATTAATTCGGAAGGTTAGGAAGCAATTCCAGACAACCCGAGTCAACCCAGCACCTCTGGGGTAAAAGAGGGAGAGGTTAACCTAAGGCCCCAGACTGGCCCTAGACAGGTTAACACTAATCAAGCTATTTCTCCTCTGCAGGTTTACCAAAAGATATGGGAGAAATTGGTAACAAGAAATGGGATCAATCCAAACAGAATTACTGCTGATTGGTCTGGCAAGTATCCAAGACTTTGGATGCTCTCGGGGGTAAACCCTCATGATGTGCGGGAATGGTTCGATTTTGGAGCAATTGATTCAGTCTTTACTACCGCGCCCAGCTTTCCGGAGATTTCCAAATTGCCGGACTGGATATCCACTGCTGTGCACGATTCATGGCAGAACAACCCATACTTGGGTCGAGGAGATATACTGGAGCTAAAAATTATCTCTGCTGCTCCAGAAATTACAGGAAAAAGGGTCTCATCCAGTTTTTCAATTAATAAAACTACAGAGACCTGAGATGGGGGCGATTAACCGAGCCAAAACACCCCCAGAAAACAGCCCTTTGGTAGTCGTCTTGACTGAAAATGATATATCTACGAGGCGAGCTTGGGGTCTTCGGGTCTGTCTCACCGAGATGGACAAAGTGAAGTATCCATTCAAAATATTTCATAACTCTGTGAATGGATCGTTCCTGTTAAATTCCATGACAGGAACAACTACCGGATTTGTTGAAAACCTCTTTGAAAATAAGAGAAAATTAATCTGGGAAAACAAGGTTCCAGCCACGAAACAAATAAGGAAAAAGATATGTAATATGATACATATCGGGAGATGGGGAGAGCGGATATGCTCTTACTGTCAAACACAAGAGAAACCACTATTTGGACAGGGTTTCAAAATAAAAAAGGACAAGCCCGAATACCCAAAGAAAAAGGGAAAAGGGAAGGGTTTTTAAGTAAAAACCAAAAATGTAATAAAAGGAAACGGGTCTAATTAGACTCGATTGTAAACAAGCTGAACATGTATTCTACTAATGTAATAGTATAGGAATACATTGAAAAAAGCATAGGATGCTAATTCCAGACAAAAGATAGTGGTCTGTCCCGCCACCATTGAAGAATCTGCATCCTGCACCAAAAGACAAAGGTGGAGGACCCCTCCACTAAAAACTCGTTGCCAACACAAGAAGACAACGAAGATAGTAGATGCACCTACCAAGTGGTGGGTGAGAAATAAAGAAGGCTGGCCCATTACCCACTCATCTAGTGGATTGCAAGCTGGCAAAGGCAATAATGCAACCTCAACAGGAGTACATTAAAGCCTATAAAAGGAGGCATTCAGCTTCAAATGAAGAGCATCGAAAATACACAACACTTCTCTCTTCATAAGCTTTTCGAAATCTTCTCTCTAGTTTTGTAATAGTTTAGCTTTCAAGCTTTTCTGTTCATGGGGGTTTCCCCTTCACGAGTCTTAGCCATGATAGGCTAATTCAAGCTTCTCTTCCAATGGCGGAGAAAATTTATATTGTAAAATAGTTTAGTTTATTTTCTTCAATAAACAAGGCTTTTGCTTTCCGACATTCTGTCCAAAATTTTTATAATTCTGAGTGAAAAATTATCCAGTAGTGCGTCTCCCCGTGACCTCCTTAAAGGCAGGTGGCCGTTGAAAATGAGTGTGATCAGGGCTCCCAAGAAAATCGGTTTCAGAACCATAGACTGCGGGCGAGTGGTTGGATCTTTGATCCATAAAACCTGAACCGAGGTCCAAGGGAACTTAAGAGACAAAGACGAGGTATGATTTAAACTCAGTTTTATTTTATTTACGGAAGCATGTTGGGCCTGATATTGATCAGATGGCTAATCCGGATCTAATAAGTATAAGGATTGGAAAAAGAAAATTGCTAATGGCATAAATGACATTTTGGAGATTTATAAAAGTCAACAAAGGTGAAATAGTATTTTTCTTTGAAAAAAGGGTATAAAACATACATGTTTATATTGATTGTGGTAGGAAAGAGATATTTTATATGGAATATGATATAAAAGGGGATTGGTTATATATATTGGGGTAGGATGGGATATCAACCCTTGATTATAAAGTAAGTAATACATTACGTTTTTAACACATCCCAAAATGGTCATTAAAACATAATTAAATTATATTACTCCTAATTATTTACATTTAATTTTCTCATGGTCAATGTCATTTATTAATTAATAGAATATGATTTTCTTGTAGAAATTAATTTAATCTGATCTATAAAGCATAAAAATTATTTACCTCGTTTTTTGAAATATAGTTACTAATATTTACAAAGTCTGAAAGGACAACAATTAAAGTCAAAACCAAATATAGCTATAACAATGATAATAGATAATCTCAAATTAAATGTGGGATAAACTATCGTTGCATTTAGTACAAATTCTTAATGTTTTTGGTTTTGGTGAAATAATTTAACAATTTGTAGTATTGAAATAATTATAATCAGAAAAATTGATGGTTTTAAGAGAAACCGTTATGATTTATAGAGCAAAAAATATTAACTGACCATGTTAATTATATCTAGTTTATCATACCATTAGCAGCATTTTAATTATATAAATAATTCTTTGTGGATTTTCTACTGCTAATTTGAAATGAAATTACCATTGTAATATTATTATATTGTCTAGATGTAACGCCCACATAAAACAAAGCATAATTGGTTAATTAAATAAATAAACCTTAATTGAAATATCTTATGTGTATTAACTCTTGAGTGTTTAATTTAATTACGTGCGTTTCAAAGATGTGTTTAACGATCAGTTTTAGATGGATAAAATTTATACACATGGAAAATAGAATATTTTTATATCATTAGATGCGTAACGGAAAAACGAGAAGATAGAAACAAACTAGAGGTCAATCGGACACTCGTAGCTCAAACGGTGAAGAAAAGGGCAAAATACGAAGTTTCGGAAAAATAAGGAACGGGATCTGGATGAACAGTAACCGACCCTTATCGTGAACAATAAATGAACAGTAATTTTCCAGATTTTCTATAAATAGACGCTCATTCATTTCATTTTTTTCACCTTTCTTCGAACGAGCTGAACAGCGACGAAAACACGTAAGTCTCTCTCTTTTCTCTCTCGTCTCTTTATTTATTTTTCTGTTTCCGATCGCCGCCGAAGTCGCCGCCGCTGCCGGAAAATTCTAAACTCGTCCGTTTTTGCTGATTTTCATACACAACGTAGCCCTCGACGAGACGAATCTAGGACAACTTCCGGAATTCAATTCCGATTCTCCGTTCGTCGGAAAATGGCGAAAAACCGTCGCTGCCGTCGAGGGGTGGCACCGCCATGGGTGGTGGCGCCGGTGCCGGAAAATGGATTGGAAAAGTAGTTGTTGCATTGTGTTTGTGTAAATTGTGTTTGACGAAGGGTTTTCGTGGCTGTTTTTATGGTACTATTCACGCCGAAATCCGACGAGGGATGGCTGGATCTGGTAGCCGGTGATTCAGGCTAGCCATAGGACTAAGTTTCGGCGGCATAGGGCGGCGACACCGCCTCCGGTGGCGCCGGGAAGGTGGCTGCTCGAGCAGGCCGACGACGGGAGCAACCTGCCCCGCTGCCTAGAAAACTAGGCAGCCGACGGGAGACGCCGTCGGGAAATTTTCCCGTCGACAGGAACACGCGCGACGTCGTTTTTCGATGCGATTTTCGATCCGATTCTCGTTTTCTTTTTGTCGTTCTTTAACATCGAGACGTTGTCAAAAAAATATCGTTGACCGGGGGTCGTGGGTCCCGGTCAAAGTCAACCATTTGACCAAATTACCAAAATACCCTTCAATCTTAAAACGCTCCGTTCAAACTCGTTTCAACTCCGATTGAGCTCATTCTTGTTTCGTTGTGATCCAAATTTCATTCTCTTTCACCTCAGATATGTAAACTGATATTTCCCTCTTGTTTCTTCAGCTTCAATCGTTAGGCCCTCTGTTCCGATCCGTCTCGTTTCGATCGATAGCATCCAATTCGATATCGTTTAAATCCTTAATTATATTTCATAAATATCTAAAAATATCGTAAACTATGTAGGCTACCGGTTGGATTGAAGCTTTGGGATACGTGATCTTCGATACTTGCAACTCACGTGGTAACCACCGAACAAGGTGGGGGTAATTTCAAACTCTTTATCTGTTTACCGTTTTCCCTATTTTAAGCATGATTGAGGAATACTAAATGCTGTGATTATACTTGCTGTGACATACATAAACTGTGAGGGGTGGCCCGCTGAGGCGCTCCTTCATGCATTCGTCCCTAACCCCCATTCTTTTATGAAAGGTTTGGTGGTCCTTGAAATGCACCAACGGTAATTGAGACCGTTTTATAGGATAAGACGGGTGATGCCCGCACCTATTCGTCACTTACCATTTCTAATGTCTGCTGTGCATATTTCGTGCTGTGATTAGTGATGATTATACGTAATTCTGATTTAAATGTATGTGTTAAGATTTAGACGTGGATGTTATCCCCACGAGTGTATTCAACGCACTCACCCCTTATTCTATAATTCACGTTACAGGAGGTGATGAGGGTGATGAGCATGATGAACCCTAGAAGGAGAGAGGAGGTGCTACATTTATTTTTGGATCTGTAACTTTCTTTAATATGATGTTTCTCGAACTTTCTCTTTATAAAATAATGTTGTAAGAAATCCATGTTTTGTGGTTATATGATGTGTATATGAGATATGAGATCCTGATGTTTTTCCGCTGTAAATATTATGTTTAAATCGGTTGAACCGATGGTTGATATGTAATATTTTATGTTCGTCTCCTACCTCTTTTTTTCTTCCTGCACGTCCGTGTGAAAAAGTCTGATAAATGTTTTTGTAAGAAAATTGGGGCGTGACACTAAATTATATATATTTATTGTTGCCTCAAATTCACAGTATTGGGATTTTATATATATGTATATTACTATCAAATTTTTTGAATAAATAAATAAATTTCATGGACATAATTAGTTTGAAATAGTGTGCTACATAGAATACATAAATTATACGTTCAACTATGCAAGTACACATGTCTAAATTTTATGAGGCTCATAGAAAATACCGTCAATTCATACTGTAACGCCCCGATTCTTTTGTAAATAAATCTTAACCGAGACGTTACTCACTAAAAAAAAATTTCCTTTTCAAAAGAATTTCACTCTGTAAATAGAACAAAGATAAATAAAATCCTGAATAATTATAAAACATACATTTCTTAAATACATAAAATTAATCATTTTAAAATAAAAAGGTTCTTTAACCTTTGCTCATCGGCTACCAGCATCCATCACTCGCACTCCACGCCTTAAAAATCCCTAAACTGAAAAACATTTTAAAATAGGGGTGAGTGTTTGAAATACACTCAGTGGGTTAGGGAAACTCGGGAGGATATAAAATAATTTTGGAAGATTTTATACACACACCAAAACACCATTTTATCACATATAACAGATTTTCGTAAAACGTTTGTATTTTAATAAAAATCGTAGAAAATAGATCACTTTATAATGTAAGCATCCATCACATGACTTATAATTAATTCAAATATAAGTATTCTTCACAATCAACATCATTCATCTTCAAACATGTCACTTTCATTCCCACATTTACGGGTTTTAACCGTCTTGCAACATATGCGGTTTTTAGCCGCTATGGAAACATATAATCCATCATTCACATCCAAATATCATTTTTCACATAGTTACGGTGCGCAGCCGCCATGAAAGCATTTTGCGGTTCTTAGCCGCCGTGAAAACATTTTTACGGTTATTAACCGTCATAATACGGTGATCAGCCGTCATATACGGCCCTAGCCGCCTTGCATACGCATGCACATGCACATATATCACTTCATTTTCACATTCAAACATCACTTTTCATATAATTTACGGTGCTTAGCCGCCATGAAAGCATTTTGCGGGTCTTAACCGCCATGAAAACATTTTTACGGGTCTTAGCCGTCCTGAAAACATATGCGGGTCTTAGCCGCCTTGGTACGGTGATCAGCCGTCATATACGGCCCTAGCCGCCTTGCATACGCATGCACATGCACACATAATTTCATCACAATCACATAATAAAATTCACATATCAAACATACACATAGAAGCACATGTACTGAACAAAACACCAACTTTCAAGTCATCATACGTCATAGCACGTTTATTCATAGGCACTTCAATATGGCACGTTTCACATAGAATAAGATTCACCTTCATCATATAATAACATTTCATATATTCAGCATATAAACCCAACACATTTCATACAGCATAATAAAATCCGTAATTTAAATATTTTGAAAGGAATATAAAACCGACTTAGCACTTTTCCCCACCTGAAGAGCAGCTGATCAAAAGCTTTTAGATTTCCAAATTATCTACGGCGCAAACTCCGGAGTATCGCCTACAAGTATAAGGGTTCGACTTAGACTCTATTCGAATTATGATTGATTTCAATAGATTAATACCTTTAAGTTAAACCCTAATTTTATAATTAAATATAACCTATTTTGTAATTAAATATATCATTTATAATCTATAAAGTTGATTCGAAATTAATAATTCGGATTAAAAATAGATATGAAATTAGGGTTATTTATCCTTAAATTAGAAATAATAATTAAATCGTAAAATTCATTTAATTAGCATAATATCTATAAATTTATAATTTTTAGTCTAAAAAAACAATCTTGCGAAACATAGATTTAACTTATAATTCCAAATAAATCTTTGGTTAAAATTTATAATAAATAATGCAATAACACTAAATTCCAAAAATTTAGCTTAAGCTATACTTTCTTAATTAATTAAATAAAATTTATAAATTATACCCTAATTAATCATATAAATAAATTCAAGCAATATAATTTAATTTATACAATCTTTCTTTATCATTTAATTAAAACTCATCTTATTTATCAAATTTTATTTACCAATGAAATAATAGTTATAAATTCAATATGTTCGAAAATTAAAAACATTATTTTTCTATGAATTCAATAATTATAATAAGAAACTTATAATATCATCAAATTCTAAGAAAACATCTATATCATTTTATTAAATTCAAAGTCCGATATTTATCTACCTAATTATGATACTTAAAGCATAATTTATAAAAATTAAATTTATAACTTATCTTTATCAATTAATTAAAGTTCGATTTTTGTTTCATGGTAAAAATTCTTATTAAGTATATAACAACATTCATAATTCCAATATATATATAAGTTAATATTAACTACAAACATATCATTAAAATTCCATAATTTATTAAGCAAAAATTATATATCATAATCAATTATTCAAGAAAACTATGTAATTTAATTAGTTTCCATATTTCCTTGATCATTATACATGAATTGAGCCTTAAAGCATGCTTTAATTATCTAAAGCTTAATTATAAAATTTCAGAAATTACTATACTTAATTTTAAAAATTTCCAGCAACATTTAAATTGTGAATTACCCTTAGAATTCAAACAAAATTACTAAGAATGCCATTACCACAATCTTCCCCCCCTATCCCAGCCATCCGCCTCCATTTCACCTCTGCCGGCGACTGGAAGTCGCCGGCAACACCACACATACACCCGACTCCGCTCTCGACCGGCAACCACAGAGCCGGCCACCACTACGACCAACCAATATACACACAACCATATATCACACACCATACATATATATACATACATACATACTGTCCAGCTTCGCCGCCGCTGCTGCGGCGGCTTCCCTTCAACCTCGCCGGCGTGAGCCGGCGCCGCCGTCCCACGCAGCTGCAGATCCAAGCCCAGCTGCCTATACCCCGCTCCTCACACATCGGCCATCCCTTCACCAACCCACCGGCAGCACACATCCACATAAAACTTGCAGCATAAAGGAAGAACAAAAGCTTGGAAGGGAAATAATAACAGGCAAAAGAGAGAAATAAAGGAAGAAGAAAGGGAGAAAGAGAGGAGAGAGAGAGTAGATAAGAGAGAGAGGGCCGAGAGAGTTGAGGGAGATGGAGAGGAAAATGGTAGCCTAGCCTTTTCTCTTTCTTGCCCAAAAATTAGTCAAACACTACCATAGACTAGCCTAGGTGAGGTGTCCTTAAACTATATTACTCTAATTAACCTAAGCCACTTTAGTTATATAAAAGGTAATAATAATTATTGGGCACATTATGTACGCATGCATATATACTTATATATATAATTACATTTTTTTTTTCTTTTATTTCATTTCCATTTTATTTGTTTAATAAATTTATTATTATTATTATTATTATTATTATTATTATTTTACATCTTATCTATTTATTTATTTCTTTCTTTCTTTCTTGTATTCTTATCCCCAATTAATTCCCAAAACTAGCCAATACTATTTATTTATCATCTTATATTATAATATTGCATTAATACTATATAATCTAAATTTAAATTAATTTATTTAAAATTTTAGGGTGTTACATTCTTCCCTCCTTTAAGAAATTTCGTCCTCGAAATTTAGAGACGCGCTAAAATTCAGTAAATCTGGATACTTTACCGAAACTTCTTCTTCATCTTCTTCCCAGGTTACTTCTTTAGCATCATGACGATTCCATCGAACCTTCGCTAAAATCACTTCTCGATTTATGCGTGTCATCCTTATACAGGGTCATGCTAATCTTCTCTGTATCGTTCCAATTTTATCGGATGGCCCTTTTTATCCAAAATAGCCACTTGAGCTTCTTCATATGACAAGTCCTTCTCAAGCCTGATTTACCACCACGCTTCACCTGACTCGATTCGATAACGTACTTCCTCAGCATAAACATATTAATAACATTTTGTATACCAGTATAGTCCGGCGGTAAAGCTAACCTGTACGTCACTTCTCTAACTTGTTCTAGAATTTCGAACAGTCTAATATGTCTTGGCTTCAATTTTATTTATTTATTTTTTTTTTTTTTTACACGCATTCGCCAAATCTTGAGGGCGTACACTACTGCAGCTTACTTCAAATTATGAGGTGGTTAGTTTTGGTCCTGCGTCCTTAATTGTCTCGAAGCGTAGGATGCCTTCTTCTCTTGTTGCATCAGCACATATCCCAACCTTGTTGGAATGCATTACTATAAACGACGAATTCTTTCGTCCATTCTAGGACTATTAAATCTGGTGCAGCCGTTAATCCTCTTCTCTTAAATTCTTGGAAACTTTTCTCGCACTATTCCGTCCATCATAATTTCAATTCTTTATAGGCCAGTCGCGTCCAAATGATAGAAATCTTTGAAAATCCTTCTATAATACCCAGCTAACATTAGATATTCACTCTTTTAAATCTTATTATTATTTTCATATATTTGCATTGGTATAGACACTTTTGAGTTATGATTTGAATTTTAATGCTTATATGATCTTAGTATCATAGGGAAAACTTCAAGTTGGAGCATGGGTCAAGAAGAAGGTTTAAAGAATGAGAGATCTTAGAGTAAAAATTTTAATAATAAAGATTAAGGATATCATGTTTTGATTTAAATCTTACTCATATGAGTTTAGCTTTACTGGGACAATTTCAAGTTGGAGAATAGGCTAAGAATAAGTTGAAGGAAGAAGAGAATTGAGCGGTTAACGTTTGATTCACGTCACCTAGAAAAATTTGATAACTTATTTTTGATTTGATTTAATTTATTATGATTGTAATCCATTATTTTTCCTCCGAGGTCATCGTACCCTGGTTTGATCAATCGTAAAGCTAAAATGTATTATTGTCACAAGTATCAGCCTAGAGAATCTATCAAGAAATTTCAGCGTCGTTCTATTCCTGAAGTTCAAAGTATATGAAATCCATTACGAGCATCTATGTTATTCTAGCTATTGCCACATTTTATGAAAACTATATTTTATATTAAACTCTTAGGATATTTGAAAATTTAAGAAACATTCCACTCAACAAATAACATAATTTGATAAATCACGTAAATACCTTCATAAATTTATGTATTATCGTTTGACATCATAACATTATATTGCAATTAGGATAACAAAAATCAAATTGCACAAATCAAACATATAATCAAATTGCACACTTCACGAAATCACATCATAATTTAAATCATCATAAAACATAATACATATTATCCACACATGATCCCCATAGATCTCGAACATTAGTCGTGGCTTTACGTATCACGTCTGTGTACTAAGGGAAACACATCCACTGGCTCATCCTGTCATAGACAAGGGCCTATGGTAGTCTCAACCCTATGTAACCCAACGACTATGGCAAAACATACCCACTAACTCACGCGGCATTTAGTGGCTAGTGGCAGTGTTTACCAATATAACAAAATTCACAGATAGCATAACATAAATTAACATGACCCATCAAATAGCACCGCACCAACTCCTGCTACGGCCATTTACGCACACGAGCTCATGCTGCGGCCGTCAGCAGCTCAATGGCGGCGTCCAGCAGCAGTATGTTGATAACAGTGACATCACACATCCATAAGATCATAAACCATTACAATAAATTTAACAAGAAAACATTTATCAACATAATTTCTAGCCTTAGAACTCATACTTGTATATATAAAAAAAAATGATTACAAATTAACACAAACACGTTGTCACGCCCCAAATTCATATAAAGAATTTATCAGAGTTTTCACACAGGCGTGCAGGAAGAAGAAAAGAGGTAGGAGACGAACATGAAATATTACATAATAACCATCGGCTTCAACCGAATTAACATAATATTTGCAGCGGAAAAACATCAGGATCTCACATCCCATACATACATCATCATCGGGATCTCACATCCCGAATACACATCATCTAGCCACCAAACTTGGATTCCTTACAACATTGTTTTATAAAGATAAAAGTTTGAGAAACATCATATTAAAATAATTTACAGATCCAAATATATAGCACCTCCTCTCTCCTTCTAGGGTTCATCATGCCTATTACCTCCTGTAACGTGAATTACAGAATAAGGGGTGAGTGCGTTGAATACACTCGTGGGGAATAAAATCCGCGTCTAAATCTTAACACATATATTTGAATCAGAAATTACGTATAATCATAACGAAACACAGCACGAAATATGCACAGCAGGCATTAGAAATGGTAAGGGACGCAAAGGTGCGGGCATCGCCCGTCTTATCCTGTAAAACGGTCTCATATACCGCTGGTGCATTTCAAGGACCACCAAACCTTTCATAGAAGAATGGAGGTAAGGGACGAATGCATGAAGGAGCGCCTCAGCGGGCCCACCCCTCACAGTTTATGTATGTCACAGCAAGTATAATCACAGCATTTAGTATTCCTCAATCATGCTTGAAATAGGGAAAACTGTAAACAGATAAGGAGTTAGAAATTACCCCCACCTTGTTCGGTGGTTACCACGTGAGTTGCAAGTATCCAAGATCACGTATCTCAAAGCTTCAATCGAACCGGTAGCCTACATAGTTTACGATGTTTTCTTAGATATTTATAATCTATAATTAAAGATTTAACCTATATCGAATCGAATATTATCTATCGAGATGAGACGGATCGGAACGGTAGGCCTAACGATTGAGGTTGAAGAAACAAGAGAGAAAAATCAGTTTATATATCGGAGGTGAAAGAGAATGAAATTTGGATCACAACGAAACAAGAATGAGCTCAATCGGAGTGGAAACGAGTTCGAACGGGGCGTTTTAAGATTGAAGGGTATTTTCGTAATTTGGTCAAAGGGTTGACTTTGACCGGGACCCACGACCCCCGGTCTCGTTGGTGATGACTCGATGTTAAAGAACGATGAAAAGAAAATGAGAATCGGATCGAAAATACGACGTCACGCACGTTCCCGACGACGGGAGAAAAATATAGGGCAATGTCTCCCAAGACCTGTCTTGGAATTTCCAAGACACATCCTGCGGGCAAAAACAGAGACTACAATTCTGTCCAATTCAGTTTAGCTTGCAGGACGCGTCTTAAAATTTACAGGATGCGTCCTGCGGGAGAAAAACAGGGCAACGCTCCCGGCGCGATCCTGCTTCAGCACCCACCTTCCCGAATCCACCGGCTGCGGCGGCGCCGCCCTATGCCAACACCACCTTGTCCTCCGGCGAGCCTGCACCGCCGGCTACCACCTCCGGCCATCCCTCACCGGATTCCGGCATGAATAGTGCCATAAAAACCTCCTCAAAAACCCTTCATCGCACACAAAATACATAACCAAACCCCGCCTTTCCAGCTCCGGCCGGCGACTTCCAGTCGCCGGTGACCCTTCCGCCGACCACCTAGGATACTGGCCGGCGACTTCCAATCACCGGCAACCACCAATATAAGCCCCAACAGCATGCATACACAACACACACATTACACACATACACAAAACCCCATGAGCAACAGCCCATTTCCCAACCCATTTTCCGGCACCGGCACCGCCACCCAAGGCGGCGCCGCCCCTCCAATAGCTAGCCTACAACCTCGGCATCCCCTCCGGTGCCTGCAACCATGAGAAGAAGAGCAAGAGAGAGAAAAACGGGAGAGAGAAAAGGTGGCTGAAAATAAGGGTTAAGGGTTTTGGAGATGGTTTTTCGTCGGTTTCCGTTGAACGAGAAATCGGAATTGAATTCCGGAAGTTGTCCTAGATTCGTATCGTCGAGGGCTATGTTATATACGAAAATAAATCAAAACGGACGGGTTTGATATTTTCCGGCGATGGCAGCGGCGGTTTTTCGCCATTTTCCGGCGAACGGAGAATTGGAATTGAATTCCGGAAGTTGCCCTAGACTCGTATCGTCGAGGGCTATGTTGTGTACGAAAATCAGTCGAATCTGACAACTTTGAAATTTTCCGGCGAGCTCCGGCGGCGGCTCCGGCGACGGCGCGGCGGTGGCGGCGGCGACAGAATAAAGACGGGAAAGAAAAAGAGAGAGGAAAGAGAGACTTACGTGTGTTCGGCGCTTTTCGACTCGTTCGGCTCGTTCGAAGAAACGGTGAAAATGAAATCGAATTAGGGCCTATTTATAGAAGTTGGAAATGTTACTATTCACATAGGCTAGGTTACTGTTCACATAGGCTAGGTTACTGTTCATGATAAGCTTCGATTACTATTCACGATAAGATTTCGGTTATGTTCATCACGATTCCGTTCCTCGTTTTTCCGAAACTCGATATTTTGCCCTTTTCTTCGCCGTTTGAGCTACAGGTGTCCGATTGACCTCTAGTTCATTTCTATCTTCTCGTTTTTCGGTTACGCATCTAATGGTATAAAAATATTCTATTTTTTCACGTATATGAATTTTATCCATTTAAAACCTATCGTTAAACACATATCTGAAACGCACGTAATTAAATTAAACACTCAAGAATTAACACACATAAGATATTTTAGTTAAGGTTTACTTATTTAATTAACCAATTATGATTCATTTTTGTCCTGGGCGTTACATCTCTTACCCCTTAAAAGAATTTCGTCCTCGAAATTAAACGTGTACCAAAAAAATAAGTTGGGATACTTCTTCAGGATCTCGTCTTCCGATTCCCAAGTCGCTTGTTCCTTTCTATGACAACTCCATTGAAAATTTACGTCCTTCCTTGTCAAGTGAGTCATCAGAGTGGCGATTTTCGAAAATCCCTCTATGAATCTTCAGTAGTAGCTCGTCAAACCAATAAAACTCCGCACTTCCTTGACATTTGTTGGGGCCTCCCACTTATTGATTGCTTCCACCTTTTCAGGATCTACTTTGATCCCTTTTTGGTCTTTCTCTTGACATAGCTCGTGAGAGAAAGAGAGATCTCACATACAACCGCATTACCAAATACGCATCGTGTCAAAAGGATCATAAAAATAGCATCGAAGCCTCTCCTCATGTGTCTTTACAAATAGTTCTCACATCCTAGCATGAATGTAAACACTATTCATCTTTTGTATATAAGTTACACGAGTTTTTATCATCAGCCTATACCCGTAAAGCCCCCCCTTAACCTCAACGGTATATATCATTCCAACACAAATATCACATAACAGGGAGAGGCACCTATAGAGAGAGAATGATGCTTATCTTATTTCTTTTCGAAAACATTTTCACATTTTAACGATATGTTTTTCTCACATTCTCTTTATAAAACATGTTTGATCAAGCTCGAACTCCAAATATTAACCTCAATCTTTCATATCATACCCACGGACCAGGGGAGACACACCCATTAGCTCACCCTATCATAGACAAGGGCCCATGGTATTCTCAACTTTTTTTTTTTCACTGCACTAACTCCTGCAAAAGACCATTTACGCACACTAGCTCACGCTGCTGCGCAGTCAGCGGCCCGGCCTGTGGCGGCGGCCAAAAAGCAGTATGTCAATAACAGTGAATTCTCAACCCTCCTGTAAATAACCATTTACGCACACGAGCTCACGCTGCCTGCAGTCAACGGCTCCATGGCGGCGGCCAAAACCAGTGTGTTGAAAACAGCGATTTTTTTTTTTTTTTTTTTTTTTTTTTTTTTTTTAACCGGTATCATGTTAAAAGCTCAAAGGCTCTGATACCATTACTGTCACGCCCCAAATTCATATAAAGAATTTATCAGAGTTTTCACACAGGCGTGCAGGAAGAAGAAAAGAGGTAGGAGACGAACATGAAATATTACATAATAACCATCGGCTTCAACCGAATTAACATAATATTTGCAGCGGAAAAACATCAGGATCTCACATCCCATACATACATCATCATCGGGATCTCACATCCCGAATACACATCATCTAGCCACCAAACTTGGATTCCTTACAACATTGTTTTATAAAGATAAAAGTTTGAGAAACATCATATTAAAATAATTTACAGATCCAAATATATAGCACCTCCTCTCTCCTTCTAGGGTTCATCATGCCTATTACCTCCTGTAACGTGAATTACAGAATAAGGGGTGAGTGCGTTGAATACACTCGTGGGGAATAAAATCCGCGTCTAAATCTTAACACATATATTTGAATCAGAAATTACGTATAATCATAACGAAACACAGCACGAAATATGCACAGCAGGCATTAGAAATGGTAAGGGACGCAAAGGTGCGGGCATCGCCCGTCTTATCCTGTAAAACGGTCTCATATACCGCTGGTGCATTTCAAGGACCACCAAACCTTTCATAGAAGAATGGAGGTAAGGGACGAATGCATGAAGGAGCGCCTCAGCGGGCCCACCCCTCACAGTTTATGTATGTCACAGCAAGTATAATCACAGCATTTAGTATTCCTCAATCATGCTTGAAATAGGGAAAACTGTAAACAGATAAGGAGTTAGAAATTACCCCCACCTTGTTCGGTGGTTACCACGTGAGTTGCAAGTATCCAAGATCACGTATCTCAAAGCTTCAATCGAACCGGTAGCCTACATAGTTTACGATGTTTTCTTAGATATTTATAATCTATAATTAAAGATTTAACCTATATCGAATCGAATATTATCTATCGAGATGAGACGGATCGGAACGGTAGGCCTAACGATTGAGGTTGAAGAAACAAGAGAGAAAAATCAGTTTATATATCGGAGGTGAAAGAGAATGAAATTTGGATCACAACGAAACAAGAATGAGCTCAATCGGAGTGGAAACGAGTTCGAACGGGGCGTTTTAAGATTGAAGGGTATTTTCGTAATTTGGTCAAAGGGTTGACTTTGACCGGGACCCACGACCCCCGGTCTCGTTGGTGATGACTCGATGTTAAAGAACGATGAAAAGAAAATGAGAATCGGATCGAAAATACGACGTCACGCACGTTCCCGACGACGGGAGAAAAATATAGGGCAATGTCTCCCAAGACCTGTCTTGGAATTTCCAAGACACATCCTGCGGGCAAAAACAGAGACTACAATTCTGTCCAATTCAGTTTAGCTTGCAGGACGCGTCTTAAAATTTACAGGATGCGTCCTGCGGGAGAAAAACAGGGCAACGCTCCCGGCGCGATCCTGCTTCAGCACCCACCTTCCCGAATCCACCGGCTGCGGCGGCGCCGCCCTATGCCAACACCACCTTGTCCTCCGGCGAGCCTGCACCGCCGGCTACCACCTCCGGCCATCCCTCACCGGATTCCGGCATGAATAGTGCCATAAAAACCTCCTCAAAAACCCTTCATCGCACACAAAATACATAACCAAACCCCGCCTTTCCAGCTCCGGCCGGCGACTTCCAGTCGCCGGTGACCCTTCCGCCGACCACCTAGGATACTGGCCGGCGACTTCCAATCACCGGCAACCACCAATATAAGCCCCAACAGCATGCATACACAACACACACATTACACACATACACAAAACCCCATGAGCAACAGCCCATTTCCCAACCCATTTTCCGGCACCGGCACCGCCACCCAAGGCGGCGCCGCCCCTCCAATAGCTAGCCTACAACCTCGGCATCCCCTCTGGTGCCTGCAACCATGAGAAGAAGAGCAAGAGAGAGAAAAACGGGAGAGAGAAAAGGTGGCTGAAAATAAGGGTTAAGGGTTTTGGAGATGGTTTTTCGTCGGTTTCCGTTGAACGAGAAATCGGAATTGAATTCCGGAAGTTGTCCTAGATTCGTATCGTCGAGGGCTATGTTATATACGAAAATAAATCAAAACGGACGGGTTTGATATTTTCCGGCGATGGCAGCGGCGGTTTTTCGCCATTTTCCGGCGAACGGAGAATTGGAATTGAATTCCGGAAGTTGCCCTAGACTCGTATCGTCGAGGGCTATGTTGTGTACGAAAATCAGTCGAATCTGACAACTTTGAAATTTTCCGGCGAGCTCCGGCGGCGGCTCCGGCGACGGCGCGGCGGTGGCGGCGGCGACAGAATAAAGACGGGAAAGAAAAAGAGAGAGGAAAGAGAGACTTACGTGTGTTCGGCGCTTTTCGACTCGTTCGGCTCGTTCGAAGAAACGGTGAAAATGAAATCGAATTAGGGCCTATTTATAGAAGTTGGAAATGTTACTATTCACATAGGCTAGGTTACTGTTCACATAGGCTAGGTTACTGTTCATGATAAGCTTCGATTACTATTCACGATAAGATTTCGGTTATGTTCATCACGATTCCGTTTCTCGTTTTTCCGAAACTCGATATTTTGCCCTTTTCTTCGCCGTTTGAGCTACAGGTGTCCGATTGACCTCTAGTTCATTTCTATCTTCTCGTTTTTCGGTTACGCATCTAATGGTATAAAAATATTCTATTTTTTCACGTATATGAATTTTATCCATTTAAAACCTATCGTTAAACACATATCTGAAACGCACGTAATTAAATTAAACACTCAAGAATTAACACACATAAGATATTTTAGTTAAGGTTTACTTATTTAATTAACCAATTATGATTCATTTTTGTCCTGGGCGTTACACACGTAGCCATGAATGACATAAAAAAAATTTATATGGTCACATAGACTCATCATTGTAACATAATATCAAAAATTATATAAATTAGCAAGATTTTCACTTTCACTTAGATTGACAATCATAAAATAATTACACATCATAACATAACATACCTTAACGAAGGCGGAGCAGTAGATTAGAAGTGGATGCTAGTAGCTGATAAAATATTTCCTTTTCGACAAAAGTTATATTTTTACTTCCTTTTAAATTTAAGTTAAATCAAATATTTTTAGAAAATAAAACATTTTAACGAGTCTACAGAATCATAGACCCGCTCTGATACCACCTGTAACGCCCCGATTCTTTTGTAAATAAATCTTAACCGAGACGTTACTCACTAAAAAAAAATTTCCTTTTCAAAAGAATTTCACTCTGTAAATAGAACAAAGATAAATAAAATCCTGAATAATTATAAAACATACATTTCTTAAATACATAAAATTAATCATTTTAAAATAAAAAGGTTCTTTAACCTTTGCTCATCGGCTACCAGCATCCACCACTCGCACTCCACGCCTTAAAAATCCCTAAACTGAAAAACATTTTAAAATAGGGGTGAGTGTTTGAAATACACTCAGTGGGTTAGGGAAACTCGGGAGGATATAAAATAATTTTGGAAGATTTTATACACACACCAAAACACCATTTTATCACATATAACAGATTTTCGTAAAACGTTTGTATTTTAATAAAAATCGTAGAAAATAGATCACTTTATAATGTAAGCATCCATCACATGACTTATAATTAATTCAAATATAAGTATTCTTCACAATCAACATCATTCATCTTCAAACATGTTACTTTCATTCCCACATTTACGGGTTTTAACCGTCTTGCAACATATGCGGTTTTTAGCCGCTATGGAAACATATAATCCATCATTCACATCCAAATATCATTTTTCACATAGTTACGGTGCGCAGCCGCCATGAAAGCATTTTGCGGTTCTTAGCCGCCGTGAAAACATTTTTACGGTTATTAACCGTCATAATACGGTGATCAGCCGTCATATACGGCCCTAGCCGCCTTGCATACGCATGCACATGCACATATATCACTTCATTTTCACATTCAAACATCACTTTTCATATAATTTACGGTGCTTAGCCGCCATGAAAGCATTTTGCGGGTCTTAACCGCCATGAAAACATTTTTACGGGTCTTAGCCGTCCTGAAAACATATGCGGGTCTTAGCCGCCTTGGTACGGTGATCAGCCGTCATATACGGCCCTAGCCGCCTTGCATACGCATGCACATGCACACATAATTTCATCACAATCACATAATAAAATTCACATATCAAACATACACATAGAAGCACATGTACTGAACAAAACACCAACTTTCAAGTCATCATACGTCATAGCACGTTTATTCATAGGCACTTCAATATGGCACGTTTCACATAGAATAAGATTCACCTTCATCATATAATAACATTTCATATATTCAGCATATAAACCCAACACATTTCATACAGCATAATAAAATCCGTAATTTAAATATTTTGAAAGGAATATAAAACCGACTTAGCACTTTTCCCCACCTGAAGAGCAGCTGATCAAAAGCTTTTAGATTTCCAAATTATCTACGGCGCAAACTCCGGAGTATCGCCTACAAGTATAAGGGTTCGACTTAGACTCTATTCGAATTATGATTGATTTCAATAGATTAATACCTTTAAGTTAAACCCTAATTTTATAATTAAATATAACCTATTTTGTAATTAAATATATCATTTATAATCTATAAAGTTGATTCGAAATTAATAATTCGGATTAAAAATAGATATGAAATTAGGGTTATTTATCCTTAAATTAGAAATAATAATTAAATCGTAAAATTCATTTAATTAGCATAATATCTATAAATTTATAATTTTTAGTCTAAAAAAACAATCTTGCGAAACATAGATTTAACTTATAATTCCAAATAAATCTTTGGTTAAAATTTATAATAAATAATGCAATAACACTAAATTCCAAAAATTTAGCTTAAGCTATACTTTCTTAATTAATTAAATAAAATTTATAAATTATACCCTAATTAATCATATAAATAAATTCAAGCAATATAATTTAATTTATACAATCTTTCTTTATCATTTAATTAAAACTCATCTTATTTATCAAATTTTATTTACCAATGAAATAATAGTTATAAATTCAATATGTTCGAAAATTAAAAACATTATTTTTCTATGAATTCAATAATTATAATAAGAAACTTATAATATCATCAAATTCTAAGAAAACATCTATATCATTTTATTAAATTCAAAGTCCGATATTTATCTACCTAATTATGATACTTAAAGCATAATTTATAAAAATTAAATTTATAACTTATCTTTATCAATTAATTAAAGTTCGATTTTTGTTTCATGGTAAAAATTCTTATTAAGTATATAACAACATTCATAATTCCAATATATATATAAGTTAATATTAACTACAAACATATCATTAAAATTCCATAATTTATTAAGCAAAAATTATATATCATAATCAATTATTCAAGAAAACTATGTAATTTAATTAGTTTCCATATTTCCTTGATCATTATACATGAATTGAGCCTTAAAGCATGCTTTAATTATCTAAAGCTTAATTATAAAATTTCAGAAATTACTATACTTAATTTTAAAAATTTCCAGCAACATTTAAATTGTGAATTACCCTTAGAATTCAAACAAAATTACTAAGAATGCCATTACCACAATCTTCCCCCCCTATCCCAGCCATCCGCCTCCATTTCACCTCTGCCGGCGACTGGAAGTCGCCGGCAACACCACACATACACCCGACTCCGCTCTCGACCGGCAACCACAGAGCCGGCCACCACTACGACCAACCAATATACACACAACCATATATCACACACCATACATATATATACATACATACATACTGTCCAGCTTCGCCGCCGCTGCTGCGGCGGCTTCCCTTCAACCTCGCCGGCGTGAGCCGGCGCCGCCGTCCCACGCAGCTGCAGATCCAAGCCCAGCTGCCTATACCCCGCTCCTCACACATCGGCCATCCCTTCACCAACCCACCGGCAGCACACATCCACATAAAACTTGCAGCATAAAGGAAGAACAAAAGCTTGGAAGGGAAATAATAACAGGCAAAAGAGAGAAATAAAGGAAGAAGAAAGGGAGAAAGAGAGGAGAGAGAGAGTAGATAAGAGAGAGAGGGCCGAGAGAGTTGAGGGAGATGGAGAGGAAAATGGTAGCCTAGCCTTTTCTCTTTCTTGCCCAAAAATTAGTCAAACACTACCATAGACTAGCCTAGGTGAGGTGTCCTTAAACTATATTACTCTAATTAACCTAAGCCACTTTAGTTATATAAAAGGTAATAATAATTATTGGGCACATTATGTACGCATGCATATATACTTATATATATAATTACATTTTTTTTTTCTTTTATGTCATTTCCATTTTATTTGTTTAATAAATTTATTATTATTATTATTATTATTATTATTTTACATCTTATCTATTTATTTATTTCTTTCTTTCTTTCTTGTATTCTTATCCCCAATTAATTCCCAAAACTAGCCAATACTATTTATTTATCATCTTATATTATAATATTGCATTAATACTATATAATCTAAATTTAAATTAATTTATTTAAAATTTTAGGGTGTTACACATACAATGTCTAGTATCTTTATACTTTTGTTAACCCTTTCATGAGGATTTTGATCAATTAGTAAATTTTATAATTGAAGTCATAATATATTACTTCATAAATGAAATGTTATGAATCAATAATAGTCCGTTGGAAAAGAAATGTATATCTAATTCAATTGTCTATTATCAAATAGTATGATAATAGTAACAAAGTCAAATACATTTCCGAATTAATGTTATAATTCTAATATGTTCTCCAACTTCAACCCTTTCATCTTTCTTGATGATTGATAATTTGTACTCATCATCAACCACTGCTAACAAGTCGGTAGTGTTGTTTAACATTGCACCATTGTTCCAACCTTCATCGTCTCAATCTCAAGTCCTACAATCGCACCTCTTCTCTACCACAGTCGCACAACTATTAACCACTATGTGACTCAAAAATTTTTTTTAATGCTATTTTAAAGATAATAAAGAGATGCAATTTCGTCCTTAAGGAAAGAACGCTCGAGTCACGTGATTCACATTAGATTGGAAAAATAATTAGTATATGGACTTGGTTGCAACATGAAAAACTTGTAAGACTTTGAGAAAGTGCAAAAATGACCATATTTTATAATGTTATTTGATTTAAACCCTTATAATTATACGATAAATTTCTTCTACAAGAGAATAATTATCTTTAACCAAAAAAATCTATTTGGCTTTCAATATCACTTTCCCATTTTTCTTGTACATTAAAAAAAAAATAATAATAATAATAAAAACTTGCATTTTCAGAACGGTCCTATTAAAATATAGGACTTCAACTAATTTTTTTGTTAGTTGACTGCTCAAAGTTATTAGGTCAGTACAAAAATGAACACAATTAACCCTTAATATTGTTACCTAATGACTTTAATCTCCATAAGTAATATTCAGAATAAGTAATATTCAGAGGTCAAATAGAAATAAATCAAAATACAAGAATCCTATAATTTGAATGGAATATTGATAAATTTAGAACCCTAAAAAAGTTGGAATGTGATACTAAAGGAGCTATTCGCATTTGTAGGTAATAAATCTAAAACTTGGCTCGAGTTTTAACAAGATACATGTTCTTTTTTTATATATAAATATTTTTAGCTTATTATAAATATCACATAATACACTACGATTATAAAGAGAATAAATTATTTAATAAATAGTATTATATAGATACTTATATTATCGAATTGGATCATCTATTTTAAATTGGTGTTCCATCTTCTATTATATTATTTTTAATTCATATTATGTGTAAATTCACATTACCAATTTACCCTTAGCGTGCGGTAGTTATTTTGAAATATTAAATGAAACACCAATATACAATAAACAATCTTGTTTGTTATATTACATTGTCATCTGAAGGATAATTAAGGAGAAAAACTTTTAATAAGTTGCAATATTGATTTATTATCATAAAAAGAAATTACAATAACTTGTAATAATAACTTTTGTAGAATCTTTGTTTTGTATATGTAATGTGCATAGAGTGTGCAAAATAATACCAATATATTTATTATAAGACTATTAAATTTTAGTTTAATATTTGAGATTCATGCTATTACATTGTAAGTTGTTACGGATAACAAAATGTTTGACATAAATGGGAAGAAAATTATTGAAGTCAAAGACATCTCTCTTGAGCAAAGGATAATTGTTCCTCATGTTGGAGAGCTTTATCCTAATATTGATAATAAAATATAAGTTATCAATTGAGGAACATTTCAAGGAACATGAACTTTAGAAGTAAGTGACGACCTTAACTGTAAAAATCGAAAAGGTATTTCCGTACTTCATTATTATTTGATATTATCTAGCTATAATTAATAAAAAAACATAAATAATGTTTGATTTATGAAGAAATACAATGTGAGTTCTATTAATTTGCTATGTTATAAATGTTCGAACAAGTAGCCCCAAAACCTAATTAGTTCCACCCACATAATTCACAATTAATGCACGAACACATTTCTTGAACATATTTGTATATGAAAAAATAATTCAAATAAAAACATAATGTACAATAAGGAAAACAAATTCAATTTAATACAAAAAATACAAAATGTAAAATACAAATCTAATTTAAGATGGAGGTTGAGTAAAAAGAAGAAACAATCTTTTTACTTCTTCAGTCTCCAACCTGTAAATAAAAATGATCTATTTGTAGTTAGATAAATGTTAATAAAGCTGAAATTAATTATAAAAAAACAATTAAAAAAAATAAACTCACCGAAGTTTAGTAAATGACATTATACACAATGAAGGTAGCAATGCCAGTCATAGATCAAAAAGTTTTATTGACTAATTCTTCGGAATAAAACGAGTTAATTGCAAAATATGTCCTGTAACTTATACCTAATTCCATACGTAGTTCTTTATCTTTGTACTTTATCAATTTTAGTCCTTTAAATTCTTAATTGCTCAATTTTGGTCCTATTTGACTTGAAATTTGAATTTTTCGCCCGAAATTACACGTGCACGTCACATGAGTCCTTCAAATTGGGGGTTTTTCATATTTCCGGTTATTTAACTTACGTGGCGCTGAGATAATATCCACCTTAGCACCACATCATCTCATTTCCACATCATCTATACTAATCCTAGTAAAAAAAATCAGATTAAACTCACTTTACTGTCTTTACCCTCTCTTTCTCTCTCTCTCTCTCTCTTCATTTGCTTTTGATTTCTCCACACTTCTCCTCCGCAGACAGAATTTTTTTGGGAAGAAAGGTAGCAGCTCCATTGGAATTCAAGTCGATTAAAGTACTCTTAAAGTATTCTTATAACGTCCCGATTCTTTTGTAAATAAACCTTAACCGAGACGGTACTCACTTATAAAATTCACTCTTTCAAAAAATATAGATAAATAAAATCAAGAATAATTATAAAATATACATTTCTTAAATACATGAAATTAATTATTTTAAATAAAAAGGTTTTGTAACCTTTGCTCATCGGCTACCAACATCCACCGCTCGCACTCCACGCCATAAAAAAATCCTTAAATTGAAAACATTTTAAAAGAGGGGTGAGTGTTTGAAATACACTCAGTGGGGTGGGGAAACTAGGGATGACATGAAATAATTTTTAAAGATTTTACACGGCGTTCAACAACTCATTATAATAAATTTTATAGATTTAAACGAACTTACCAAACCATGATTTTATCACATAAACTAGATTTTTATAAAACGTTTGTCTTTTAATAAAAACCGTAGAAAATAGATCACTTCAATCACTTGACTTAAATCATTTTAAAAATGTAAGCATCCATCTCAAATCAATCATCATTCACATTCAAACATATCACTTTCATTATCACATTTACGGTTCTCAGCCGTCTTGCAAACATATGCAGATCTTAGCCACCCTGGAAACATATGCGGGTCTTAGCTGCCAACATACAATCAATCATCATTCCCATTCAAACATCGTTTTTCACATAATTTACGGTGCTTAGCCGTCATGAAAGAATTTTACGGTTTTTAGCCGCTATAAAAATATTTTTACGGGTCTTAGCTGCCTTTTTATACGGGTCTTAACCGCCTTTTACGACGGGTCTTAACCGCCTTTTACGGTGATCAGCCGTCGTTCATACGCATGCACATGCACACATCAACATACACATAAAAACACATTAGTTTAACATAGCACTTAGTTGCAGTTCTCAACTGCCACAAAAACACATCTTATTTGCACATATGCAAATATTAACTTCACATCATTTTTCACATTCGCATTAATAGTAAAACGTTCACATTCCGAGAACAATCACAATCCATCATGTGCTTTAAATCATTCATCAATCACATTCTCGTCTCATAGCACTTTATTCACATAACACGTATATCGACCTCACATTATTCAAGTAAAAGATTTCATATTTTAAATACTTTGAAAGAATTATAAATACCGTATTAAGAATTTACCCCCACCTTAGAAAACTTGAGCTTCTATTCATAAGTTGTCGAGCATATTCATCTTTCCTCATTTCCTACATCGAATATTAAAAATATCTTAGTACTTTGTCTAGTTGTAAATTCGTAAGTTAAGGTCACTAATAATTAAATGTTTCCTTTAGTATTTTTTTTGATCAGTTGTAACAGGTTTCTGACGATGTTGTGGTTTAAAGAATAAAATAAATGATTTTAAAGTAAATATAGGATTTAAATGGAATTATAATGAAAATGTATTTATTAAAATATTAGAAAACTTAATTAGACTTTATTTAAATCTTGAAATACTTATTTTAGTTTTCAGGAACATTAATTATAAAATTATGATTTAGGTTAGATCCTTGAAGATTTGATAATAACTCTAGACAAGTAAATTATAAAACTTTTGGCTTAAAATAATTCTTGAAGACCTTTAAAATAATCTTAGAAAAATCAAATTATATAATTTACGGTTTAACTTAAATATTAAGAAATTTGAATATATTTATGATTATGGCTTATTTAGATTGACTATATAATTTAAATTGCTAACTTGAATTCAATTAACTAAAATTATAGGTTAACTTAGGAAATATATTTAATTGCATAACATGTTTAGTTAATTATTATTTAAGAGGATTGAAATGGATATTTGATTGTATATTTAATATTTATAATTAGGTCCTTGTATCGTTTATTAAATTATGAAGATCAAATTATAATGTCCATAATTATATTTAAGTTTATACATCATTGGAATTAAGAGATATTGTAATTAATATTTTTAAATGTTAATTAATTACCTAAAGGTCCTTAAATTAAATCTAATTTATAGAATTAGAACCTAATTCGGAAACCTCCTGTCGCCGGTTTATCTCGATTCCCTTCTAGATATCTTATAAAGCATAAGAGTTCGTGTGATGCCCCAATTCTTTTGCAGGTAAATGTTAACCAATACGTTACTCAATTATAAATTTCACTCTTTAAATAAAATAAAGATAAATAAATTAAGAATAATTAAAAATGTAAGCATCCATCTCAAATCAATCATCATTCAAACATCGCTTTTCACATAATTTACGGTGCTTAGCCGCCATGAAAGCATTTTACGGTTCTTAGCCGCTATGAAAATATTTTTACGGATCTTAGCCGTCTTTTTATACGGGTCTTAACCACATTTTACGACGTTCTTAACTGTCTTTTTCGACGTTCTTAACCGCCTTTTTATAGGGGTCTTAACCGCTTTTTGGACGGGTCTTAACCGCCTTCTTGGACGAGTCTTAACTGCCTTATTATACGGGTCTTAACCGCTTTGTTGGACGGGTCTTAACCGCCTTCTTATGGTGATCAGCCGTCATTCATACGCATGCACATGCACACATAATTACTTCATACATACACATATCAAACATACACATGAAAGCACATTACTTTAACACAACACTTAGTTGCAGTTCTCAACTGCCATGAAAACACATCTTATTTATACATATGCAAATCTTAACTTCACATCATTTTTCACATTCGCATTCATAGTAAAACGTTCACATTCCGAGAACAATCACAATCCATCATGTGCTTTAAATCATTCATCAATCACATTCTCGTCTCATAGCACTTTATTCACATAACACGTATATCGACCTCACATTATTCAAGTAAAAGATTTCATATTTTAAATACTTTGAAAGAAATATAAATACCGTATTAAGAATTTACCCCTACCTTAGAAAACTGAAGCTTCTATTCATAAGTTGTCGAGCATATTCCTCTTTCCTCGTTTCCTACATCGAATATTAAAATATCTTAGCACTTGGTCTAGCTATAATTTCTTTAGTTAAGTTCATTAGTAATTAAAATATGTCCTTTAAGGTTTTCCTTAATAAATTGGAACAGGTTTCTGACGATGTTGTGGGTTAAAGAATAAAATAAACGATTTTAAGGTGAATATAATATTTAAGTGAATTTGTAATAAAATGTGTTTATTAAAATATTAGAAAGCTTAATTAGACTTTAATTAGATCTTGAAAGACTTAGCTTAGTTCCAGGAGAATTAAATTATAAGATTATGATTTGGTTTAGATATTGAAGACTTGAAAATAATTCTAAAATAAGTAAATTATAAAGCTTTTAGCTTAAAATAATTCTTGAAGATCTTTTAAAATAATCTTAGAAAATCTAATTATATAATTTACGGTTTAACTTAGATATTAGGAAATTTGAATATATTTATGATTATGACGTATTTAGATTAACTATAAAGTTTAATTTATAAAAATGAATTCAATTAACTGAAATTATAAGTTAATTTAGGAAACATATTTAATTGCATAACATGGTTAGTTAATTCTTATTTAAGAGTATTAAAGTTGATATTTAATTTGATATTTTTGTTGGCACTTGACTTTGGGAAATTTACTTATAAAATTCATAATTATTTAAGATCATTAGATCATTTTTAACAATACGGGGAATTTAATTGTATATTTAATATTTATAGTTAGGTCTTTATTTCGTTTATTAAATTATGAGGGTCAAGTTACAACTTCTATAATTATATTTAGGACAAAAATGTCATTTAAATTAATAGAGATGGTAATTATTATTTTTAATGTTATATTACGACCTAATTCACTTGTTTGGGTCAAGAAGTAATATTAATGACTTCTACGGTCCATTTCGCAAACCTAATTAATTATGAGATAAATCTGTAAATTCAACAAATTTTAGGGATCGTTTTAGCAATATAAAGAAATTCTAAAAGAAATACTTATTATTATTAATCTATAAGTTACATAATGTAATTTTATTAAAATTTAGGGGTCCGATATCATTTATTATAATTCATGGTACTTAAAACCTATCTTCATAAGCTTAAGGGTATAAAATGTAATATTTATAACTATTAAGGTTTTAATTGTCATTATTCATAAATTATGGGTCTTAATGTATGTTTTAAATACTTAAGGGAGTAAACTATAATTTTATAAATGCTAAGGGTTAAATTCCAATTTCATCAAAGTTATATTTGCAACATGGTCCTTCAATTATATCAAATTTACGAATGAGACCCTTACCCCCCAAAACAACCCTGTCTGCCTCCCCTGCTTTCCTCATGCAGCTTTCCGGCCACCGCCGCTGCCACTGCCGGCGACACCACTTCACCACAGCCCAACACATTCACAGCACAAAACTCAACACACACTCAACTAAAATATCCTAGCCACCACCGTCCATCTCTGCTGCTGCCTTTCACCGTCCGTCGCCACCTTAGCCTCTATCAGCGGCTCACAGCAGCCTTACCGGCGCAACAATGCTGGCCACCCCCTTCAATCGACTCACCAGCCTCGATTTCCCTCTCCACCACAATAGCATACCCTCACACACACGCTTATATACATACAAATATATATACCAAATCACACACCGCCGCTTGAAGCCGCCAACCCTCATCGCCGGCGAAACAAGCGCCGGCTCACCGAGGCAGAACCCCTACCTGGAGACTCAACTATGAGATGATAGCAGACACAGAAGATGGATGATAGCAAACACAGTAGATGACTGCCAAAATAAATGAAAGAGAAAAGGGGTGAGCAAATGGAGAAGAGAAAGTGCAGAGAGAGAGAGGGAGGGATAATTATATGAGAAGAGGAGAGAGAGAGAGCAATTAGGGAGACATAAATCGAGAGAGAGAGAAATATATCCTTATCCCCTTTCAATTTTTTTTCTCAATTATTGCTTCTACCTACACTAGACTAGGGGAGGAAAGAATGGGTGTGCATTTATGAGGAAGAGATGTAGTAGTATTGCTAAAGACTTAATTATACATATCATCTTATAACATAATACTACCTAAATAATACTATATATATAAATCAACATTATTTCTTTTATTTCTCTTTCATTTTTTTATTAGTATAATAATTATTATTATTTCCATTACACAAATCTCATTTCAATTGTAGAAAATTCTCGTGATATTTTATATAGTTGAATTTTATTTCGAGGTGTTACAGTTCGTCTATAAATTTAAGTAAATTTTGGGATGTGTTATGTAATTTTAGCAATATTCTAGGGATCGTTTTAGCAATATAAAGCAATTCTAATAGGCAATATATAATATCATTAATTTTTAGGATACATAATGTAATTCTATTAAAATTCAGGGATCCGATATCTTTATTCATAATTCATGGTGCTTAAGACCTATTTTCATAAGCTTAAGGGTACAAAACGTAATATTTATAACTATTGAGGTTTTAATTATCATTATTCATAAATTTATGGGTCTTAAAACATATCTCATAATTTTAGGGGTGTTATATGTAATATCCATAATTGTTGGGATTAAATCATTAAGTTCCAATAATTATACGATTTGCACAAAGGTCCCTAAATTATATCAAATTCTCAATTGAAACCCTTACCCCAAACCACCCCCTGCTGCCCAATTCCCGCCGCCTCTGCTTCTACCGACGGCCCACAACAGCCTTGCAAGCACAACAGCGCCGGCCACCTTCTTCAATCGACTTGCTAGCCTCGATTTTCCCCCTGCACCTCAGCAGCACACCCTCACAAAAACTATAAACACACACATATACATATGCATATATACATACACGCAGACTTATATATATATATATGTGTGTGTGTATATATATATATATATTTATATACACGCCGAACTACAGCAGCCGCTCCGCTGCCCTCACGGCGGCGCATCAAATCGAGCCGGCACAGCAACAGCAAGCTCGACGCTCAGTCGCAGTAGCCTCGGCTCCCCTAGCGGCTTTTTTCGACTCCCAACAAAAGCAGCCCCCTTTCGTCATATTTTTCCGATAGTTCTTTCAGTGAAACAGCAAACGAACCTCAAATATATGTTGGTTTTGTCAAGAGCTTCGTTTCAACATAAGATTTGGTCGAAAAGGTCAAGGTTGGTGGCGGCGGTGGTTGATAGAAGGGGAGAGAAAGAGATAGAATTTGCAGAAAAAGAGAGCAGTCAAGAGAGAGAGAGAAAAAAGAGAAAAAAAACGTGAGAGAGGGAGAGAGAAAGTTGACTTGGAGAGAGCGGATATTTTTTTCATTCAATGTGTATTCTTATCCATTTATCACCCCAAATTTTCTTTTCTTCTTTATTTTATTATTATTACTATCAATACTAATATCTACTAAGTACATATGTTATATTTATAATATGTTGTGTGTGCGTATATATATACTGATATATATATAAATAGATTTTATTTTATTTTATTTTATTATCTATATATATATTATTATTATGATTATTTGTTTTTTTCATTTCTTATTAGTATAACAATAATAATAATTATTTAAGTCTTATTTCAACCGTAGAAAAATTCTCGTTATATTTTTATGTAGTTGAATTTTTATTTCGAGGTGTTACAATTCTATCTTTATCTTTTCCTATGTCTCTCAATCTATTAAGATTTTAGAACTAGGGTTCGATTTTTAGGGATATCTTGATATGAGGTGAAATTTGGTGTCCTTTTTTTTAAAGTATTGTTGCTCTGTGTTCTAAAATTGAGGGACTGTTGGAACCGAGGGATCGCTGACCCTATACAATTATCCGAATCGGGGTCCATATAAATATGATTAACGCGCAGTGGATAAACGAATCATACCTTTTGCATCGATATTAGTTCTAAGGTCTGAATTGTAGATCGAGGAATCGATGGAGCCTGGACCTCACGATCTTCTGCTATATTCCTTGTCTTTTTCTTGAACGTTGTGTGGGCAACGAACTATCGAGACTTTCAGCCACATTTTTCTTAATCGTATCTCAAATTTTGTGTGTATAGAAAACGGCTGACTTGAGGCTTATTTATAGGCTACAACAGAGACCTTGTGGAAGATTAGGAATCGGTCTCCTGATAGGCTTAGGAGTCCTAAATTCGATCTGAATATACTTTTTAAGCCTATCAATAATATCTCGATCCACTAAAGAGATATTATTGAACTACCATCCCAAATCCATATTAGATATGGCTCCTATTTATTATGTGCGCATTTATCTCCCCGTGTTTAAGATATCGAATGTCCATCAATTAAATGAATTACTGACAATTCAATTAATTAACATTCAATTCCAAGAGTAGTACCACTCAACTTTATTATCATGCCGGAATAAATCCACATGCAGGGTTTACATGATAATCTTTATGAGCTCCTCAAGGGAACATCATCATCCTAAATAATTAAGACACAGTTTCATTATATAATCAACAGCATACCATATAAACAACATTGTATCCCAATTTACCGAGCTTATTGATTTAATAAATAAATCTCACTCATTGGTAAATTAAAGAAACATATATCGAGTATACATGTCCATTATCATACAATGATTAAGAGGATGTACATCCATAATAACAAAGGTCTTGTTCTATTTATGTAGTCAGTACAAATAAAACAACCTCAATTGGTCTTGCTCAATACATACAAAATGTACTAGTTTAATTTTATAATCAAGATAGATTAATACCAAATTACACTACAACCATTCCGATAATTTGTCCAAAATTATCTCGGTTGTGAGCTACCATTTATAATCTATAAGGAACTGATAACATGATCTTCTGTGTGGCACCACACACCATGTTATCTATAATATAAATAAATTGGACAATTGCAATAACATATATAACAAATATAAAATGCAAAACATTTGACCATAAAAGATTCTCATATCATAAATAGATGTTTATACAAAAGCTAGTCTTATAGTATACATTCTAACAGGGACATCGTGATGTTTATTTACATTAATGTTATTGTTTATAGGTGGCCAATTTTTTTTGTATTTTTTATGTTTGGATTGGAGCTTGTAATTGTTCATGGATTAATGAGACATATTTTGATAATTATTTACATTATTGTGAAATTTTCTGCACTTTGAATGTATATATATAATTATAATTTATATAATTATATTATCTTTATTATATGTATATATATATATATACACATGATAAATAAAGAATGAAAAAAAAACGATAAGTCAAACAAATCATTTTCTCTCTCTTCTTTACTATCACCCGTCTCTCTCTCATCTCTGCAACTTATCTCTCTCTCTTGCTTAAGGTTTATCTCTCCATCTGCTACACAATTTTTCTTTCCCTCCTTCTACTGCTAACGTTGCTGCTGTGATTGTCTTGGAGCCGGTGCGTGGTTCGCACCGGCGAGTTGGCCGATGGGCGTGAGGAGCAGGGCCGCCGCACAGTGCCGGCAGGTGTTGGATATATATATATTGATGTGTGAAGTGGTTGCTGTGTTTTGTGAGCCGGGTTGAGCAGAGGAGATGGGTGACGGCCGGCAGCAGAGGCTGGAAATGGGGAAGGGCAACGGCAGTGATGGACGGTAGTGGCTAGGATTTTAGTTGAGTGTATGTTGAGTTTTGTACCTCGTATGTGTTGGGCTGTGGTGGAGTGTGTTGCCGGCGACGCGAGCCGCCGGCAGTGGCAACGGCGAAGTGCTGGAACGGTGGCGATAGAGTAGCAGGGGGCTGGGAGAGGTATGAAATGGGGAAGTTTGATTTTGAGAATTTAATTTAGTTTAGGGACTAATTAGCAAAACCTAACTTTTATGTAAATAGCATTTAAATCCCTCAAGTTATAGAACATGTCATGAAACACCTTGAACTTATTGAAAATACATAAAATGCTCTAAAAGATTTATGAAATTACATAATACACCCTAAGATTTAATGATATTATGTATTACATCTTAGAGTTGCTAAATATTGTAAAATGACCTTTAAAATATGCTGAAAATACAAAAATACCCTTAAAATTGTTGAAGTTATAATTAATTACCCATAATTAATTGAGATTATAAAACGGATTCTAAATATTATAGATATTACTTTCGAGAATTAATATATATATGAATAAATGAATTAAATTCAATCTAATGAATTAGGTTATAAATTAACCTAATAGATATTATAATAATTAAAGTAGGTACAATATAATAATTATATTAAATCTAGGTTTTAAAAACCCTCGATTCACGTCTCGTTAACCTATAACTCTTGGGAAATTATAAATATGGACTTTATGTTTTTATCTTCATACTTTGATAAATAAACCAAAGGCCTAATTATAAATATTAAACATTTAAATAAATTTCCCCATATTGTTAAAAATGATATAATGATCTTAAATTAAATTATGAACTTTACAATTTAAACCTCAAAGTTAAGATCCAATTAAATATCAAAGTAAATAACAAATTCAATCCTCTTAAATAAGAATTAATTAAACATGTTATGCAATTAAATATTTTTCCTAAATTAAAATATAATTTTAGTTAATTGAATTCAATTTAGCAATTAAATTATATAGTCAATCTAAATACGCCATAATCGTAAATATATTCAATTTTCTTAATATCTAAATTAAACCATAAATTACATAATTTTCTATGATTAATTTAAAGGTCTTCAAGAATTAATTTAAGCCAAAAACTTTATAATTTACTTGTTTAAGAATTATTATCAAATCTTCAAGATCTAACCTAAATCATAATTTTATAATTAATTTTCCTGAAAACTAAGATAAATATTTCAAGATCTAAATAAAGTCTAATTAAGCTTTCTAATTAAAGTCTAATTAAGTTTTCTAATATTTTAATAAACGCATTTTTATTATAATTTCATTTAAACCCTATATTTACTTTAAAAATCATTCATTTTACTTTTAAACCACAACCTTGTAAGAAATCGAGCTTTAATTAAGTGACAAAGAGAAATTATAGTAATTAAGTTATATTATTTAAACCTCTTTATATGTCGATTAAGGTATAAAATACTAGATCCTTATTGAAATAATTAAGGAAACATAGTTTCAGGTCGGGTTTTGGGTTGAGTGTTATCACCCTAGCATATTACTTTAATACTTAATTTCATTTCAGGTTAACCCTGTTAGATAGTCTGTTAACAGAAAATATTCTAAATTAAGAATGTATTTTAATTAATAATAGTTCGATTAAATTCTAAAGCGAGCAATTACGCTTTGTAGGAAATACGAAGGGAGAAAAGAACTACGCTCATATAGAAGTAGACGCTTTGCAAGCTTTCTCAGTAAAAGGTGGGGGAAAAGTGCTAAGTCGGTATTTATATTAATTTCAAAATATTTAAATTACGAATTTTAATTATGCTATATGAAATGTGTTGGGTTTATATGCTGAATGTATGAAATGTTATTATATGATGAAGGTGAATCTTATTCTATGTGAATTGTGACTTATTGAAGTTCCTATGAATAAACGTGTTGTGACGTATGATGACTTGAAAGTTGGTGTTTTGTTCAGTACATGTGCTTCTATGTGTATGTTTGATATGTGAAAATGTGATGAAATTATATGTGCATGTGCATGCGTATGCAAGGCGGCTAGGGCTCGTATATGACGGCTGATCACCGTATTATGACAGTTAATAACCGTAAAGAAATGTTTTCACGGCGGCTAAGAACCGTAAAATGCTTTCATGACGGCTAAGCACTGTAACTATGTGAAAAGTGATGTTTGAATGTGAAAATGAAGTGATATATGTGCATGTGCATGCGTATGCAAGGCGGCTAGGGCTCGCATAAAGACGGCTGATCACCGTATCATGACGGTTAATAACCGTAAAATGTTTTCACGGCGGCTAAGAACTGTAAAATGCTTTCATAACGGCTAAGCATCGTAAATTATATGAAAAATGATGTTTGAATGGGAATGATGATGGAATATATGTTTCCATAGCGGCTGAAAACCGCATATGTTGCAAGACGGTTAAAAACCGTAAATGTGGGAATGAAAATGACATGTTTGAAGATGAATGATGTTGATTGTGAAGAATGCTTACATTTGAATTAATTATAAGTCATGTGATGGATGTTTACATTTTGTTAAAATAATTTAAGCCAAGTGATTGAAGTGATCTATTTTCTACGGTTTTTAGTAAAAGATAAACATTTTTTTTACGAAAATCTGTTTTATGTGATAAAATGGTGTTTCGGCATGTGTGTGTAAAATCTTTGGAAATTATTTTATGTCATCCCGAGTTTCCCCACCCCACTGAGTGTATTTCAAACACTCACCCCTTTTTTTAAAATGTTTTCAGTTTAAGGAGTTGAAGGCGTAGAGTGCGAGCGGTGGATGCTGGTAGCTAATAGAAAAAGGTTGTATTTGATTTTATTTTTAAAGTATAATATTTTATGAATTTTTGGGAACGAATATTTTTACATAAACCTTGAATTTTTAATTATCTTTATATATTCTTAACAATGGTAATGTTTTTATAAATAAGTAGCGTCTCGGTTAAGGTTTATCTACAAAGAATGGGGATGCTACATATGTTCTAAAATAAGTGAGTTTGAATTATGAGGTAATACTTACTTTGTGTGAATGTTGATAAATACAGATTCAAAGATGTCACATAAGTCAAGTGTGAGCCTCCGTCAACCTAGTAAATTGAAATACGAAGATAAATGTTGCGTACGTTGTCAATCGAAGCTACAAATTAAAGTAGTTACTTCAAGTACTCGAAATTATCAAACGTTGTATTATTATTATGATCGACATGCATTTGATTCTTGGTGTCATCTGATAAATTATCAAGAACTTCATGGAGAAGAGGAAGCTAGTGGTGATAACCGTGACATCAACAAAGATTTGAAAATGATGAAGAGTTTGAAAAAGATTAACAATTCAGTGCATGAATTGTCACTTCTCATTAGAGCTATTATGATTCTTTCAATCATAACTATGAGTTTGATTAAATGATAATTTGTGTAGTTTGTGAACTAGTATGTAATTTTGAACTAGTAGTATGCAATTTTGCTTTGAATTTGTATCGATAAATCAGTTTCAATGATGTGGCATGCACTAGTGAACTAATATGTAATTTTTTTTTCAATTGTAATTGATAAATTAGTTTTGAGGATTTGGCATGTATAACTATATGTGGACACAAATATAATGATTTTTGTTCTAGTAATGTGTGCGTGTTGGTGGCTCTTGGCTAAGATCTGATATCATTCATGGAAAATCAAACCTTAAAAATCAAACATACCACAATCATACTATAACTTTAAAAATCAAACCATACAAAACAAACAAAAGTCTGTAGCTTCAAACATCAAACTTGCCTCAATCATACAAAATGAAAGTCGTAGCTTCAAAAATCAAACCATACAAAGTGGCATCGATCATGTGAATTTCAAAAATGCATAAAACAATTACAGAACCTGCCATATAATCTAACTTCAAAAATACATAAACCAATTTGTCCAAAACATCTAAAGCAAAAACTACATTGATTTTCATTCAAAGTTCTACTTAGCTTGTTTTTTTTCCTTGGATTTGGTTTGGCTAGATTGTGACAAATCCATATATTTATGTCCCTCAGAAATAATTATCTTTCTTGACCCAATTTCCTCCCTCGATAGTGTTATGAACTGTGGCCTCGAACTTCCACTAAAGAATAGGGGAGACACCCTTATTTGTGGTCCCGAAAACATCGATGTTGATGGTGGTGCGATGTTTGTTGGGGACTCTTTAGACAATTGAAGTTGTTGGTATGGAGTAGGTCCACGCATAATTAGAACTGTTGGCAACCCTATTCCAGTGACTTAAGTTGAATTATCTACTTGACTTAGTGGAGCTTCTAAATCGTCTTCTTCATCCACTAAACCAAATTGGGAAGTAGGTGGCTGAATGGATTTTCCAAGATTGTTAACCTGTATGTGCCCATAATGAATGTTAAACCTAAGAGGCATTATTGAAAAATTATAAGCATGAAATGTCATAAGCACTTATTTTGTTTCCTTTGTTTTTTGACTAACCTTCAGTTTTTGAGCTGTAGCAGCATTGACAGATTCTTGGGTAATATTTATTTGGGCCTCTTCACTGCATGTTGATTCCCGATTATTTGGTTTAGTGCATGTTGCTCTATTATGCCCAGGTGTTCCACATTTTCTGAATTTGAAGGTTGTTTGTTGCCTCTTCATTTTCAGAACCCCTTTCTGTCTTTTGCCACTGTTTTTACCTCGTAGCTCATCAGGTTCCTGCCTTCTTGCTTTAGTAGGCCTTCCAGCACTCCTTCCAAAATTGGGTGGCAGCGGAGGAATGTACAAGGTTGTTGCCCATTCAGGATGCCCAAAAATTGGCATTAGTGTCGTCTCATACACACTTATAGGTCTCCACACTATAACAATCATCAACAAAATCTTCAGATTCTCTTTTTTGATGTACTATGGCAGCAATGAAATGTTTGCAAGGAATTCCACTTAACCCCCAATGTCTACATGAACAGCTTTTGGTCTCCAAATCCACAACATATTGAGAGCCATCACCACATTCAATTTGATAATGTTTATTGTTTGCTTTAATAGGGATGCAATCACCAATGCATTCTAGGTTTTTCAACAATATCTTTTTTATGCGTTGAGACAATTTTCCTTTCTATTTAAGGTGTGCCATATCTCTACCACCTTGAAGTCTCTCCATTAACCATAATCTAATCCACTCAAGCATGGTGATGATGGGTTTATCTCTAGCATCTAAAATGGAAGCATTGAAACTCTCGCACACATTGTTCAACAACATGTCACACCTTGATTTTTCACTAAAATGAGATTTAGACCACTGATTTGGGTGTTTGTTATCAAACCAATCAGCTGCAGCTACATTCATTTCTCTCATCTCCTTCATCCTTTGCTTAAATTCCCAACTGTACCAGCCTTAGCTGCTCTCCAAAGTGCATTCTTGTAGGCTACACCCCGAAATCTAGCTTTCTTAAAGTTGTTATGCATGTGTCTTAACACAAAACCTATGATCACACTCAGGGAACACTTCACTGAAAGCCTGAATTAATCCTTTTTGTTTGTCAAACATGAAGGTGCAACAATGTTCAAGTCTTTGTTTGAGAAAAGTCTGAATCATCACTATGCTCTTGCAACTCAACATCTGCTTGTACACATATACTTATTTCCTTATGAGAAAAACATCTCATACCCCATTCTATAAGCTCATTATCATCCCACAGTAGCTTAAATCCATTATTAAGTAATTCATAAAATCTTATATCCTTATCTAATCCTTCATACCATCCAAGCAAATTTTCTTAACACAAATCATTTTTAATACTTAAGTAGTGAAAAACTTTCTTATCACCTCCAATGTAGTTAGCAGTAGGCTTAGCAACAAACTTACCACCATAACACAAAATTAATGTAATTTTGTCTGAATCGGGAGCTGCATAGATAACAAAAAATAAACAAACAAACAAATAAAAGCTTAGACATAAGCATTACAACAACATTAAATCAAACAAAAGGACTTCATCCTACCCCACATGTCTCAACCAACAAAAAAACATCAACATAAATAATATTTTTTGAGAGGGGGACCACTGCTACTTTTTTATACCATTTTTTGGGAAGATATTTGAGAGGGGGATAAAAACAAAAACAAATCCTACACACCAACAAAAAAAGCTCCACAAAAAGACATAAAAGAATCTAACTCTGCTCCACATTACTAAGGGTTTTCAGTCAAAATAAAACCAAAATAAAATATTCATTATAGCACCACGTATATGATACAAGAAGATCTAGCCATAGTATTAATAAATTCAAAACTCTAACAATATTCTTAAAAAAATCGGTACTTACGGTATAATGGAGGTGGTGAATCCTCGTTTCCCTTCTCACGGATGGTATACATTTCACTCACCCACCCACAATGGGTGTGGTCTTCTTCGTTTTGATTCGATTGGAATTGAGTGTGTGTGGATTGATTTGGATTTTCTTTGTTTCAAATTTAGGGTGTGGGTGTGATTTAGGGATTTTTTTTAAGATGGGGTAATTTTGATTCTGGAGAGAGAAATGTTCCCAACTAAGTGGGTTTAATTTTATTTTTTTTACGGGATGAGATGATGTGGAAATGAGATGATGTGGTGCTGAGGTGGATATTATCTCAGCGCCACGTAAGTTAAATGACCAGAAATATGAAAAACCCCCAATTTGAAGGACTCAAGTGACGTGCACATGTAATTTCCGACGAAAAATTCAAATTTCAAGCCAAATAGGAGCAAAATTGAGCAATTAAGAATTTAAAGGACTAAAATTGATAAAGTACAAAGATAAAGGACTACGGATGAAACTAGGTATAAGTTACAGGACATATTTTGCAATTAACTTGAATAAAACTGAAATTAAAAGATTTTGATAAGAAAATTAATAAAAGTCACATTATATATATATATATAAGTCAAACATTAATATTGATTAATAGTAGGGTTTTTGAAAAGAATTTTGTATCTAAATCAATTGTATAAATAATGGAATAAAATGCGTACCTTTTCAATTTTTAAAGTCTCAAATCGTTGTCTGACTTCTACCGTCCATCTTTCTTGGAGACGTTCCTCAATTGATAATGTATATTTATTATCAAGATTAGGATAGAGTTCTCCAATATGCGGAACAAGTATCCTTTGGTCAAGAGCGATTTCTTTTGTTTCAATTATTTTATTACCCTTTTTCTCATATAGTAATAATACATGAAAAGTTTTATTACCCGTATCAACCTATAATGGAATAACACAAGTCTAAAATATTAAACCAAAATCCAATAGTCACAAGTCCAAAATATTCAACTAAAATTGCATATTCCTATAATAAATGTATTAGTATTATGGTGCACACTTTCTACACATTGCACATATTGATCCTTCATATTAACATGCAATATAAGTATTTATATAACTTCATCTATTCTCATCATATTCTCTCTATAAGCACTATTATGTGTAGTACTTTTAATAAGTAAACAAATAGAACATGTAACATCTTAGTGAAGATATCTAACCTCTTTCATTTGTAAGATATCTTCATTAATGTCTCCACAATAGAAGAGTTGAAATGAATACTTCTTCATTTCCACAACTTGAGATGCAGTCAGATTGGGTCTTTTACGTCTTCGATTACGTTGAGTAATTCCTCTGGATTCCTGTTGAAAAAAATATTAATGTTAATTTATCGAAAATTAACTAGATAAAGAATAGTGAATATCTCTTTTTGTTTCAATTAAATATAAATAAAATGGTAAAATGAATTTATTGCTGATATATTAGGTTAAATATATTTGTCCACAAAATCACATGAAGAATTTTAACTAATCATTATTATCATAACAAATTTGTAAAAATAGATTGTTTGACATATTCCCTCTAAATGAACTTCCAAAAAATAGAACCCACCTATTAATTCTTTAAAAAATAATCAAAATTTATGTGGGTGATTTGCATACACACGATCTGCACACAACTGCAACTTTTTTTGTCCCTCGTTCATTATCAAATTGTTCGGTTTTGATTCCGCTGCTGAAAAAACCGGCAACCAGCGGTTCAAACCGCTACTATTTTTTTTAATTTTTTTTTGTATTTTCGAACGTGACACGTGGAGGGCTGAGATCATTTGCCCGTTGATGATCAGAAAAGCACGACCATGCTGCATAGCACGGCCAGACCGTGTCAGATGGAAAATCAAGGCTGGCCAATGGGGCACGACTGTGCCGTGTAGCACGATCGTACCCGAGTGATCAAAAAAATAAAAAATAAATAAATAATAAAAAAAATAAAAAACTGGAAAACCGGCGGTTTGAACCACCGGTTTCGGTTAACCGCCGTTTTCCAAACTGAAACCGGAACTGAAACCCCCACGGTTCGGTTTCGGTTTCATATCTTCGGTTTCAAAAACCACCGGTTCCAAATCGACAAACCGGAACCGGCTGAACATGTCTAAGTTAGGGTAAGTCGTAGTCGATCCCACGGAGAGTGAAGAATAAACTATGTCACCTATCTTCAATTCAAGAAACTGAAAAAGTTGGGGGGTTTCATGATTGAGAATCACTAACTAATTACGAAGTTAGAAAACGAACTAAACAAGTAATCAATATATAAAAAGCATCCCGATTATTAGTTCAATTATCCTCCAATTTCAATTATGCCTTAATCAATGTAACATCCCTCTCTTAAATTATCATGGAATTACCACCCCTAGTCTAACAACAAGCTCTGTTAAACCGAATCGTCTCTTAAGATTAGTGAAGTTAGGATAAGATCACTAATTAACCCTATTTAATTGAATAACCTAGAACAAGCTCTCTAGATTTAATTCATTAAATGCATTAATTACCAAGACGATAGGGTAAACTAGACTCCGAATACACAAGCTCGATTCGATAATCTAGGATTATATTACCATAGAGATGCACGAGCTCTAGTTTACGACTAATGAAAATTAAATCACAACAATTAGGATTCATGATTTAAGATTCTAGCAATCAATTATCAACACTTAACCTAGGTGATCAGTCTAAATCAAGCATCAAATAATCGAAAACGATATGCACATATAACATAATCAATTTCAATCAAATATTGAGAAGGGAAAACAAAATTAATTAAAACATAAAAGAAATATGGGTTCGAACATCCTTGCTAACCGGAATTGAAAGATTAGCCGATCATCCTTGCAATCGAATCCACAAAAGTAATTGAAAATCCATTACCAAACTAAATTAGAAAAGTAAAAATATGTTTCTCTCTAGAATTCTCTATTCTCTCTCTAAGACTTTTTCTCTCATCTCTTCTCCTTACGTAAATGCTGCCTTTTTTTCTCTCCCCTCTCCAGAATATGTGGGTAACTCCCTTTCTTCGGGGCAAAGTCAAAACAATTCCTCTCTCCAGATTCGGCGGCTGCTACTTGTTTAAGGGTTATGGGCCTCCCTTCAATCCCTCAAAAAGCCCCAACATTAGTTCTCTAAATTCTCTTAGGCTTCGGAAATTAAATCAGGGCCCAATTGACTTCTCATCGTCTCATGGTCATCTTTCTCGACTTCAAAATACTCTAAAAACTCCTAAAATAATCAAGAAAATAAATCGTGAAGTATTTGGAGTTCAAAAACACATATATGTAGAAAATCGGTGCATTCAATCATATCAAAAAACATAAAATCTCGAATTAATTCATAATAATATGCACCAACTTTCTACCTATCAAATCTTCCCACACTTAAATCTTTGCTTGTCCTCAAGCAATAAAAGAATCGAATAACATTGGGGAGACAAATTAATAGAGAGTATCGTTTGCTCAGATCCTTACTATCGCTCATAGGAATTCAATTCATGTAAACACAAAGCATATGCAAGCAAAAGCACATTGGACTAAATGTAACGTCTCAAGAAATCGCAAGTGTCAATAGGGCATCAGAAATCAAAATTTTCATTGGCAAATCATTAACCCATTCTACTACCTATATCGATCAATATACTCTAAGTCCCCTATAATATCCTTCATCTAGATCAAAATTTTATCAAGACATCTCACAAAATAAATCACCCTCTTTTCTCCATTTTCTTCTTTTTCTTCTTTTTTTCGTGAGAATTTTTTCTCTTTTTTTTTGATGGAGTTGGCAGCTCCACACCACTCTTAGGTTAGTCCTACCGTGCATTTTACGAATTTTTTTCTTCTTCTTTCACACGGGACCCCTGAGAGCAGGCAGCTGATTCCACACCCCATCATCTTTTCACTTCTCAATTTTTTTCCAACTCAATACCTTTTTTTTCTCCTCCAACCACATTAATATTTTTTTTCAACCAAGAGGGTTCAACATAAGTGATCAATCCTTCAAAAATTTCAATCAAAACTACTTCCATCAAGGACTCAAAAGTACATTTCAAGACATAGGTAAGCAAAACAAATCAACTCAACGTCACAGATCAATTCTCAAACCAATGTTATCCTATGTGACATCTAACAGCAATTTCCCAAAAACATCATTCAACAATTTTAATCAACAGAAAGAAATGTTCAACAACACCTCATTCAACACAAACGAATTCCCCAACACATAATAAAACAACACTCGGATCATCATTGCAAATTCATTTACCCAACATCTTTTCTTTTTTTATATATGCAACTGCAAACATAAAGTAAACATGCTAAAGCAAGTAAACATGCAATCTAACTAAGATAAAATAAAAACAATCTACATGAAACTATATGAACCTAAATGAAACTATATGCAAGACATGTGATCTACTCTACACTACATCAATTATACAAAATCTCCCCATCTCCCCACATTTGAACCTTGTTTGTCCCTAAGCAACTCAAATCATAACACAAGATGTAGACAAAACACGATTCATATATGCAAGGAAAATAGAGTAAAAATTAAAAGTGTGAAATAGAAATCACCAAGGAGGTTTTGGAATTGGTCTCAAAGAAGACACATCAGAAACTGCCATGTCCTTTGCTCCATTGACCTTCATCCTTTTTATTGCTTTGAACTTTGAGAATTTGTTGAGAAGATCTTCAGAAGATGTATGAACTTCATTCAATATGAATACTTCTTCAACATACTTTCTTTTGTCCTCCAATTTATTCACCCTACAAGAAAGATGAAGAAGATCAATATTAAACTGAACAAAATTTGGTTGTTTTACCAGATTCTCGCAGTCTGACGGTTTGACACTGGATGTCGGTTTCACATTGGGTAATCCAGTGTCAGGCTGTTCGGCAGAATTCTCTTTCTTCTCATTTTTTGAAATTTTCTGAGGCTTTTTGGTTTCTTCCAACTGCTTCCCACTCCTTTGAGTTATTGCACTGACATTCATTGGATTTATCTCTGGTTGAGATGGTAATTTTCCTCCATTTTGGGCCTCCACATGACTCACGACCGTCGCCAGTTGGCTCACTTGTGTCTCAAGATTTCTAATACTAGATTGAGTATCATTTTGAAACTGAATAATGTTGGAAGTCAGCATTTTCAACATATCCTCCAAAGATTTTGACGATTGCCCTTGATAGTTCTGTTCTCTCGATTGATGTGGTAGACTATCATTCTCTTCAAATTGTGCTCTTCGTTGACTTTCCCTATTTCGATATGGTTTCGTCTGTAGAACACCTGCAACAAATTTTCGAACAAAAAAGGTTAATTCAGTTAATCTATCCTCGATGGTAGAGCTATTTACCTCATTTGCGGATCGTAGTGAAAAATCACGAGTGTCAAATTGTTGTGAGGCAGCAGCCATGCTCGTGATAAGGAGTCTTGCTGTTGATGGTGTTTTGTCCAACAATGACCCTCCACTAGCCGCATCGATATGGTGTCGATCCATCGAGGACAGTCCTTCATAGAAATATTGAATCATAGGTTGACCAGAGAGTTGGGGCTGTGGACAACTTGCTTCCAACTTCGTGAAACGCTCCCAATACTCATGCAATGTCTCCCCATGCTGTTGTCGAATTCCAAGTAACTCCCTACGAACATTGGCCGCTCGAGATGTAGGGAAGTACCTGGCTAAGAAGAAACTTTCCATTTCAGTCCATGTATTTATAGAGCCCGAAAGAAGGTAGTATAACCAATCTTTAGCAGAGTCCTTCAAAGAAAAAAGAAATGCTATCAATTTGATTTGCTCTTTCGTTACAGCCTTCGGTTTCATGCTTGAGCAGACAGTGTGGAATTCTTTCAAAAATTTATATGGATCCTCATCTGTAAAACCATGAAACAAAGGTAATAAGAGTATGAATTCATATTCAAGCTCAAAAGTTGTACTAGCATTAACATCAGAATAATCAATGCAAAATGATTGATGAATAAATGCAGTATAAGCGCACTCCTTCAACGTTTGATTTGCATCCATATCTTCTTTTGATTCCAATCCTCAACCTATAAGAGATCCTCAATAACTATGATAAGACATTGAAAATTCACAAAGAAAAGTCTGCACACGTATTGACATTGGAAGATTCGATTCACACTGGATCTGCCAGTGTGAAAAACAGAACCGATCAGAATAGACCACCAGAAAAACAGAGCAGAACAAGGCAAAGCAATAGGTGAAGCAAAACAAAGCACACGCAGAAATAGAGCAAAACAGCGAAATTCAACCAATTTTTTTTTAAAATTTTCAATTTTTTAATTTTTTTGTTTTTTTAATAAATAAACAAGAAAAGACACTAGATGACACAATAAATTCAAACCACTCCCCGACAACGGTGCCAAAATTTGACCGAGCTGTCGTGACGTGATAAAATTAATTAATTTCCTTTCTAACCTTGCTAACTAGTAGCTAGGGTAAGTCAGAGTCGATCCCATGGAGAGTGAAGAATAAACTATGTCACCTATGTTAAATTCAAGAAACATAAAAGATTTGGGGGGGGGGGATTTCATGATTGAGAATCACTAACTAATTACGAAGCTAGAAAACGAACTAAACAAGAAATCAATATATAAAAAGCATCCCGATTAACCGTTCAGTTATCCCCCAATTTCAAATATGCCTTAATAAATGTAACACCCCTCTCTCGAATTATCGTGGAATTATCACCCTTAGTCTAACAACAAGCTCTGTTAAACCGAATCGCCTCTTAAGATTAGTTAAGTTAGGATAAGATCACTAATTAATTCTATTTAATTGAATAACCTAGAACAAGCTCTCTAGATTTAATTCATTAAATGCATTAATTACCAAGACGATAGGGTGAACTAGACTCCGAATACACAAGCTCGATTCGATAATTTAGGATTATATTACCATAGAGATGCACGAGCTCTAGTTTACCACTAATGAAAATTATAACAATTAGAATTCATGATTTAAGATTCTAGCAATCAATTATCAACACTTAACCTAGGTGATCAGTCTAAATCAAGCATCAAATAATCGAAAACGATATGCACAGATAACATAATCAATTCCAATCAAATATTGAGAAGGGGAAACAAAATTAATTAAAACATAAAAGAAATATGGGTTCGAACATCCTTGCTAACCGGAATTGAAAGATTAGCCGATCATCCTTGCAATCGAATCCACAAAAGTAATTGAATAATCCATTACCAAACTAAATTAGAAAAGTAAAAATATGTTTATCTCTAGAATTCCCTATTCTCTCTCTAAGACTTTTTCTCTCATCTCTTCTCCTTACGTGAATGCTGCCTTTTTTTCTCTCCCCTCTCCAGAATATGTCGGTAACTCCCTTTCTTCGGGGCAAAGTCAACACAATTCCTCTCTCCAGATTCGGCGGCTGCTACTTGTTTAAGGGTTATGGGCCTCTCTTCAATCCCTCAAAAAGGCCCAACATTAGTTCTCTAAATTCTCTTAGGCTTTGGAAATTAAATCAGGGCCCAATTGACTTCTCATCGTCTCATGGTCATCTTTCTCGACTTCAAAATACTCTAAAAACTCCTAAAATAATCAAGAAAATAAATCGTGAAGTATTTGGAGTTGAAAAACACATATATGTAGAAAATTGGTGCATTCAATCATATCAAAAAACATAAAATCTCGAATTAATTCACAATAATATGCACCAATTTTCTATCTATCAGTTGTTGTTATTATTATTTTTTTCACTTTTCCAAAGAATACCCCAAATGATGATTTTTTTCCTAATCCATTTTTAGCAAACTCATTGTTTTCATTATTGTGTTAGCTTATATCCAATTATTTTGAACATTAAGATACACAGCTTTACAACAATTTGTTTTCTTTTTTTTTTGTTTTATTTTTCATATATATGAAAAGTCATTGAAGGTAGATCAAATAAAAATAGTTGTGAAGAGGAAGAAATTATCAATGACAAGATTAATTAATAAATACATCCACAATTTTTAAAAACAATGCAATAGCTAAATGAAAAATAAATAAATAAAAATGTTATGAAACACATTAATGCCCGTTTTTGATTTATCATTAAAAAAATGGAGATCCTCCCCTATCAACTTCGTTAACTAATAAAAAAGGTATCAACTTGTTTGTTTTAGTAGCGCCCAAGACAAAAACGAAGCATAATTGGTTAATTATATAAGTAAACCTTAATTGAAATATCTTATGTGTATTAATTCTTGAGTGTTTAATTTAATTACGTGTGTTTCATATACGTGTTTAACAACCGATTTTAGATATATAAAATTCATAGACATTGAAAATAGAATATTTTTATACCATTAGATGCGTAATGGAAAAACGAGAAGATAGAAACGAACTAGAGGTCAATCGGACATCTATAGCTCAAACGACGAAGAAAAGGGCAAAATATAGAGTTTCGGAAAAACGAGGAATGGAATCGGATGAACAGTAACCGAAATCTTATCGTGAATAGTAACCTAGCCTAGTGAACAGTAACCTACTCATGAATAGTAACTTTTCCAAATTCTATAAATAGGCCCTCATTCAATTTCATTTTCACCGTTTTTTCGAACGAGCCGAAAAGCGCCGAACACACGTAAGTCTCTCTCTCCTTTCTCTTTTTCTTTCCCGTCTTTATTCTGTCTCCGGCGTGCTGCTTCCGGCACCGCCGTCGGAGTTTGCCGAAAAAAGTCCAACTCGTCTGTTTTGGCTGATTTTCATACATAACGTAGCCCTCGACGATACGAATCTAGAACAACTTCCGGAATTCAATTCCAATTTCCCGTTCGCCGGAAAACGGCGAAAAACCTTCTCCAAAACCCCAACCCTTGCTTCTTGCCACCTTTTCTCTCTCCCATTTTTCTCTCTCTTGCTCTTTTTCTCACCGTTGCAGGCGCCGGAGGGGCTGCCAAAGTTGTGGGCTAGCCATTGGAGGGGATGGCGGCGTCGGTGCCGAAAAATGGCCTAGAAAGGGGGGGCTGTTGTAAGGAGTTTGTGAAATGTGTATGACGAAGGGTTTTTGAGGCTATTTTTCAGGCACTATTCATGTCGGAATCCGGCAAGGGATGGCCGGATCTGGTAGCCGGCGGTGCGGGCTAGCCGGAGGACTAAGGGTCGCTGGCATAGGGCGGCGCCGTCGCATTTGGCGGTGCCAGGAAGTAGACTAAGCGAGCAGGTTGACGACGGGAGACCTGGGCGGGAGACGGGGCCGAGGCTGCCGAGAAAACTCGGCAGCTGCCGAGAAGTGCTGTCCCGCTGTCGAGAAACTCGACAGCCGACGGGAGACGTCGGGGAAATTTTTCCCCATCGCTGGAAACACGCGCGACGCCGTATTTTCGATTCGTTTTCGATCCCAATCTCATTTTCTTTTCGTCGTTCTTTAACATCGAGTCGTCGCCAACCAGATATCACTGACCGGGGGTCGTGGGTCTCGGTCAAAGTCAACCCTTTGACCAAATTTCTGAAATACCCATAAATCTTAAAATGCTCCGTTCGAGCTCGTTTCAACTCCGATTGAGCTCATTCTTGTTTTGTTGTGATCCAAAATCCATTCTCTTTCATATCAGCCTTATAAACTGATATTTCCCTCATCTTTGTTCAACCTCAATCGTTAGGCTTACCGTTCCGATTCGTCTCATCTCGATCGATAGTAACCGATCCAATATTGGTTTAATCTTTAATTACAGATTATAATGATTTAAGCGAAGTTAAGTAATCACTCAAAGAAAGGCCAGAGCTGGATCCCTATCAGGTGAGTGCCGAGCCTTTTGTTTTGATTAGCCGCATTTATGACTTCTCAAAGTCGGGCCTGGCCCTGCCACCTCTACTTCTACTACGATCAGGGAAAACACGGTATGGTTTTGCCTCAGGTGAGGGCTTATTAGTTCATATATTGACTTCGAGGAACATAATACGAGCACTTTCACGCATCCTTCAACCACTTCTTTCACGCATTGTTCAGCAAGTTCAGGCATGGGTATAGAGAGAGCTTGTCCTCCTACCTGTTGGATTGAAGCATTGAGATACGTGATCTTAGATACTTGCAACTCACGTGGTAACCACCGAACAAGGTGGGGGTAATTTCTAACTCTTTATCTGTTTACAGTTTTCCCTATTGCAAGCATGATTGAGGAATACTAAATGTTGTGATTATACTTGCTGTGACATACTTATTACTGTGAGGGGTGGGCCTGCTGAGGCGCCCCTTCATGCATTCGTTCCTTACCTCCATTTTTCTATGAAAGGTTTGGTGGTCCTTGAAATGCACCAGCGGTATTTGAGGCTGTTTTATGGGATAAGACGGGCGATGCCCGCATCTATTCATCCCTTACTATTTCTAATGTCTGTTGTGCATATTTCGTGTTGTGTTCCTTGATGATTATGCTATTTCTGATTTAAATGTCTGTTAAAGATTTTAGACGTGGATTTTATTCCCCACGAGTGTATTCAACGCACTCACCCCTTATTCTGTAATTCACGTTACAGGAGGTGATAAGCATGATGAACCCTAGAAGAAGAGAGGAGGTGCTATATTTCTGGATCTGTAATTATTTTTAATATGATGTTTCTCAAACTTTTCTCTTTATAAAACAATATTGTAAGAAATCCACGTTTGGTGGTTATATGATATGTATTCGGGATGTGAGATCCTGATGATGATGTGTATTCGGGACGTGAGATCCTGATGATATTTTTCCGCTGTGAATATTATGTTAAATCGGTTGAAGCCGATGGTTATTATATAATATCTTTTGTTCGTCTCCTATCTCTTTTCTTCTTCCTGCACGCGCGTGTGGAAAAGTCTGATAAATGTTTATGAAAGAAAATGGAGCGTGACAGTAATGGTATTAGAGCTTTTGACATGATACCGGTTTAAAAAAAATTGAGAATTCACTGTTATCGACACACTGCTTCTTTTTTACTGCCGCCACAGGGCCGCTGACTGCAGCAGCGTGAGCTCGTGTGCGTAAATGGTCATTTGCAGGAGTTAGTGCAGTGAAAAAGGGTTGAGAATACAATGGGCCCTTGTCTACGATAGAGTGAGCTAATGGGTGTGTCTCCTTTGGTCCGTGGGTATGATATGAAAGATTGAGGTTAATATTTGAGTTCGAGCTTGCTCAAACGGGTTTTATAAAAAGAATATGAGAAAAACGTGTCTTTAAAACATGAAAATGTTTTCGAAAAGAAATAAGATAAGCACATTCCTCTCTCTATAGGTGCCTCTCCCTGATCATAAGACTTGCGTAATAACATGCTTATTTGTTATGTGATATTGTGTTGGAATGATATATATCGTTAAGGTTAAGAGCGGGCTTTACGGGTATAGGCTGATGATAAAAAAAACTCATGTAACTTCTATATGAAAGATGAATAGGTTTACGTTAATGCTAGGATACGAGTACCGATTATAGAGACTCGTGAGGAGAGGCTTCGACGTGATTTTTATGAGAGTAGAGTAACGGATGATAGGTCATTAGACGAGCACATCGCCAAACTTCTACACTGCTGGAGGGTGTTAGAGAGATGTATTTTAGAAAGTATATATATATAAATGCTACAAACGATGTGTCTTTTCATAGGTATATGGTAGCTTTTGCTTCATGTAGATAGTGTACATGATCCTTTTGACATAATGTAAAAGTTACCCTATTTTGCGTATATATATATATTATGCACGTGTAATTTCTTTTTGTTTAATGGAATACACATTTATATCTTTTCAAGAGTACCACGTTTATTTTATCTTTATCTATTATTATTTCTATAATTTTAACAAACATATACTTATATAACGTAACAGAGCTATGCCAAGAGGAAGACCACGAAGGAATCAAACTCCAATAGCTGATCAGCCAGAACGGGATGATAATGTAAACACGAGGGATCTAATGTCGGTTCTGAGGGGTTTAGCACAACACTTTGAGGCAACCAGAGCCAACCCACAGCCAGCTAAGTCTGATCTAATGATCAGAGTTTTTTTTAAACCGGTATTATGTCAAAGGCTCTAATACCATTACTGTCACGCTCCATTTTCTTTCATAAACATTTATCAGACTTTTCCACACGCGCGTGCAGGAAGAAGAAAAGAGATAGGAGACGAACAAAAGATATTATATAATAACCATCGGCTTCAACCGATTTAACATAATATTCACAGCGGAAAAATATCATCAGGATCTCACGTCCCGAATACACATCATCATCAGGATCTCACATCCCGAATACATATCATATAACCACCAAACGTGGATTTCTTACAATATTGTTTTATAAAGAGAAAAGTTTGAGAAACATCATATTAAAAATAATTACAGATCCAGAAATATAGCACCTCCTCTCTTCTTCTAGGGTTCATCATGCTTATCACCTCCTGTAACGTGAATTACAGAATAAGGGGTGAGTGCGTTGAATACATCGTGGGGAATACAATTCACGTCTAAAATCTTTAACAGACATTTAAATCAGAAATAGCATAATCATCAAGGAACACAACACGAAATATGCACAGCAGACATTAGAAATAGTAAGGGACGAATAGATGCGGGCATCGCCCGTCTTATCCCATAAAACGGCCTCAAATATCGCTGGTGCACTTCAAGGACCACCAAACCTTTCATAGAAGAATGGAGGTAAGGAACGAATGCATGAAGGGGCGCCTCAGCAGGCCCACCCCTCACAGTAATAAGTATGTCACAGCAAGTATAATCACAACATTTAGTATTCCTCAATCATGCTTGGAATAGGGAAAACTGTAAACAGATAAAAAGTTAGAAATTACCCCCACCTTGTTCGGTGGTTACCACGTGAGTTGCAAGTATCTAAGATCACGTATCTCAATGCTTCAATCCAACAGGTAGCCTACATAATTTACGGTGTTTTCTTAAATCATTATAATCTGTAATTAAAGATTAAACCAATATTGGATCGGTTACTATCGATCGAGATGAGACGAATCAGAACGGTAAGCCTAACGATTGAGGTTGAAAAAAGAAGAGGGAAATATTAGTTTATAAGGCTGAAATGAAAGAGAATGGATTTTGGATCACAACAAAACAAGAATGAGCTCAATCGGAGTTGAAACGAGCTCGAATGGAGCATTTTAAGATTTAGGGGTATTTCGGTAATTTGGTCAAAGGGTTAACTTTGACCGGGACCCACGACCCCCGGTCAGCGATATCTGGTTGGCGACAACTCGATGTTAAAGAACGACGAAAAGAAAACGAGATTCGGATCGAAAACAAATCGAAAATACGGCGTCGCGCGCGTTCCCGGCGAGGGGGAAAAATTTCCTCGGTGTCTCCCGCGGCTGTCGAGTTTTCTCGACAGCGGGACAACATTTCTCGACAACTGCCGAGTTTTCTCGGCAGCCTCGGCCCCGTCTCTTGCCCAGGTCTCCCGTCGTCAACCTACTCGACTAGTCTACTTCCCGACACCGCCAAATGCGACGGCGTCGCCCTATGCTATCGACCCTTAGTCCTCCGGCTAGCCCGCACCGCCGGCTACCAGATCCGGCCATCCCTAGTCGGATTCCGGCATGAATAGTGACTGAAAAACAGCCTCAAAAACCCTTCGTCATACACATTTCACAAACTCCTTGCAACAACCCCCCCTTTCTAGGCCATTTTCCGGCACCGGCGCCGCCATCCCCTCCAGTGGCTAGCTCACAACTCTGGCAGCCCCTCCGGCGCCTACAACGGCGAGAAAAAGAGCGAGAGAGAGAAAAACAGGAGAGAGAAAAGGTGGCAAGAAGCAAGAGTTGGGGTTTTGGAGAAAGTTTTTCACCGTTTTCCGGCGAACGGGAAATCGGAATTGAATTCCGGAAGTTGTTCTAGATTCGTATCGTCGAGGGCTACGTTATGTATGAAAATCAGCCAAAACGAACGAGTTTGACGTTTTCTAGCGAACTCCGGCAGCGGCACGCTGGAGACAGAATAAAGACGGGAAAGAAAAAGAGAAAGGAGAGAGAGACTTACGTGTGTTCGGCGCTTTTCGGCTCGTTCGAAAAAACGGTGAAAATGAAATCGAATGAGGGCCTATTTATAGAATTTGGAAAAGTTACTATTCATGAGTAGGTTAATGTTCACTAGGCTAGGTTACTATTCACGATAAGATTTCGGTTACTGTTCATCCCGATTCCATTCTTCGTTTTTCCGAAACTCTATATTTTGCCCTTTTCTTCGCCGTTTGAGCTACAGGTGTCCGATTGACCTCTAGTTCGTTTCTATCTTCTCGTTTTTCCATTACGCATCTAATGGTATAAAAATATTCTATTTTCCATGTCTATGAATTTTATCTATCTAAAATCGGTCATTAAACACGTTTTTGAAACGCACGTAATTAAATTAAACACTCAAGAATTAATACACATAAGATATTTAAATTAAGGTTTACTTATTTAATTAACCAATTATGCTTCTTTTTTGTCTTGGGCGCTACAGTTTTTTAAGTAGTATTTAATTATCAATCAACTCTATCTTTAATTTACTTCTAATTAATTATACTTCTAATTAATTATATGTTGCATGTATATAAAATGAACCATAAGCCATAAATAATAAACTTAATGAGCTTTTTCTTTAAATAGAGAAAATAAAAAGTGCTACTTGTATTTGTTGTTCGATGGCCCCAGCTTCTTGTTGTGGTGGTGTTGGTCGTGGTGGGCGATAGTAGCTAATGGGATCCAAATTCAGGACACTATTTATCCTTTCACGTTCATATTTAGAATCCCATGTAATAATGTGTGGTACCTATAATATTAAATAAGTAAAATTAGTCAAAATAAAATTTGAGAAAATTATCAACAGATATTTTCATAGTGATAATAGGTAATTTTATCCAATAAGCATAAGTAAAAATGAAAAATATCCACTTCATAAGGAAACAAGTTTTTTTACCTAAAATGGGGCTAAAATACCATAAATGCCCTTACCCACCACCTTTAATGATTTCACCCACCACATCTAACCTATCACAGTGTCTAAGCTCGACATCTATGTCTCGAATAACCTTACTCAAACAATATGTACTACATCTGGCAGACAAATTTAAACGACCCCGCCATTTCCATTGTGGCTGTTAAAAAAAGGGGAAAAATGAATATTACTATTTTATCCATAATTTTCAGATAATATTAGTACAATTTGTATGATTTAAAATTTCGAAATAAAAAATATTTATTATTATTTAATAAATACTTAATATATTTATTTTTATTAAATTTTATATTATGATATTCGTTACATTTTATTTTATTTTTGTATTGAACAATTATTTTTAATTGTCATTTTATTATTACGAATATAATTTTCATACAATTTTCAAAATTTAGCACTGTGATATGTTCATTTAAATCGTGATCAATACTTTACACAGGGATCTACGTTGTATCATCGTGATCTAAGTATTAATATGATCATCCATAAAATTAGCATATTAATCTAACAATAACCATCGTGATCTATCAAATATTCTCGTTATCTAGGCAACAATTAACCTGGTGAATAACACCCTCGTGATCTATCAGATATTGATGACATCTCACAACGATTACCCTCGTGACTAACACCCTCGGCATCTATGAAATATTATCGTTATCAACACAACAATTACCCTCGTGACTACCGACTACCGTCGTGATCTATGAATTGCCAACACTATCTAACAATTACTATCGTGATCTAAGCATTCAAACACCAACAAAATTCAACAATAAATATTCTTCTACAATTTGCAACAAAATTAAAGAGTTTAAAATTGATAAAAAAAAATTGAGCAAGAAATAAATAACTTCTATTCATTCAATTAGCATTCCCATGAGAAAGACAAACTATCATATTTAATGATGTTTTTTTGGTTGGTTGTTCAATTGATAGGGTTCTTGTGAGCTACTTATGGTTCAATGGCTGATCTAGGCGGCACCAAACAGCATACAGTTCTTCATTACTAACCAGTGAGTTACTATGTATAAGAGTGAAAACTGCACGTAATAATGCATTGAGAGTTAATATAATCTTTTATTAAGATGCAATAAAATCTCTTGAAGAAAAGGTACATACCAATTGATTTGTACACAGGCAAGGGGCAGCAAACTGATCATTATACAACAAAATTAGGCTTTAATGGTTGTGTTTCAAAATCAAGAAATAACATGCTACTGTGCCAGGAGGTTTAAGAATGACATATTCAAGAAACTCCATGCAGTTCAGGTGTTCACTATAACACAGAACTTTGGAACTTGGTGCCTTAATTATTTCCCCATTACAGAGTCTCACTCCTACCATTTTTTTGTTCACCATAAGGCAGCATATTTCATTTACACAACATACTATGATTTTATGATCCGTAACAAATCAAAAGGAAGCATGACAAAAAGGGAGGGTCTTTTCTCACACTATGTTCCTGTTGCCTTCTATGAATTGGTAGAAAAATCATTTTAAACATCCCTTTCAATCTTTCCCAATCAACCTCTTATTGCTACAAAAGTTAGACTAACCATATATCATTGGTGAAAGAATGAGAGAAACTATCAGAAGAACAGTAGTTTCAAGCATTTTGTCCACTTACTTGACAGTTGTAATAGTCATACATCAGTGTGAGATAAATTACATAACTAAATTAGAGTAAATAATCCCAGGAATGTAGCCCAAAATTGATAATTTAGAGTAAAAAACAATAAAATTTAGGGGTTATTGAACATTGAAGAATCTAGGGTTTTTCGAAATTATGAAGTTCACCTCTTCCACGTTGCCCATTCTACCGCCGCCTCCCAGCCGCCACCGCCGCCGCCGGCCTTCTCACCAGAATCGCGCAGCGCCGCCTCCCTTCTCTCTCCAGTCGCAGCTCTTCTCTTCTCACCGGAATCGCGTAGTCGCCGCCTCCCTTCTCTATCCAGTCGCGTCGCCGCCTCCTCCTCCTCCTCCACTCGCCACGACGTCGCCTCGTCTTCCCTCTGCTCGCAACAGCCGCCTCTTCTTCCCCCTCTCACAGCAGCCCAGCCGCCTATTCTTCCATTGCTCACAGCAGCCGAATGCTCCAAGATTGGATGATAGTCACGATGGAAATGGACCGCCGTCGTCGAAATCACGTGATGAAGAGGTAGATCACGAAGTAGTGTATCAAAATTACTTTCCCCTCTTGGTGTTGGGTAATTCAAAATTACAAGGGTAAATGTAATTTTTCCCTCTTTGAAAATTTGGTATTTCAAACCTAGTTTTGGAGTCAATTTTCCCCAATTTCAAAGAGTAAGGGTAGTTCAGTACTTTTGCCTCAAATTTGGGTAGAATTCATATTTTTTTAAAGAATGGGTATTTTTCATTTTACCCTATGTATATTGGGTAGAAATACCCCTTGCCCCTATTTTCATATACATACATTGTTTGAATTGTTGGAGCTTGAAACCATATGAATAGTAGAAAGAAAGATTGTGTGTTGTTTTGGGGAGAGAGAGAGATGATTGTGAGTGTGTACATATATATAGTGCAAGAGCTCTACTTTTTAAATGTTGTTTCCTTTTTTTTTCCTCCCACTTTAATTTAGATGAATTAAAATAATATTACTAATTAATGTGTATTATTTTAAAATATATTATTAAAATATAAAATAAAATACCAATTGTAATAAAGATATTCAACGTGTGCTTAGTTATAAAGTATGTTATAACTAATTTATGAGATTACATGCATGTTTTACTAATAAAAAGTATGAAAAAACTAGAACGTGTAATTAATAGTTGAATATGTCTTATCATTCTGTTGTCAAATATGTCCGTACAATATGTATATTAATTAATATATCCTCATTTTCATATGTAATTAAATGAAGTGTAATTAGATATAAAAACAATAATATCAATATATTTACACAACAACACTATAGTAACTGCAATAAATATACACAATCCAATAATATAAATATATACACTGCGGTTCCAGTAATCATCATCATATCTACGTCAGTAAATGAAATTAAAAAAAGACAATTAAATTAATTTTATGCATAATATGTAACTTTAAAGTAATAATATGGACATATTTAGACAATTAACATTATATCTACATATTGAAAATCAAAAAGACAATTAAGTTAATTTTATGCACAATCTGTAACTTTAAAGTAATAATAATGACATATTTAGATAAAACAATAGTATAATTGTAATTGGATTTCAACAATTAACATTATATCTACATTTTGATTTTTGTAATAGACTTTCTTTTTCAATACATATGAAATGTGCAATGGTGTTAAATGTAACTTAATATTGATGATTTGAAAAGGCTAAATATAATTAATATAGTCAATCAATATTTTTCTCAATAAATCTATGGTTGATTTCAAATTTTACAAAAAGTAAATTTCATTAAATTTTTGATCTGCAATACAAACAGATTTAAGAATTTTCCCCAAAACAAATTGTCTAGATTATGTCACTAACGAAAAGTTATTCCACATTTAATTCGAGTTTATCTATACATTATCATCCAATTTGATTGTTGTCCTTTTACAATTATATGATATATAATTAAGTTAATTATATGCACAATCTCAAGACTGTAACTTTAAAGTAATAATATGGACATAAATTTAGATAAAACAATAATATAATTGTAATTGCATTTCAACAATTAGATATCATTATATCTACATATTGATTTTGTAATTGATTTTCTTTTACAATAAATATGAAATGTACAATGATGGTAAATGCTACCTACTAATGATGATTTGAAAAGGCTAAATATGATTAATATAGTCGATCAATATATTTGCTCTTTAAATCTTTATGGTGGGTTTCAAATTTTATGAAAACAAGATATCATTGATTTTGTGATCTGCAATACTAACAGATATTAAGATTTTTTCCAAGAAAATTTATTTATGATTGTGTCGTAAATGCAATGATATTCTACATTTAATTTGAACTTATATATTATCATCCACTTTAACTGTTGTCCTTTTACACCTTGCAAAAATTAGTAACTATAATTAACTCTATTGTATTTCAAAAACAAATTTATCTTCTTTGCTGTTAAAGATTAAATTATACAAATTAAAAACAATAATGATTATAAAGTACATAATTAATATAGAAAAAAATTATATTACATTTTTTCACACTTGGATTTCGTGCATCCAGAAATATTGGTCAATAGAACATAATTTATTCTCTACTAATTATTTGCATTTTCTTACAGTCAACGTCATTAATACAATATAATTTTATTTATTGGAAATAAATTTAATACGATCTTCAAAAACAGAAAAAACAATGCATTTTTTGAAATATAGTATAGTATATCAGTCCTGCAATTAAAGAGTGGAAAACAAATGTAGCTATATTAATAATAACTGATAATCTCAAATTAAATGTAGGGTATCGATGCATTTCTTACAAATTCTTAACCTTTTTGGTTTTTAGGAATGTTTTTTTAACAATTTTTAGTATTGAAATAATTGTAATCGTAAAATTGATAGTTTGCAATTCAGTTTGAAATTAAAAGAAAAAATTGACATGTCATACTTAATCATCGATCTTTAAATTAATCAATTTTCAAACATATACAAATAATGAAATCAATAGAAAATATTTGCCTATCCATACAATGTATAGTAAATCACATCTTACGTTATTAAAGTGGCAACATCAATCATAGATCTTATATTTTAGTTGACCATTTCATGAAAATCAAACTAAAATGAAATGTTTTTGATCAATTAGTAAATCTTATAATTGAAGTCACACTTTATTTCTTCATATGTGAAGCATTATGAATCAATAATACATTTTTAAAAAAGAACTATATATTTAATTAATTTGTATAGCATCAAATAGTACCTTTTCGAATTTTAACCGCTTATCATCTTCCACTGCCAACACATGGTCGTTGTTGTTTCACATCCAACAATTACATGAATAACCTCCACCGTCTCAATCTCAAGTTTTGTCGCTGTCACACTTCTCCACAGTCAAGTTGTACCATTGTCGACCACTGCTGACAATATTTAGGTAAAGTTTTGGGTGAGACCGTCTCATGGATTTCATGTTGTGAGATGGGTCGGGTCTGGTCAAACATAAGAAATTATGTAATACTTTTAAGTGTATTATGTAATACTTTTCTATATATTAGGTAATATTTTGTATTATAAGATGTGTTTTGAGTTGAGTTGGACTATACAAAAAATATGTAATACTTTTATGTATATCAGGTAATATTTTTGTTTTGAGTTGAGTCAAATTATAAGAAAATATGTAATACTTTTATGTGTATTGGATAATACTTTTATGTGTATCAGATAATACTTTTGTATTATAGGATATATGACCCGAATTGGGTCGGGTCGGGTCTTAAAAAATACGCCGATCCTAGGGCTTCCAGGTGTGCTTTTCTCCTCATGCAACATGTAATACTTTTTTGTATATTATGTAATACTTTTGTATATATTATATAATACTTTTCTATGTATCATGCAATACTTTTGTATTTTGCATATATAATAAATAATATAATACAAAATATTACTTAGAATATAGAAAAGTATTACTTAATACATACAAAAGTATTATTTAATTATTATGTTCGACCCAACCCAATCCGTCTCATGAAATAGGATCCGTAAGACCGCCTCACACAAGACCTACTCCAATATCTAATCGTAATTAGTCATCACCGCATGTAGATTATTGACCACCACGTGCCTCAACTTCTTTTTTTCTAGTTGTTTTAAAAATAGCAAAAAATACAATTTTACCCTTAATAAATAGCGCTCAAGTCACATGATTTATATTAGGTTGGAAAATAAATGATTAGTAAATGGGCTTGGTTGCAAATAAAATACTCGTAGAATCTAGGATGCATAATGTAAAAATAGTCACACTTCAGATTATTATTTGATTTTAATGAATATTAATAAAAATACATTTCTTCTAAGGGAATAATTATATCTTACCCCAAATATCTCTTTTTTGATTTGACTTCCATCATATTAACATTCCCCTTTCTCTTGCACAATAACAAAAAATGATTTTTTTAATATTATCCTATAAATAATATAATATATACATTATTACTAGTATTTTTTTATCCGCTGAGTGCTCCTTTATGATCACTAAAGTGAGGACAAACACTTATTTCCATCACCTAAGTTTAAGAGATCAAATAAACATCAATGAAAATATGAGAATCTTAGAAATTAAATGGAATATTGATGAATTTAGAAGCCTAGAGAAATTAGTTGTAATGGTGATAGTTCTATTCTATGTATACATACTTCTATTTTTTAATATTTCCCCCCAACTGTTAATTAAGGAACATTAAAAATAATTTATTAATAAATCAAAATACAAGTTGTTTGCATTAATTCCATAATCTAACTATGATTATGAACTAAATATAAATTAACACAATAATGATTAACAATGATTTGTGAATACGAACTAATTTAAATACATAATAAACAAAATAAAAAATGTATAACATGGTCTTTTAAAGTTTATAGAAAAATAAACATTGGATAACATACAATTTTAATTAATATGGAGGTTGTGTGTCAAAGGCAGAACCAATTTTTCTTCTTCAACATCCAAACCGGTAGATGGTAATGTACTTGTAGTTAGATAAAGGGGGGAAAAATCTTGTAATTAAAGTTAAAAAAAAAACAACTAAAACAAAAAAAACAACTCATCGAAGTTTAGAAAATGACATTGTATATAATGAATATAGCGACACCAATAATCTATACCTATAAAAGAAAGTTTTGATTCTCTCACGGTCTGACACATCAACATTTTGGAGGAATGTAGAGTCGTCATGTGTCTATATCTATAAGACAAGTACTGACAAGTGGCACTAAAATAATGACAAGTGACACTCTCCCGTTTCTCTTTCCTTTTTCTTTCTCACGTTCTTTTCACAATTCTCTTCTACCCTTCTAAATACAAGAAACAGAAGAAAACACTTAAAAAATAAAGAGCCCTCCTTAGTTGATAGAGAGAAAGAAAAAACAAAGCAGTAGCAAGGAATAAACAAAATCCCAAAAAAAAAAAAAGAGGGTAATGCAAAAGCCTATCTACACATGTTCAAGCCGATAAGGTGTCGAATCCTCTGCCGAAGCTCATCGAAATTAACCGTTCTGTCACCTTCAATGATGATTTTACTGATCATCTGTTTGTAATCCTCAATACTCCGGCCCTATTTCAGCCCAGCAACAACATCAACGCCCCCACCTCCTCCACCGTGATGAATCTGTCGCCGTTTTGAAGGGCCTCCATCACGCATAAAGCTATAATCAAAGAGAGAGAGAGAGCACTTTGTTTGTGCGATGTGGTGTGTTTTATAGAGATATATCTTCTCCTTCAATCCTAATATCACTTATGTCTTTCCTTTTCCAAGGTTAAGTAAATTCATTAATTATTTATATAGTTAAAGTTGATCACGACTATAATTTGTGCTTGAAGATTTTCAATAATGGAGACTATCAGATTTATAGCTTTGTGTTTTTTTTCCTGTGTTATGTTTATGGAGGGCGAGAGGGTTTCAAAGTAATGACAGCTATGGTTCTCTCTATCTGAGATTTCTCATCTCTCTGCTAATCAACACAGCGTCAGAGTCTAGTTTCTCGCCTCCAAATCCTCCAAGCTCAATATCAAATGAATTCTCTCTTCGGATCCTTATTTATTTTTTATTGTTGGTTTATTTGCTACTCAACAGTTTGTTTATATGTCATCTAATCTATAGAGGAGTGTTGTTTGATGATCATCATGTCGCAATCAAGAAAATAACGAATGACACTTTTGCATTACATGGTTTTATTACAGATCCTTTTTTAGGAAATTTCTTATCTTTTGATTGTTTCCTGTTAGATCAAGCTTCAAATGAATGTATATCAGATTTTGAAATGATGTTTCTACATGATGATATATTGTTGTACATCTGTTTTCTTGGAAATGTGAAACCATTTTCTATTGAATTATAGTGAGTTTATCTTTGCACGTTGTTGGTCCCAAGTGGTCTCAAAGGTTTAGAGGGAGGGGGGTGAATGAACCTTCGTCGATTTTGAATTTTTTTTCCAAACTTACTGTTCTACAAGTTACTTAAACTTACAGCACCAGCAGTTACTGCTTACAGCACTAGAATGCAGTGCTGCACGCTGTAACTTAGAGTTTTATGCAGCGAAAATTATGTTTTGACTGAAGGCCTGTTTTCTCAAATATGCTTTTCTTTTAAAGATCCTTTTATGCAAATGCCAAGATATATATATATATATATAAGATGCAGCACAGATATATATAAAACAACAAAACACTTATGGCTTATAGTGGTTCGAAGGTTGTGTAATCTTTTTACGTCCACTCTACTGCTCCTCGAGCAGGAACTTCGTTAAGTAAGATTGGTTTACAGAATATCATCTAACAATCTATGAACCTAACGAGTTAACACCTACTAGAACCCAGCATACACACAACAATTGTAAGTTCTAAAGACAAACCCACACAGGATTTCTACGCTCCCACATAGGGAAGTTGCCTATTACCTAGACAACTGTCACGCCCCATTTTCTTTTATACAATTTATCAGAGTTTTTCACACGGGCATGCAAGAAGAAATGGTAAGAGATGATTCATACACAGAAGAAGGAGGTAGGAAACGAATAGAAGATATTACATATCAACAATCGGTCTCAACCGATTGAACAAGATATTTGCAACGAAAAATATCATCAGGATCTCACATCCTAAATACACGTCACACAACCACAAAACGTGGATTTCTTAAAACATTATTTGAAAATGTTTGAGAAACATCATCTTAAAATTACAGATCCAAAATATAGCAGCTCCTCTCTCCTTCTAGGGTTCATCATTTTCATCATCTCTTGTAACGTGAATTACAGAATAAGGGGTGAGTGCATTGAATACACTCGTGGGGATAAAATCCGCATCTTAACATTCGACATATATTTAAATTAGAAATACGTATAATTATCACGGAACATAGCACGAAATATGCACAACAGATATTAGAAATGGTAAGGGATGAATAGGTGCGGGAATTTCCCATGTTATCCTATAAAACGGTCTTAATACCATTGGTGCATTTCAAGGACCAGCAAACCTTCCAGAATAGTAGAAAGGGGGTAAGGGACGAATGTATGTCAGAGGTGGACCACATCCGGTCCAGCTCGTTCACAATAACAAGTATGACAGAGCAAATATAATCACAGCATTTAGTATTCCTCAATCATGCTTGGAATAGGAAAAACTGTAAACAAATAAAGAGTTAGAAATTACCCACACCTTATTCGGTGGTTACCACGTGAGTAGCAAGTATCGAAGATCACATATCCCAAGACTTCAATCAAACAGGTAGCCTACATAATTTACGGTGTTTCTTAGATCTTTATTAAATGTAATTAAAGATTTAAATAATATCAGATCGGATACTATCGATCGAGATGAGACAGATCAGAACAGAATGCCTAATGATTAAGGGTTGAGGAAACAAGAGAGAAAGATCAGTTTATAAGGCTGAGGTAAAAGAGAATGAATTTTGGATCACAACAAAAAAAGAATGAGCTCGATCGGAATTGAAATGAGCTTGAACGGGCGTTTTAAGATTGAGGCGTATTTTGGTAATTTGATCAAAGGGTTGACTTTGACTGGAACCCACGACCCTCGGTCAACGATATATCATTGGCGATGACTCGATGATAAAATACGATGAAAAGAAAATGAGATTTGGATTGAAAATTGAATCGAAAATACGACATTGCGCACGTACCAGACGTCGGGTGAAAAACTCGGCGGCCTTGGCAACTGTAGAGTTTTCTCGGCAGCGGGGGCAGCATCTCTCAACAGCTGCTGAGTTTTCTTGATAGCGGGGGCACAACATCCTTTGCAGCAGCCGAATTTTCTCAGCAGCCTCTGCTAGGCTCGCGTCTAGGCCACCCGTCGTCGATTCTGCTCGACCAGCCTACTTCCCTACTCTACCAATTAAGGCGGCGCCGCCCTGTGCCGCAGCCACTTAGTCCTCCGGCAAGCCTGCACCACCGGCTACCACCTCCGACCATCCCTCGCCGGATTCCGGCATGAACAGTGCCAAAAAAACAACCGTAAACACCCTTCGTCACACACGCATGTAAAACAACCCCATCCTTTCCAGCTCCGGTCGGCGACTTCCAGTCGCCGGTGACCACCAACACCGCCTCACAACATGCATACACAACACACACGTTACACACTCACTACACAAACTCCATGCAACAGCCCCCTTTCCAGCCCATTTTCGGGCACTGGCGCCGCTGCCCCTCCAGCGGCTAGCCCATAACCCCGGCAGCCCTTCCGGTGCCTGCAGCAGTGAGAAGAAGAAGAGAGAGAGAGAAAACGGGAGAGAGAAAAGATGGCAAGAAGTTAGGGTTTAGGGTTTGGAAATCATTTTTCATCGTTTTCCCGTGGCCAGAAAATTGGAATTGAATTCTAAAAGTTGTCCTAGATTCGTCTCGTCGAGGGCTACGTTATGTGCGAAAATCGGTCGAAATCGATGAGTTTGAAATTTTTTGGCGAACTTCGACGGCGGCGGCGTGCCGGAGACAGAAAATAAAGGGGAAATAAAAAGAGAGAGGAGTGAGAGATTTACGTGTGTTCGGCACTTTTCTGCTCGTTCGAAGAAACAGTGAAAAATAAATCAAATGAGCGCATATTTATAGAAAATTTGGAAATCACTGTTCATGTAGGGTAGGTTACTGTTATGTAGGGTAGGTTACTGTTCACAATAAGATGTCGGTTACTGTTCATCAAGATTCCATTCCTTGTTTTCCAAAACTTTGTATTTTGCCCTTTTTTTCGTCGTTTGAGCTACGGGTGTCCGATTGACCTATAGTTCATTTCTATCTTCTCATTTTTCCATTACGCATCTAATGGTATAAAAATGTTCTATGTTCTATGTCTATAAATTTTATCCATCTAAAACAGGTCGTTAAACACGTATCTGAAATGCACGTAATTAAATTAAACACTTAAGAATTAATACACATAAGATATTTCAATTAAGGGTTTACTTATTTAGTTAACCAATTATACTTCGTTTTTGTCCTGGGTGCTCCAATAACTATACAAACAGCAAGGATAAATCCTATCAACTGTCGACACCTAAAACAACCTAGCACATATCAACATGGTTAAAGTATATAAGGTTTTCTTCAATTGATGCAGGGAAGTGAACTTCTGAATCCTTCTTCATATCTTTCAGGTTGAGCTTTGTTCACTTCACTTTAGGTCGAGTGACTGAAACTGTACTATTGCTTGAGAGAAAATTACTTGAAAATGCTTCGACTTGTTTGAGCGCAAATATTTCAGTAACCAGCTTTAGTGTAGCTCGACCTCTATTTATACTTGTCGAAAAATATCCGTTGAAGGAGATATCTTTCATTTGAAATGTGTGTACTGATCAAAGGCATGGCTTGCATTTAATGCGTCTTGACTTATCTTCTCAGAGCATTCAATATGGTAGTAGTGGCTCGCAGCTTTCTGTAGCCTATCAAGCCACGTGTCGTCTCTACATTAGCTCCACGTCTGCAACTTTGATCTTCTCTCGAACGGCTCTAATTATACTTGCTTTGTTCTTCATTTCTCATACTACATTTATTCTTTCTCGGATAGTAGGGTTTTGCTTCTGTTTGTTGTACTCGAGGTTTGTTGAGTATGCAACAAGTCATGGCTTCTGCTCTGTATCCTTGACCTTCTTACAGCAACTCATTTCATACAATACTGTTGTATCTTCTACTTGCAGTAGTGCTGTATCTTCTACTTGCAGCATTACTGCAACTACTTCTTGCAGCTTAGTATCTTTTCTTCTTACAGCTGCATTGCAGTAACCTCTTCCTGCATCCAGTATCTTTTGCTTGCAGCGATGTTTGCCGTTCTTTCTTACTTGCTGCATTACTGCAATTCATACTTGCAGTATCTTTAAATTTTCTTCTTTTTGATGCAGCACGACCTTGTTGAGCTCCTCCATCTTTTTGAACCTAAACTTACAGACTCAAATCTAGTCTATATATTTTTATTTAAACACTGTGAGAAATGGGGTACTCAAACTTTCTATTACAAAGGTGGTTTATCTCATCAAAATCTAAACATCGAAATCCCAACAATTTTCCCCTTTTTAATGACGACAAAACCCTTTACATTACTTCATTCATGAAGAAAGTTTTTACTTTGCACTTTTATCTTTTTTGTTTAGGAATTACAAATATGTTCTAACAAAAAAAAAACTAATCTTGGATTCATCAATGATGTATCATTTTTAAGCTTTATCTCCAATCAGCAAGATTAACTAAGGATGTAAAGGTTCATAAGGAATGAACTTAATCATAAAATAGGAAATAAATTTTCTTCTTAAGAGAAAGAAACTTTACAAAGAGCGAAAACTATATACAGAAAGATATACTAAAATATCTTGCAGTAACTACTACTGAAAAAGGGACCTTCTTATTGACGTTTCTTCTGATCTTCTTTCAGCAGTCCTTATTTCTTGCTCATCTCTTTCTCTTGAGCCCTTCCACCAATCTCGAATGGACTCCTGATAGGATTCTTACAACTTCTGCTTGATCTTCGAAATCTGAATCCATCTCCGTGAAAAATCCTCACAGAAATGCATAATCCTGCCTTGCTTCACTAGGTTTATATATCGATTCTGGATCTCCGATTCTCCATCCCTAGCAAGTTGTTCATATCTTCTCAATGCAGATTGACAAGTATGAAACTTTTTGAAGAAGCCTTCTCTGCAGAGATATCTGAAGTATCTGAGGTGCTCTAATATTTTGTATAGAGTAATTGACTCAAATGATGGATTTTTGTCAGTAAGCAATCTAATTGCCCTAAAGATGTTGAAGCTCTAGGCCATGTTCTCTCTTTTAGGCCTCTGATCCATCAGTATAGATACTTCTGCAAATATGTTATTTGTGTCGAGTGGTGGAATTTCTTGAGGGGGGTATTGGTAGAGAGCTCTGTCTATATCTTACATTATCTTCGGTCTGCTCTCACCAATCACTCTAAGCCTCTGCATCCAGGTATTCTCTTCTTGCTCCGCTCTAGCTCTCTCAGCCCTTTGAGCAGCCATCTTCTCATTGTAATGCCTTTCAGCTTCAGCTCTGCTCACCCTCTTCTTTAAACCTTGCTGCTGATCTTCTCTCCTTCTCTTGGTGCTGTAAGAAGAGGGAGGTACTGCGTCTTTTCTTCCAGCGACAATGTATGCAGTGCCTTCAGCTGGTCTGGATGCAGCAGCTGCACCACCAGCTCCTCATTTTCCTTGATCATCTCTTCTCCATCTCTTTGGAGAGGGAACATCAGCAGCAGTAGATGACATTGATCTTCTTCTTTTTCTTCTTCTGCTCTTCTTCTTCTTCCTCCTCTTCCTCCCCTAATCTCCTGTATCTATCTGGAAATTCTTTCCCCTTTTTGGCATCATCAAAGCCGGGGGTGGAGCAGGGGCTGTTCTGGTTATAGAAGACCTTGGTCTTCTTGCAGGAGCAGGGGCTTGCCTGGCTGGTGACTAGTCTCCTTGAGCATGTTGGGAGAATGCACTGACCATCATATCCCGCAGCTCGCCGACAATCATCTCCAGGTTACCCAGCCTGTCATCACACTCTTGGTTCTCTGAGATTAGTTAAGAACATTATCCAAGAGTGTCTCCAACAGCATGAAGTGGTTGTGAAGAGTTTCTGTAGCCACATCGATCGAATTCTTGCACATCTTTATCTCTACGTGGCTGATTGCAGCTTCTCTCTTCAACTCTCCCTCCATCCGAATCCTATCCCTGTACAACTTGTTGGTTTGATTGTTGATGTTGTAATGTAGCTTATCAGGGATGGCTTTGATGTCTTTCTTGAAGCTGGTCGTTGTTGCAGTGTGGAACCTGCCACTTAGGCGCATGTTGCTCTACATGTTAGACTCATATTCTTGCAGCACTTGTAGGAGATGTCTAACAACAACAACAATTTTGTCAATTGATTCATCAGTTGACAGTCCAGCTGCTCTTCCTTGTCTTAAGCCAGAAGCTGGTGCAGCATATGGGATTATAGCTTGAGGGGTCTGTGCTGCATTAAACTCTGAGGCTTCAGCTTCATCTTCATCATCATCAGCATCCGCATCCTCATCCTCATCAGAGCTCTTTATCGAGCTTGATCTTCTGAAAGAAGCGAACTTCTCTTGGAATTCAGAGGTAGGATCTTCATCTGCTTCTTCCTCATCTGCCTCCTTAGTAACCTCTACTACTGTATCCTGAATGGATTCAAGTAAGCTTGCAGCAGTAGCAGCATCAACCTCCTCATGAAGTGTCTCTAGCTTTACAGGGGTTACTTCGACAACTTCATCTTCTATATCCTCTGAGGGTGCTGTCTCAACAGCCGCCCCTCCAGAGGTCTTCAGCTCCTCAGAGAGTGCTGTCCAACAGCCGCCTCACCTGAGGTCTTCTGCAAGGATACCATCTCAACGGCCAGTCCTACAATCTCGACAGCGTCCTCTGTAAGATTCTCTTCTTAAAACACTTATAGGTTTTTTGCAGTTTCAACAGTGTGCAGCACTGTAAGCTCGATTGCTGCAAGAATCTCAGCATCCATTCTTAGATTGATTAAGCTGTTTCTTCAAGGATGTCCGTCTGCTGTACTGCTGTCTCTGCCAGTATAGGGAGTCCTACCTCCGCAACTTTCTCTGTGGTTGCATCATCGACAATCTCTATTTGTGCAATATCAGAGAAGACTTCTTTGATAATTATGGATGGTTCCCCATGAGTTAAAACTGCAGCAGCTTCAGAGTAGACGTGCATTGGGGAATCACCGTAGTCAAGTAGCTGAGTCTCTTCTTCCTCTAAAGGTTCGAGGCAGACTAGCGTTGAGAGACCTCAAGTACTTGCTCATATGCAGGGGAGCCTGTGTTATGACTTGAGCTTCCTTCTCCCCACATCATTCTTGGAGTGTGCTGCATCCTGGTTTCTTTCACACTAGCTGTAGCGCTAGTTACAGCATCGCTTCTTCAGCCTGCTCCACTCCAAGAGTGTTGATTTGTTCCTCGGCAACTGTAATATCGTCGCCCCTTCTTACAACCTCTGCAGTCGGGGCTAGGAAGACCTGCACATCTTCCCTTGTTGTTTTTATCTACAGCTCTGCAGACTCTGACTCCACTGCAGCAGTCTTTCCCTTGCCTTTGTCCAGTGTTCCCTAGGCAATAGTTCCTCTTGATCTTTCTTGAACAAACGCTGCGAACTCAGGTTGCAGGAGATGGATGATATCTTCTGTTTGAGCTCACTCCAGGACAATCTTCTCAACTACAAGAAACTCTTTCCACTGCAGCAGAGTTTCCCCCTTAGCCAGTCTCATCCTTCTCTAAAGACTGTATTGCTGCTCTATCTCATCTCCAACAGCTGGAAATGTTGGATTGATCAGACCTCTTGTAGCAGCTTCTTGTTCATGCGAGTTATGCACATGTTGCTTATCTGACTCGATATCTGCTGCAACTACCGTCATTCATACAACTACCTTGTAAATACACTCTCTATTGCATTTTTTATACTAACATAACGATCTGTTAAAAAATAAAAAAAATTATTATCACAAACTTATGTACTCCCAAACTTTATTTGTTTCAGAAAAAATTCATTTATATCTGATGTAATTATAAGATCGTTTGGATGACCATATGCTTCCTTTATTTGAGTCAGGAACCAATGCCCAGATTCATTATTGTCCTTGTCACCAACACCAAATGCAAGAGGATAAATTTATTTATTTATTTCCATCCTGAGTAGTAGTCACAAACATAACACCCTTGTATCTGTCTTTTAAATTTGTTTCATCAACCATGATTATAGGTCTGCAACATTCATGAAATCTTCTTATAAAAGCACCAAGAGCCATGAAAGTTCTTGAACTTATCATCTTCATTTGTTTCAAAATACATTATAGTACCAGGATTTGATCTCCTAAGCATGAACAAGTACGTAGGTAACATCCTCAAAGAATGATCAAAATCACCATATATTAAGTTGTGTGCATGATAATGAGCTCTCAGTGTCTTATCATATTAAATATCTATACCATGGTGAGTAGAAATATCATCCATAATGTCTTTTGGCTTAAGTATATGACATTCTCGAAGCAATGATTGAGCAAAATAAGCCCCAACAATCTTCAATGACAATTGACGAGGATAGGTAGTAATATCCAAATGGCAGTTGTGCAGTGCTTTAAACTTTTTCACTGTCCACGATCCTTTTAAGTTCCATTTACATGCAATAAAAACTGACATCCTTGTTGTTTACAAACAATCGTATATCATTGCTTATCAGAGTGCTTCACTGCATACTCAACTTGATTCTCCAGGTGGTAAAATCCAACACCATACACTAACTACTTTTTGCTATCGAATATTGCACCCACTTCTAACCTTCTTTCACCATTAAATGAACATACTAAATTTTGTTCTGGATCATCAGTGTGAAATGATGCACCTGAAATAATCCAATTCTCATGATGATGGCTACTTAATTCTGGTCCTGACTCTCCACTTGAACCATTTCCTATAATTAAATTTATTTTGTTTCTAAGAACTCGCTCATGACTAGAACCAATAATGACATCTTCACTCCCAAGAAAATCCTCTGATACAAAAAACTCATTAGTTTCTCATTACTCAATAAATAATCGAGACTAAAATAATCGACATAATCATCATCATCACCACCACCACCACCACCATCATCATAATCAACACCATAATCATGCTCATCATTATCTATATCATCATAGACATCTTCTTCTTCAACATCATTGTCATCAGTACGAACATGAGCAACCGCTGACATAAATTGTTCTTCTTCTTGTTCGTCGTCATCATCATCATCAAAATTATCAGTACGAAAATTTACAACCTTTGTCACAGCTACAACTGTACCACCAACACCATCATTTTCAATCTCTTTATCACCATGATGATTATAAAAATTGCGGAAATCATTGAGATGATATTGTGGGGAGTAATTTCTCTTAACATCAACAACAGATACATAATTATTTCAACCTCTTCATCGCCATCATCATCATTAAAATTGTTGAAATCATTGAGATGGTTTTGTGGTGGAGAGTAATTTTCAACGGATGTTGAAATATATTTGGAAGAAGAGCTAGGTTTCTCTATATATGTTGGATTGCTAGGCAAGCTTTGAAACTTTCGATTGGATCTATAAAAGGAATTTGGTCTTCAATCTTACTTTGCACATAACTCACATGTCCTCTATATATATTTGAATTATGACGAATATAGTGTTGTTGAGAATTCATAAGTTGAAGAAAACTACCCCTGACTTGCATATGAGAATAGAATATTCAATTCATGCACTTTCGGTTAGATAGAAACAAATAATTTGGGGTAATCGTATACATCAGTAACCCTCCTCAAATCATCATCTGTTTTGATTTTAAATTTCACTTCTCCGAAAATCTTTGTAGGCATAAAAAATGCAAGATATAATCATAAGTCCTACAATCTGCTTGAACATAATATTGAATTTCATCCAAAAGTTTTGCATAAGAAATTGTATGCAACGATACATATATCAAACACTCTTCTCCATTTTTATACTCCAATCCATGCCAATATCCACAATGAATTAGAATGATTTTATTGTTTGCCATCTACAATAACAAAACAATTAATACACTTTAATTATTCGCATTTTATATTTTAAAATTATAGTTTAAAGAATTTAGAACTATTATTTGATTTAAAATAAATTTCAATTATAACACAATTTTTAAAATTTTTAAATATTCTATATGAATTTTTTAAAATTTATTATAATGTCTTGAATTATTATTATTTATAATGGTTATTATTATTAATATTAGATTTATTATTATTATATTAAGTAATAGTATCTCCAAACTATTTAAAAAATATAAAATTAAATTTACGATAACTTGTAGGATTTATTATAAATTTTTCATTTCAAACTATTATTAGAAATAGTATTTTAACTTTTTTTAGTTTTGATATAATATTCAATTTATAAAAATAACTTATAAATGCAGAACAATATTTTAGATTTTAAAAAAATAAAGTTATCAATTTTTGTTATAGATCACAATGGTGTTGAGCCCATAGATCATGATGGTGTTTGAGCCCATAGATCAAGGTGGAAAAAATAGATCATAGTGGTTTCTGAGCTCATACATCACGGTGGTGTTTAAGCGTCTTAATCTATAGATAACAATGTTTGAGCTTTGTCATAAATAACGATGGTATTTACTATCGTGATTTACGGTTTAGGATATTAAATCGTGATCTATTTTTCTCATTTTCATCTAAAGATCGCGATAATGATCTATTTTTCCCCTCGTGATCTATCATAATGATGTTTACTGTTGTTATCTATAGATCACGACTATAAATACCGTCGTGATCTATAGATAGCAATTATGATTATTATCGTGATCTATAGATAACGATGGTGATTACCGTTGGTGATCTATAGATAACGATGGTAAACATAAATTCGTTCTTGCTCCAATTTTTAAGTTTTTGTAATTTTTTTAACCCCAATTTACTTATCAAACACATATTTAAAAGAAAAACTTATGAACTACATCTTACTAAATTTTAAAAAAAAATCTGATCTTATTTGAGCAATCAAGAGATAAAATTTATACTAAATTGATGTTTGTATACAAGAGATGAAATAAATATAATGTAAAAACAATTCAACTTTTATGGTAAATGTGGTGGGTGAAATCATTAAAAGTAGTGGGTAAGTGCATTTATGGTATTTTAGCCCCATTTTGGTTAAAAAAAAAACATGTTTTCTTATGAAGTAGATATTTTTCATTTTTTGTTATGCTTATTGGATAAAATTACCTATTAACACAAAAGATTTTTGTTATTTGCATTACACATAATCATTTGAATATCGACTAGCAATCATCCAGTTGACAAGCAATATTATCATTGTTAAACCTGTATCATACCAAGGTGATCACGAGTGTTGTTCCCCAACCATGGAGTATCATCTTGCATAACCCATCCTTCTTTCAGTTTCTTCTGAGCCTTAGCCACTAAAACCTTAAATCTTACTTTGAATTCTTCATATTCTCTTTGCAATAATTAGGCACTCTCTAAGACTGATTTAATACCAACAAAACTCATAGCAGAGGATAAGGATTGACATCGCATACTCATGCAGAAAAATATCTAGTTGTGGGGAAAATGACTGATTCTATAATTCTTTACCAAACGAAAAGTAGTGTTTAATACATTTAAGAAAAAATTACAGAATTAGAAGAATGGCGGAATGAGGCGTAATATTATCTTCATACTCAAAGAAGGTAAGGATTTGTTTACAATATTAGGATCAATTTATGTAGTGGATGAGACGTTGTTGTTGCCTTTGCTGTGCTGCTACTTCTCTTGCTCAAAAGAGAGCCCAGGTTAATTTCTAATAGTTCTTTTTTTTAGAAAGAAAAAAATTAACTACTGTTAATTTATCATATAGTAATTGGATAAAAATAACTCTTTTTTTTCAATTAATTATAAATGAAACACTAAAATAAATTTATTGTCCGCATGTTAGGTTAAATATGATTGTTCATGGGATAGTCACACTTAGAATTTGAATTAATACACACATACTATAATTATTATAAAAAAAATTGTAAAATGTATAATGACATTTTCCCTCTAAATGAACTTTTCGATAATGGAAACTAGAAAACTACCTATTAATTTAAAAAAAATGTTTGGGAGGAAAAAAATCTACAAGCAGTCAAAAAATATTTTTAACTACTTTAAGTAAATAATACAAAAATAGTAAACTAATAATAAAATTTATAAATATAATATACCTTAATATTATTATAATGAACAATCTTCAGTAAAAAGAATTATTTTTAAATTTAAATAAGTCAAATAATTCAAATTTGAGTGATATATTAAATATGAATATGAAATAAAATTATAGTGAAAGGTAATTTGATCAAATAAAGATTGATTTAATATTTATACATTAATCATAAAATATAATCATAACGATTATTTCATTTATTTCCTATTTCTTTTATAATATCAATTATGAGAATCAGTATTATACCATTTATTTTCCATCATCATTTTATTTTTAAGTTCATTCTATTTCCACCTAATATTATTAATTATTTTAATATGATTGATCGTTCTAAAGATGAGGGGTCGATGAATATCAATTGACCATAAACTTTATTATGCTTAATTATATTTCAGACGACTATACATAATAATTTTATGAAGGGGTCTGTTCTCCTAACATTATTAACAAATGGTGCTTGTTTAATATATATATATATATATATATATATATATATATATATATAATTTTCAAAATAGTAAAATCCATTAAAAGTCAAACTTTAAACCTTCTACTTTAGTTCTTTTAATTAAATAATAAAATTTATAAAAAATCATTCGAGTATATTGAGAGGATATATATATATATATATATATAATTATAAATCATCTACAAAGGATGAAACTATTTAGAGAGTCAACTTAACATATGTGATGGCCGGGTTTGTATAAATTTCTTATTTAGAATTTTTTTATTTCTAAATTTAGATCACTATTTCTTTCACTAAGTAAAGTTTGACCTTTTTAATATCTCTTAGAATACATTTATTTCTATACATCAAGTACACAGATTCTAAATCTGTGTAATTGGGTAGACCCGATCACGTGTTCCACGCGTGTCTACACACGCTCAAACCCTAACTCAAACCCTAGTTCTATTATTATATTAGCATAATCTTTTAGTTTAGTAAATTTAACCTTTTAGTTTTGTCCTCATAACCTTTTAGTTATATGCACATAACCTTTTGCAGTGCATGTAGTGAAAAAAGTATAAGTTATTCACTGAAAAGGTTATGAAATCTGTACATAAAGATTATACTATTATAACATAAAGGTTTCGGCTATATTAAATTTTTATATTGAAAAAAGTATAATTTATTCACTGAAAAGGTTATGAAATCTGTACATAAAGGTTATATTTTTACAACATAAAGGTTATATTATTACAACATAAAGGTTTCGACTATATTACATGAATTTTTATAGTGAAAAAAGTATTAAGTTATTCACTTAAAAAGTTATGAAATCCATACATAAAGGTTATAATATTACAACATAAATGTTTCAGTTATATAACATGAATTTTTACAGTAAAAAAAGTATAAGTTATGTACTGAAAAGGTTATGAAATTTGTACATAAACGTTATATCATTATAACATAAAGGTTATATTATTACAATATAAAGGTTATGACATAGATTAAAAAAAAATTAGGCATGGATCCGGTCAAGTCATGTTTTTTTGCTGTCTATGGTGCTAGAACGATTTGTTTGTTGAATTTACTTATTTGAGGATAGGGTTTGAATGTTGGGGTGTTTGAGTTTGAATTTTGGGGTTTTCTCAGATTTATATTATATTATGCTTTATCACTATTCTGTTGTTTTAATTTGTGTTTGGGTTTGATGTTGGGGTTTTCTCAGATTTCTGTGGGCAATCTGTATCAATATTCTGTCTGATGAATTTGTCTTTGGGTTTGAATTTTGGGGTTTTCATGCAATTGTTTCTATTATACTTTAATCTATCTAATGTATTCTGTTTATTGTCATTATTCTGTCTGTTTAAGTTGATGTTAATTTCGATTCTGTCATTTATAATTTCAGATTATGGATGATGATGGATCTTTTGTATTTGATGCATGGGCGGGGGGTAACTTTAGGTTCTTCCCTAACTTAAAATATATGGGTGGATGGAGGGTATATATACCACCAGTAGATATTGATAGATTCTGTTTTCATGATGTACTTAATATCTATAAACAAGCCAATGAGAAATCATGTAATGTAGATGTGTACTTTTGCACACCTAGGGTTGAACTTGATAAATGGTTGAAATTAATCAATAATGATTATGATTTATTGACTCTATTTAATGAATACAAAGGAATGCCAATAATTTCTTTATATTTTGAGGATAACTCTGGTCCTATTCTTGTTGTGGATAGTGATGGAAATGTCATTTCCACACAGGAATTTCCACACAGGAATCTATCCCCTCTATTTGTTATGAAAAAGAAGTAGTATATGAAGGTGTGACAAGGGTTGATAAGGGTGATTTAGAGGGAAATGAGGGTGCTGTAGAGGATGTTGGAGAAGGTGCTGGAGAGGGTGGGGCAGAGTTGGGGATGGTGCTGTAGAGGCTGATATTGAGGGTGGGGCAAAGTGTGTTGGGGAGGGTGCTGCAGAGGGTGTTGGAGAGGGTGTTGCAGAGGGTAGCCAAGAAGGAAATAGAGTGGATGGAGAAAAGATCAGTTATGATGATTCATCAGATAAGTCTTATAGGCAGGGTAGTGATGTTGATTCAGAGTCTTCATATCCCTCTTAGATGATAGAGGATTTAGAGGGGCCAGAAGATGATGACATATTTGCAAACTACTCTCCTAATCATGTTAGAAGTGTGATGAGGTAGTGTATAGAAGAGTTGAGGGAAAAAAGAAAGAAAATGGGGGTTGAAGATCAAGCACAAGAACAGACTGAATTGGGAAGAGATGGGGAAGGGTGGTATAGTGACATTGAGTTAGGGGTAATCCATTAGGGGACAGAAATGATGAGTAGGCAGAAGGGGCTAATATGAGGGGATTTGAATTGACGGTTGGAATGAAATTTCCCAATAGACAGGTTTTTAAGGAGGTGTTACAGGATTGGTCAATTAAAAAGGATTTTGAGATAAAATTCATAAAAAATGAGAGTAAGGTAGTGACTGCAACATTTAATGGTGGGTGTGAGTAGAAGTTGAGGGCCTCAGTACTTCAAAAAACTACTACTTTTCAGGTGAAGACTTTAAAAGGTACTCATACTTGTGCTTATAGGACTGAGAATAATCAAGTAGACTACAAATACCTAACCAAGAGAATTCTAGAGACTATGAATGATAATCCAAATGAATCAATTCATGGCTTGAAAAATAAAATTAAAAGAACCTGTGGTATTGAGTGTAGCTTGCATAAAGTGTATAGGGCTAAGAGACATGCATTGACCCTGTTAACAGTGGACATAGCTGAGAATTCAATAAGCTTTATGACTACTGTGCTACAGTAGTTAAGCATAATCCGGGTAGTTCTCTAGTCTTGAAAGTTAATAGGACCTTAACCCTCCCTAAGTTTCAAAAAATGTACTATTGTTTATGTCCAATTAAGGAGGGGTTTGTGGCTGGGTGTAGACCTATAATTGGCTTAGATGGATGTTTCTTAAAAGGCTTGTATAGTGGTCAGTTGCTGTCAGTTGTGGGGAGGGATGAAAATGAGAACTTGTACCCAATTGTCATGCTTATGTGGAGGTTGAGAAGCAAGAAAGCTGGGAATGGTTTTTGGAGCTGCTATTGAAGAACATTGGATCGGTTGAAGAGAAGAATTGGACATTTGTTAGTGACAGACAAAAGGGGCTAATAGAGGTTGTTAATGAGCTAGCACCAAACAATGAACACATATCAGTTTTCTATTTTTTTTTCTTTTCCACTTGTGTATAGGCTGATATTGTTTTATTAATTTATTGATGCTTAATGTTAGGTTTTGTTTGAAGCACATGTACAATAACTTCAAGGTGAAATGTAGGGGTTTGAAACTAAAGAAACTGTTCTGGAAAGCTGCAAGTACTTATAATGTGAGGTCTCATCATAGGATTATGAAAGAGATTGAAAGTTTATCTCCTAAGGTAGGTGAAGAGGTAACTGCATATGAGTGGTTGACAGGGGTATTGGGCTAGATGTTTCTTTTCTACTGTACCTAATTTTGATGTCATAGTGAACAACATTTCAGAGTCATTTAATAGCTTCATATTACCAGCCAGAGATCTTCTATTATTGACATGTTTGAGTGGATTAGGAAAAGATGCATGACAAGAATACAAGTTAAGAGGGAAGGGATGATGAATTATGGGGAGAGTATATGTCCAAACATTATTAAAAAAATAGAACAACAAAGGACATATAGTAGGAACTGTTTTGCAAGTTGGGTAGGGGATGACAAGTATGAGGTGATGCATTACCTAGAAAATCACATTGCGAAGTTGAAGGAAGGTTATTGTAGTTGTGGGTTTTTTCAGTTGTGTGGGTACCTTGTTGTTATGCTATGTCCTGCTTAGGCTACCATATGCTAGAAATTGGTGAGTATGTGCATGATTTCTTCGAAAAGGACATGTATATGATAAATCCTATTCCTGGGATGCATGAGTTCGAAGAGTCCACATTCAACCCGGTGGCACCCCCTGATGTCAGATTGAGAAGGGGGAGGCCAAAGAAAATGAGGAGGCCAGATGGAAATGATCAAAGTGGTCTAGGGAAATCATCAAGAAAATGACTCACTCACACTTGTGGCATTTGCAAGCAATTGGACCATAACAAAATAAGTTGCCCAAATAAACAAAGGGTTGGCAATCAAGATGTTGCATAAGAACAAGAACATGAACAGGTTTTACAAGTAACTTTATTTAATTCTTTTTTTGATGTTGTTATTTGTGTTTGAAGAGTTTCTGAATGTTGGTTTATTAATGTGGTGAGCAGGGTGAATGAGAGTAAGAACAAGAACAAGAGAATCAATGTGAGCTGGGTAAATGAGAGCCATAAGATACATCTAGCCAAGATTTTATTGAGCAATTTGGTTGGGCTATACATTAAGATCAAGTACCCCCTACTCTCATTTCAAATTTTTATTTGTTTGCAATCTGTAAGAGTGTATTAGATTGTTGCATAACAAGATCTTTTTTACAGCCACCATCTCACCTCACTTAACAAACTACTCAAGCATCAACTATTCCAAATCCTACACAACAATCTATGAATGAAGCTGCAGCTGCAGACCCCCCAAAAAAGAGACCTAGAAAACAAAAAAAAAACAACTCAAAGATCAAGAAGAGGTTGAAATGGGACTGTTTTAACAAGCTGTAAGACTATTTTTGGGAAAGCTACTTGGGTAGATATTTTGCTAACTGTGAAAGATTGATTTTGTTGTTAAAATTGCATAGATGGTACATTATGAATTAGGTTGTGAATGCTATGAAAAGTTTCTAGGTTTTATATCCTTTTGTGCATGATGAAACATCAATAGCTGCTATTTGGGGTACATGATGTAAGAGTGTACATTTTGGCTTTGATCAGTCATGTTGTGGGATCAAACAATTACTTTTGCTATATGGAAGTCCATTATTTTTGCTAGTTGAGATTCTATCTTTTGTATTCATTCTTTATCTGCAATTTTACTAAGAGTTTGAGGATTGCTTTGTAGTGTGCAAACAGTATAATAAAATGTATAGACAGGTTACTGTAATATGAAAATGGAGATAATTGAAGCAGAATATTTTGCAAATAGTTCTACAAATATCCACTTGTTGTAACAGGTGACTATAATCTTCTACTTGAGCATTACAATAATAAGAAGGACCAACATAACAAGAATGAACAATTTAAGCTGAGCTTGATTTTTGTTGTGTTTTTCCATCTTCAATGATAGATCATTGTAGTTCGATAGCATCAATGTAGTATTATTGTTTCCTACTGCAGAAGAGTCAACTTCTTCTTCCAAATTTGGCATTTGCATTTCACTCGTACAATTCTTCCATGCAATCAATGTGGGTTCTAGCCATGCAAAGTATTCACAATTACGTAAATGGCAAGTGCAAAATAATTTGCTCACTGCTGCTTTCGATGGACCAACAACTTTAATCTCAATATTTTTCCGGCAGTAGCACTTCAAGATACTATATCTTAAATCTAAATTTTCTTCATTTTTCGTCGTTGATTTCTTAAATGAAGAAGACATTTCCCTATAGAAATTAACATAAAAAGACCACAATACATATAAAAAATGAGCACAAGAAATAAGGTTTTAATATAAACAATATTATACAAATAAAATATTACATACAATCTAGCATGAAAATAAAAAAATTAACTATTTTAATTAATTAAATTAATTAAACATAAAAAAAAACAGTTGGGGGACTTACAGTGAACAAATTGGAGTAGCAAGTTCTTTGTATGCTATAATTCATGTACAAATCAAATGCATTTTACTTTTATATACAATGGAAGTGTATAAATGTCAAAACACAAGTGAAAAAGTAAGAAAAATCAACAACTCACACATTCAGCGAGTGAAACACACTCTCGTCAAGTAAGACAGAATTGGGGATTTCGCGCATGTTTAATCATTTCATAGGTGTAAATGTTGTCATTCTTTTAACATAGGGGAAATCGACGCAAGATTTCCAAATCATAAGGGGATTTCGCACATTTTTACTCTTTTTATATATATGATGTATAAATCAACTTAATGAAAGATGAAAATCTTAAAGTATTTAATTTAATATATCAAATTATTGTTTTCAGTTAGTCTAAATATATGTTACAATTTTCTGTGTTTTTATACAAAATTATTAGGTTTTCTTAAAACAAGTTTATGATTTATTTCTTAATCCCTAAATTATATTTGTGTTTTTTATTAGTTTTTTTTTAAGTAATTTTCAGATTTCAGATGTTCATTTTATTAGACAGGTTTTAGCTTTTTAAATGATTTACATTTATTGGGTCTTATTTAGATTTTATTTAATTTTATTTATTTATTTAGATTTACTTTCATGTTTGTTAAATAACTTTGGAGATATCATTTGAAATATTATAAATATATCAAATAATTGAGATTGTAATTTTAAATTTTTATAATGTTTTAGCTTTTTCAACCAAATATATATCTTATTCATGTTCATATTTCATATTCCAATATTTTAAGAATATAAATATAATGTAAGTTGATCACAGGTATTATATTTCGTATGTTTTAAATATATATATATATATTATACAATATATACTATAATATAGATGTTAACAGTACCATAAAAAATCGAAAGAGTCAATTTATAAACGGTCTTCCTAACATCATATGGACCTATATTATATAAATGAAACAGAATTTCAATTTTGGTCATGTATATTTTAATTTTTTTCAATTTCAATCTTCTTTTGTTGGAATTTCAAATTTACTGACGTGGTCATCGAAAATTGTTGATGTGGCTGTCGAAAAATTCTGATGTGGCATCCAAATTCCGACAGCTACATTAACAATTTTGAAAATTTGACAAAAAACGATTCTAATTGTGAAAATAAATATTTCATTATCAAAAAAGGGAAAGTATCTTACATATATGGCCAAAATTGAAATTAACTCTAAGTAAAAATCTATTTTATTTTTTCTCTTACAATACATGATTTTATTTTGACAAACTTTTTTGTTAGTATTAATATATTATTAAAATAATAGTGTTGATGTGCACATATATATTTATATATGTAAAGTCTAAATCACCATATAGAATAAAAATTATGGACTAAAATAATAGGAGTATGTCCCTATAAAAATTATGGACTAAAATAATAGGAGTATGTCTTAGGGGTAATATTCTATACTGCCACATTACATATAACCAATAACTTTTTATACCACAATCTATATAATATAACCCTTTTATACCACAATCCTTATAATCTAACCCTTTTCTATCATATTTTCAAAGCAAAATACTATTTTACTCTTATTGACTTTTATTAATTTTCAAAATATCACTCATGCCATTAATCATTTTTCATTTTTCCAATCCTTATTGAGTTTAAATAGCAGACCCAAGATGCTTCCATGAATAAAATAAAATTGAGTTTAAATCATACCTCACATTTGTCTCTTGTATTCTCCTTGGTCTTCGGTTTAGGTTTTACGGATCCAAGATCCAACCACTTGCCCGCAGTATATGGTTCTAAACCGATCCCTCTTGAGAACCCAGATCGCAACCCTTCTCAACAGTCACCTGCCTTTAAGGGGATCACAGGGACACTCACTGTTGGATAATGTTTTCACTCAAAAATATAAAATTTTTGGAGAGTATGTCGGAAAGCAAAAGCCTTTTTTATTGAAGATAATAAACTAAACTATTTTACAATAATAATTTTCTCTGCCATTGGAGGAGAAAGCTTGTTTAACCTATCATGAATAATACTCGAAAAGAGGAAACCCCCATGGACAGGAAATGTAGCGCCCCCAGCCCATTATTCTAGGCCGAGTACACTACTTCATGCTACTTATATAAAATGTACTTAATTTTTTTTAAGATATAAATAAATAAATAAATAGGTAATTACTAAAAGCGGAAGAGAACTTAGTTAATTAAATATAAAAGGGGCCCACAAAAGAAACGTTGGATTACACAAAAGAGAGTCATCAAGCGTGTTTTAGATCTTAATTAACTTATACATATATCATAAGCAAAATAGTTAACTTTAGCGTGAAACGATATGGGGAAACCCTCGACTGCACCGCAACCCTACGCTCCGCCTCCTTAATCTGAAAATATATTAAAGTAAGGCATGAACATAAAACTCAATGGGAACATCTGCAAGAAGTTATACCAATTGATTTGTACATGCCACATACGTCCCTACATAATTTATCAACATTCGACCCTTGTGGTCTAGTAGCCCTTGTGGCTAGGGCCTTGTGCCCTCATTATGGTCCTTGTGACCTGGCCTTTGTGGCCATATTTATCATTGTGACCTTACAGTCCATATGCCCGAAGACGAGCATATAAGCATTATACGCATCAATAATAGTATAACCTAACACTTACTTACGGTTCGTAGTTACCCACCTTAAAATCTTTTCTTTGATAAAGCTGTTGCAACTACGAATCCGACCGCTCCGCACCTAGCACGTCACATTATAAATTTGTTTAATCATCGGGACTTCTCAAATTTTTAGATTATCGATGCTTTTAGAATCTAAATTAGGTCTTTAAATATTTTAATTAACTCTTAATCATTAATCAAAAGCTTTTAATAAACTTTATTAAGCTTAATCTTTTCTAATTAAAGCTTAATCTTTATAATTATAGCTTAATTATTCATTAATTATTATTAATTAATTTTAATCTATATAAATTAAGTTTTTAATCATTCTTTAACCCTTAGTTATTGATTAAATCATTAAACTAAAATTATGATTACATAATTAATATTAAAGTTTATTCTTAATTAGACTCTAATTAATCATTGAGTGATTATCAATTATGATTTAATAATAATAATTATTACTTAATTAATTATTAATGACTATTAGTACTCAAATATTTAAGATTAGAAAAATATCTCTTATCTTATTAGTTTAATTCATCCTAAAATAATTCTTAATTATTCATAATTATTCCTTAAATATTATGAATCATTGTTAAACATCATTAGGTTATCAAAGATCATACATAAATATGGTTAAGCAAGTGGGAGAACACAATTAATAAAATTTAGAGAATGATTAAAGACTTTTTCCATCATTAGCAAAAAGTAATGACATTATACAACATTCCTAATTTTATGGTCGGCTAAGCTATCCTATAACCTCCCTATAACCACCTAAGTGTCCCCTTAACATCCCTAATTAAGTGAAAATGAATTTGGATTAAAGCACAAAATACAGACGGCTGGTCCCAAGTGGTATAAGGTTAAAACAGGGGGGATGAATTAACCTTATCAGATTTTCAAGTTTTCTCCAAAAATGTTAAGTCCTCAGAGAGCAGGTAGCTAGAAAGTTTACTGCACGATAAGTTGCTGCACGACAATGACTAAGGACTTAGACAGAGTTAAAAATGCACAGCGGAAATAATGTGATTTTCGAAGAACAACTTTAATGCAGAATGCTAATATGGTCAGATAGAAATATAGAGCAATAAATACGCAAGCAAGCTAATAGAGGTTCGAGGGTTGAGTAATCCCTCTACGTCCTCTCTACTCCTTCTCAAGGAGGAACTATGTTAAAGCAAGTTTGATTTACAATAGACCCGGCTAATACAAACTCTACTCTACATAAAACTATCAGCTCTATCCACACAAGTAGCTGCACAGTGACCAAACTAAGCGACCCACACAGGATCTCCACACAGGTTTCTTGACCCACACAGGATCCTTTCTCTTCTTCAGATAGAATAACAACTTAGCAGAATTATCTCCTGCCTATGTGACTCCTAAACAGTCTATTTAGTAAGATATAGAATTCTTCAACGGTTGAATGCAGCAAGCTCCTTAATCTTCTAAATTTCACAAGGTAGCTGGCTTGCTGCTGCTTAGATTGAGTGACTGAGACTTGAAGGATTTGAGCTCTTAGAGAATGTGCTTCACGTAGGATATTTTCAATTCAGATTTCTTTTTTTTTTCTTCTTCTTCTTCTTTTTTATCAGGTGCACTCAATCTTCTATTTATAGGTCTTTAGTGAGAAATTTGCCCGTTGAAAAGACAGTTTTCCACTGATGAGGTGTCTTGATCTGATTGGTTCCTTACTGATCTTCTGACACCTGTTCTGCAATGCCTCCTTTCTGTTCTGCACCTGTCTTGTCCTTTTACTGTGCGATCTTAATCTGCAGTCTGTTGTACTTTGTCCTTACTGCTTTTTCCAAATGGCATCCAATGATTGATTGAAATTGAAATGTCTCTACCGCCTAATCATAATGCACTGACTTTGATGTAGCTGGGAGTTTCCTTCTTGCTGAATCGAGGGAGAGCTTCCTGGACTTGGGATTCTTCAGATACCTCCCAGCATCCTTTGATGCTTAGATACTGACTTCTTCAGATGATGCAACAACATGATGATATGCAGGTAGCAGAGACTTGTCGCAGGTTGCTTTGCAGAGTCTTCTTCTCTTTCCAGCATCCTTGCCTTAGCTACTTTATATATGGAGACCTATCCAGATAGCTAATGCTCTAATCTATTACACGTTTTGTCTCATCAAAATCTATTACAATTTATCCTATCAATTTCTCCCTTTTTGATGATGACAAAACTCCTTAACATGATCAAAGACTCATTTTTTTTAATTTAACTTGGAACAAAATGCAGAAGAGTATAAACATTCATAATCATGCATTAAGTTCACAAGATGTGAGCTTTCATAAATCAGAACCATCATAAGTTTCATTCATGAGAAATCAATTTGCAGATACAGAGAGCAGAAATTCAAAGAAACATAAAGAAAACAACATAACAGAATAAAATCACAAATGATAAACAGAGATAGGAAGCAAGTTACTAGGTCTTCAACCAGCTGGCTTTCTTCTTCCTTTCAAACTTTGTACCTTTCCACCAGTTAGCTAAAGACTCCTGATAGCTCGGCTCCAACAACTTCTTTACTTCTTCATCTTTCTCAAATCTGAGCCAGAAATCTTCACAGAATGGTATGAACTCCTTTCCTAATCTTTGCTTCAGCTTGACTTGGATTGGCAGTCCCCCTTTCTTGGTTAGCTCCAAAAACCTCTGCAAGGCTTCTTTGTTGGTTCTGAATCCTTTGAAGACAGCAAATTCCTTACAGAGTGTTGTGAAGTACTTCATCAGCTCCATTCTCTTGAAAGCTTCTATCTGGAAGAAGGATGGGTTGGCCTTAGTAGGAAGAGCAACCTCCGGAATCTTTGGAATGGCGAACTTGTCGTTCCTGGGATCCGAGCTTGCTTCTAGAAAGGTCATAAGAAATGCACTGATAGGATTCTGCATGTTCATTTCTAATTCAGCCATGTCAGGCAGCTTATGTGGTGGGAAGACTTTGGAAAGAACTTCCTGCGGCTCTTTCACAAATACAGCGTCTAGGTTGCTCTTAAGTTCAGCCTCTGTCCTTCTCCTCTTTTCATCCCTCATCTCAGCACCTTTTCTGAAGCCTGGATGAATTGACCCTGAGACAGCTTCTGATTTCCTCTTTGAGCTGCTGTCTAGAAGGCTCTTTGATCCAGCTCCCCTACTTGCACCATCTCCCGCATCATCTCTCCTTCTGCTCACTGCCAGCTGCTTGCAGGTAGCAGGATCCTATCCACTCTTTTGCCGGCCTTCTATCCTCCCTTACCCCTTTTTGTCATGATCAGCTCTCCCAACTGCAAAGCTGACCATCAAGTGGATCTCTGACAAGGTGCCAGAGTGTTCCCTCAAGGTCTGCGATTGGTTGAACTGCTCCTTATCCATTCAACCTACTACAGCAATAAGAGCTTTCTGGTCAGTTTCAAGGGAGATCATCCTCTCCTCTTGTCTGTTCAGCTTCTCCATGACGGTTTTGACCACTTCCACAGTAGCATCCTCCCTAGGGGGTTGGTGAGCATCGATCGCCTGACAAAGCTTTGACAAAGTTATGTTGAGGGAGTCAATGTAGGTTTGAGTCCTGATAGAGCTTGAGCGAGTTTCCTTGCAGAGCTTTCTGCTCTCTTTCACTAGCGACTTCCTCATCTGCTCAATTACGGTCAATACTTCATCATTTGATCTGGCAGCTTCCTGGCCTTCGGCAGTATCAGCTGCAGGTACCTGTAGAGAAGATGCAGGGGTTAGAGCTTCGAATTTTTTGACTTCGGTATCACCTTGTTCACTGGGTGACCCATCATCGCTGCTGCAAGGGTTGCTGGATCCTCCATCTCCTGATCCAGCTTCCTTTGCTGGGGCTTCCTCTCCAGCCTCCTCCCCATCATCTTCCTTCTCCCCTTCCTTTTCAGCCTCCTTTTCCTTTTCAGTCTCCTGTTTTTCATCCGCCTTCTCTTCCTTCTTATCCTCAGCCTCCTTTTCCCTTTCCTCGTCCATCTCCATTACCTCTCCTACCTCCTGTCCAGCGTCCACCTCCAAGTCTGCAAAGTTTCCCTCCTTAGTGACCATCTTGCCATGATCCACTGGCTTGGCAAGTGTAACTTCCTCCGTCTCCATGGGAACAACTTTTGCAGCTTGCTCCTTTTTCACAGGGGCACGTTCCTCCACTACTACTATTTCTGCAGAAACAGGTACCTCCTTCCCTGCACTTGTTCCCTCTCAGCCTCTACCTCCATTGATGTAGACATGGTTTCATCGGCAGTTACTATTGGGGTTGTGATAACTAGCTCCAGGGTGATATCCAGAGATGCCACAGTAGCGAGGGTTTCCAACTCCTTTGTCTTGGGAAAGTCAGTTGGTGTAGAGCTCCTCTCCTTCATCGGCATCTGCCTAGGGACTTCTGGTAGAATGATCAGGTCGGTAAGGTAGGAAAATTCCTCACCATTCTTCTCCGTTGGTGAAGGTGACCTCCTGCTGATGTGTTCGACCATAAGCGCTGTGCAGGAAGATCCTTCACTTACCTGGGGCTTCTTACTGGCCTTCTCATCCTTGTCTCAGTCAGGCTTATGTCAGCAGCCTGCTTTAGTATCTTTTCCAACACCTCTTGTAACACCCGTTTTCAAGAAAACCCTGCATTGCATATTTTATAAAATTTCTTTTATTGTTCAAGTATAAATGATTTAAGTGCAAGTATAAATTTCTTATATTATTTAATTTATGATTTTAAAATCTTTATGATCTAATATCTCTTTCGAGATTTTAAGGATTTTGCAAGATAACTTTTGGAAGAGACCGAGCTCGATCTCCACTCACTCGACACATAGGAACAGAAGTAAAAGATAAGATGTTAGTTAATTTTAAATGAATTTTATGATATTAATTATTCGTTATCGCTTTCGAATGCTTTCTTTTATGAAATTTTACTTATGATCTTTATATGTTATTTTATGTGATGAAACATTGATTGCTTGAACATGAATTTATGCATCATAATGTACGTAGATAAAAATATGTTCTTTTACATAAGTAAATTATATAAGTAAATGCTATTTTTTTTTGTATAAGTTATGCTAATATAACACTATTGTTATATTAAAATTTTATCTCTTTATGTAAGCAAGTATACATATATCTATATATATATCTATATATATATATATTATATATAAGAAAAAAAAACAAAGAATAAAAAGGAAAAAGGAAATAAATATCTTGCATTATTATATTGTATAAAATAGATATTACATCAATTATTAGTCTATTTAGTGGAACCTTCTCCTACACCTCTTATGGCATGATTGGTATGATAGAATGAGTTGGGAATGAAATCATCATTCCTACCTTCATTCTCATTCCTTTGATTGGTATGGTTTATAAGTGGAAATCACCATTCATTTAGGAATTGTCATTACCATGGATAAGGGAATGGTCATTCCTTCCTACCCCCATGGTATTATGTATTCCTCACCTACAAACGAATGAATTATATTTATTAATTTGATTATTTATTATTATTTAATTTAATTTTTTACAAGTTGACTTTCCAAAATTAATTTATTATATAAAATTGTATAATAATATAAAAAAATATAATATATAAATTTAATATAAAATAAAAAAATGAAAATATCAAATAAATAATAAAATTAAGTAGATAAATAGAATAAAAATAAAAAATGAATATAAATTTTTAAAAAATATAGAGATAATATGAATATAATATAAGTACAAATAAGTGTAGTCTAGTTTATATAAAAATATATAAATAAATTATAACTAACTAAAATATTTTTAAATAATATAAAGTATTATTTTAATAGCACAAAATCATATAAAATAATTAATAAAATTATCATAAAATATGATATAATTAACTACTATAAGAATATATAAATAATAAAAAATTAATATATTAATAATAAAATATAAAATAAAAAATAAAATATCTAAATATGATATACCTTAATATTAGTGATAAGGGTGAGCACGGTTCAGAACAAGTTGAGGATAAGATAATCTCTGGAATTGCTTTAAAATTCAGAAATTTTTGGAAAATTGCAAAAAATATCTCCAAACTTGCTCCGTCACATCGGTTCGGTTCCTTCAGAGATTCAGGTATTACGGATCGGATCAATTCAGATTTTTGTTCAAACAAGTCATAAACTAATAAAATAAATTGGATAATTTAAAAAGTAGTCGTCTTTTTTCAAAAATAATAAATTACATTCAATTTTTTTTTCAAATTTTATTTTCAAAAACTTATTAATTTACATCTCATAAATGGTCATTAGAAATTATTCATTTTAAAAGCAAAATAAATATACGTTTTTGATAGGATAACATGTAATAGATTTTGATGAGACAAAACGTGTAATAGATTAGAACCTTAGCTATCTAGATGAGTCTCTAATGTAAATTTGCTAAGGCAAGGATGCTGGAAGGACTTGAAGATTCTGCTAAGTAGCCAGGAAGCCGAAGTCCCTGCTACCTGCATACTGTATCGAGCAACCAGCAAGCAAAGCTCTAGAAGGATGCTACAAGGAACCTGGAGATAATCAAGGAAGCTGACTGACTCAAAGAGGATACTACTAGATACATCAGAGTCAATGCAACCTGACTAGCCAGTAGAGTCACTCCAGTTCCAACGAATCAGAATCTGCCATGTGTGATAAAGCAGCAAGGACACAGTACAAACAGTCTGCAGAATGAAGTTGCGCAGACAAAGGACAAGCAGTTGCAGAACAGAATGAAGGCATTTCAGAACAGGTGTCAGAAGATCGGCAGAACCAATCAGAAAGAGACACCTCATCATACAAAGGACTGCCTTACCAACGGGCAGAAAACTACCTGATGCCTATAAATAGTAGTCTGATTTTCAAAGAAAAAAAAGATACAATGATCATATACAACCAAGAGAGAACTGAGAAGCAAATAGACACACAAGTTTATACTCTCAAGTTAATCAGACTGAGCAAGCAGCAAGCCAGCTACCTTTATGTTCTTCTGAAGTTCAAGGAGCCTGCTGCATTTGATTGTGTCTTAAACCTTTTATCTATTAAGTCTGATAGGAGTCACTTAGTCAGGTGTTGAAACTACTAAGTTGTAATCTCTCTGAAGAAGAGAAAGGATCCTGTGTGGGTCCGTTAACCTGTGTGGAGATCCTGTGTGGGTCGATAGTTGGTCACTGTGCAACTACCTGTGTGGATAGAGCTGACAGTTTGTTTAGAGTTTAGTTTGTGTTAGCTGAGTCTATTGTAAATCAAACTAGCTTTAACAAAGTTCCTTCTTGTGAAGGAGTAGAGAGGACGTAGAGGGATTACTCCACCCTTGAACCTCTATAAGCTTGCTTGTGCCCTTTATAGCTTCCTATCTATCTATCTGCATCTAAGCATACTGCATTAAAAGCGCGTTTCGAAAAACATAAGTATTTCCGCTGTGCATTACATTATCTGACTAAGTCCTGAGGTCACTGCCTGAGCAGGAACCTATCGAGCAGTAAGCTTACTAGCTACCTGTTCATCAGGGACTTAACATTCTTTGGAGTAAAAGTCGAAAATTTGATAAGGTTAATTCACCCCCCCTCCCTCTTAACCTTATACCACTGGGACCAATAAGTGGTATCAGAGCAGGTTGGATTAGAAACCCAATCTGTCTGGTCAAATCCCTGATCCCTGTTTTTCGAAAATTTGCATACATTGTTTTCATCATATCATGGACACACACAAGCTTCCTATGTTCTCTATTGAAGAGTATGGCGATTGGAAGATTAGAATGCAGGCACATCTCTCAGCTATGCATGACGAAATGTGGATGGTTATCACGGATGGACCTCCAAGGATCACCAAACCTAATCCAATATTTGCGAGAGCTGCCGAAGTTGGCGATGCAGGAGCCATTCCCCATCAAGCTGTGATTGACAAACCAAGGGAAGAATGGTCGGCTGATGATAGAAGACGAGCTAACCTGGACAATGTAGCCAAGAACGCCTTGTTTGTTACTCTGGATAAAGGAACCTTTAGCAAGGTCAAGACATGCAAGACTGCCATGGATATATGGAACAAACTTGAACAAATCTGCGAAGGAACAGAGCTGACTAAGGAGAACAAGGTGTCTATAGCAACCCAGAAATTCGAGCTGTTCGAGATGCTCCCTGAAGAGACCTTAGAGCAGATGGATCTGAGGTTTACAAACATTGTAAATGAGCTTGAATCCATGGACAAATTCTACACTCAGAAGGAGAAAAATATGAAAGTGCTAAGAGCACTACCTGCAGAATGGGACAGCAAAACTACTGCAATGAGGGTGTCAATGGATCTAAAGTCAACGAGTACATTTGACCTCTTCTCTGACTTAAAAGCCTTCGAATATGACATCAACAGAAGGAAGAAAGAAGCTGAAGAATCTAGCACAAAGGTAACTGCCCTGACTGCCAGAAACGTAAAAGACTCTGGAACTATCTGCAGTAAGCAGGGTGAGCCACCTGCCGAGGGTACTGATGAAGAAATGGCCCTTCTACTAAGAAATTTCATGAAATTCATCAGATACAACAGGAAAGGAGACTTTAAGAAGTTTCAGGCACCTCCCCAACAACCCATTGTTCAGCAACCAAACCAGGATATGTCCGATCTCTGCTACAATTGCCGAAAACCAGGACACTATGCCAAAGAGTGTCCTCACCCTAAAGTCAACAGGTACCCTAATGGAGAGTCATCACAGAAAAAGGAAAAACGAAGAGAGGAACGGAGGAGAATTAAAGCCTTCCTAAATGAGATGGAAAAGGGCAAGGAACCTTCCAAGGAGGCTCAGCAAGATGCGGACTCCTCTGATGATGACAGTGACTCCTCATCCTCGGAAGATGAAGCACTTATCTGCCTGATGGCACAGGAAGCTGAGGATAGCGAGGATGATGAGGTAATACATCCTAACCAGCTCATAATGGAAGAGGAAAAGTCTAAAACAAGCCTCTCCCTTAAACAAATCATGAGCGAATTCGAACAGATAAACTCAATTCATGAGGAGCTAAAACTCGAAAATGAGATGCTCAGGAGGGAAAACAAACAGCTAGCTGTAAAGCTATATGCATATGAGCTTAATAGCTCAAAGTGCAGTGACCTCCTAGAGCAAGCATCTAAGCTCAATCTGAGAATTGCCAAACTTGAGAATGAGAAGAGTGATCTTCAAGCAGTTATAGGATCCTTTAGCAAGTCAGCTAAAGAAGCCAAGGAATGCATGAATTCGGGCAAAAGTCCATTTGACAGGACAGGCCTAGGATACTGTGCAGAAACCTCTCAAGGAACAGCAAGATCATCTAAAACTATTGTTTTCATTCGAGCTGGAACCCCAAAAGAAAAGGAGTTAACCAATAACTCAACAGCAAGCTTGGAGAACGCAATAGACAAGGGCAAGAGACCCATGTGCACATCCTTAGGGGATAAGCCTGTTTTCAAAAGCTGGCTACAGCAGAATAAATCTGCTGATAGAAATAAGAGAAAACAGCAACCTACAAGGATGCTGAACAGAAACCTCTATCCCACCAATGCTAAGACCAGAATGTCTAAACCTAAACGAGCTCATGCTCAAGGGAAGTATAGTGGAGGACCTCACTTCAAGAGTGACGGGTATACACAGATTGCACACACACTTCAGTATCCGAAGGATACCTCTTATAAACGAAACCACAAAGTCTACAACAAAACAATTGTTGTGAGACAAGTTTGGATTCCAAAAGGTACTAACAAAGAAGGACCCGTACTTGTATGGGTACCTAAGAACCAGTAATCTCTATTTTACAGGTACCTACAGCAGGAACCAGCAAGGGAGTATGGTACATTGATAGCGGGTGTTCGAGACACATGACTGGAGACAAAGAAATCCTCAAGAACTTTCAACAGTGCAAAGGACCCAAAGTAATCTTCGGAGACAACTCCAAGGGAAGCACTAGAGGAGTTGGAACTCTCATCAAATGAAACACTCACATTAAAGAAGTGTCGTATGTCAAAGGCCTAAAATACAACTTGCTAAGCATAAGTCAATTTTGTGACAAAGGTTACTCAGTGGAGTTCAATCACAACAAATGCCTGATAAAGGACAGCCAATCCAAGGAAGTAAAGCTATCAGGAACTAGAAAAGGAAACATCTATGTAGCTGACTGGAGCTCAGTAACCACAGCTACCTGCTTCATAGCAAAAGGATCATCAGAAGCTAGCTGGCTATGGCATAAACGGATGAGCCATCTGAACTTCAAAACGATCAACAAATTAGCCAGGAAAGGACTGGTCAGAGGGCTACCCGATATGGTATACAAGAAAGAGAGTCTATGTGAAGCATGCCAAAAGGGAAAGCAAACTAAAAGATCCTTCAAAAACAAGATACAAAGGTCAACTGAAAGAGTGCTAGACCTACTACACATGGATCTGTTCGGACCGGTAGAACCAGTAAGCATGAGTGGAAGAAAGTACACACTTGTAGTGGTGGACGACTATTCAAGATTCTCATGGACACTATTCTTGACAAAGAAGTCGGACACCCAGCGAAGGTTACCAGAGCTATTGAAGAAGCTGCAGACCGAAAGGAGCCTGAACATTATCAAAATTCGAACAGACAAAGGCACTGAATTCACAAACAAGTTTATTGAAGAATACTGCTCTAACAATGGAATCAAGCATGAATACTCAGCAGCTAGGACGCCGCAACAAAATGGTGTTGCAGAGAGGAAAAACAGAACCCTAAAGGAAGCTGCGAGGACCATGCTAGCTGAAGCACAGCTACCCAAGAGATTTTGGGCAGAAGCAATCAACACAACATGCTATACCCAGAACAGATGCACTATCAACAAAGATCTGAATAAAACTCCTTATGAGCTATGGTTCGGTTATACTCCAAATATTGAACATTTCCATATTTTTGGATACAAGTGCTATGTACTCAACAATGGAAAAGATTACCTGAAAGCATTCGACTCAAAGTCAGATGAAGGAGTATTCTTAGGATACTCCTCGGTAAGCAAAGCCTTCAGAATCTTCAACAAGAGAACACTTGTTGTAGAAGAAACAGTACATGTGGATTTTGATGAACCACACTGTTCTAAGGCTGAAATAGATGAACTTAATAAAGATCTTGGAAAAACTCACATCACCAACACTCGTGTTGAATATATTGATGCTGAGTTACCAAATCTCCAAAATATTGAATCAACTCAGAATCAGCAACCTGCACCTACACAGCAACATGGAGAACAGGAACCTACTCCAAATCAGCAGGCACCTGTGATACAAGAAGATATACACCACCCTGAAAGAATTCAACTGGAAGTACAGTTGGAAATACAACACGATCCAAATCAGCAAGCTGAACAAGACGATCACGAGCAACCTGCTGAAATTCAAAATGAACAACAGGTTGAAGAAATTAAAAGGAAATGGCTAAGGAATCATCCAAGGAATCAGATCATAGGAGATTCCACCTCTGGAGTGAAAACAAGAAGAAGCAACCCCCATGAAGCAATGTTTGCTTGCTTTATTTCACAAACGGAACCAAGCTGCATAGAAGATGCTCTAGAGGACACCAACTGGATACAGGCAATGCAAGAAGAGCTTAATGGATTTGAAAGAAATCAAGTATGGTATTTAGTTCCCAGACTTACTCACCAAGGAGTAATCGGCACAAAATGGGTATTTAAAAACAAACTCGATGAAGAAGGACAAGTAGTCAGAAACAAGGCTAGATTAGTAGCAAAAGGCTACTGCCAGGAAGAAGGAATAGATTTTGAAGAAACTTTTGCACTAGTAGCAAGATTAGAAGCAATCAGGATCTTCCTAGCCTATGCCGCTCACAACAATCTGACAGTCTTCCAGATGGATGTCAAAAGTGCTTTTCTCAACGGACTGCTCGCTGAAGAAGTGTATGTGGAGCAGCCTCCAGGATTTGAAGAAAATCCAGAAACCATGGTCTTCAGATTGAAGAAAGCTCTCTATGGGCTAAAACAGACACCTAGAGCCTGGTATGATACTCTCTCGAAGTATCTACTTGATAATGGATTCAAAAAGGGCAAGGTGGATAAGACACTCTTCAGAATCCAGGATGGAGATAGCATACTGCTCGTTCAGATTTATGTCGATGACATTATCTTCGGTTCAACAAACAAAGAATTGTGTCAAAAATTCTCAAGTCTCATGCAATCCAAATTCGAAATGAGCATGATGGGAGAACTAAGCTTCTTCCTCGGTTTACAAGTCAAACAACTGAGCAATGGAACCTTCATTAATCAAGCAAAATACACTAAGGAATTGATAAAGAGATTTGGATTGGAAAATGCAAGTACAGTAAGCATACCGATGATAACATCAGGAAGCCTAGACAAGGACACTGATGGCAAAGCAGTAGACGTTACAAAGTACAAAAGACTAATTGGGTCACTGCTCTACCTGACAGCAAGCAGACCAGATATCATGTTCTCAGTGGGAATGTGTGCAAGATATCAAGCAGCTCCAAAAGAATCACATATGATCGCAGCCAAACGAATTATAAGATACCTCAAAGGAACTCAGGAAGCTGGTCTATGGTACCCAAGAGAAGGAGGACTCAAACTTATTGGTTATACTGACTCTGATTTTGCAGGTTGCAAAATTGACAGGAAAAGCACCAGTGGTACCTGCCAGCTACTAGGAAACAAACTGGTATCATGGTTCTGCAGAAAGCAAACCTCTATAGCAACCTCAACAGCCGAGGCTGAGTATGTTGCTGCAGGAAGCTGCTGTGCACAAATTCTATGGATTCAACAGCAACTAAAAGACTACGGAATTGAAGAGAAGGAAACACCTATCCTATGTGACAACTCAAGCGCAATAGCCATCACCCACAACCCAGTTCTACATTCTAGAACCAAACACATTCATATCAGACACCACTTCATCAGAGATCATGTTGAAAAGAAAGATATATCTTTGCAAAAAGTGCATACTGATCTACAGCTAGCTGACATATTCACAAAGCCTCTATGCGATTCAAGATTTTCGTTTCTAAGAAACGAGCTGGGAATAATCAATTTATGATATATTTTCTATATAACTCTATATTTTCCTGTTGAAATGGCTATAACATTCAGGGGGAACCATAGGCAGGACGAAGGAAAAACAGCAACCTAAAGGTTACTGCTCAAGGTCCCTGGACAGTTACTGGATACAACGTTACTGCTCTGAGCTACCTGCAGGATCCAGTAACTGAAGCGCGTGAAAAGAGGAACAGTTACCCCGCGGTTAGCAGCTGTTTTTGCAGAAAACTCCTCGATATCCACAATATATCACATCTAGTCCTTACGCACACGTACACCGCGCCAAAAATCTCAACCATTGGATTAAGGGTCTTTTCGAATTCAAGATCAACCGGAACCGTCAGATCATTTCTCACCAAAATTCAAATATAAGGAAGTCCTTCTTCTCACTCATCTCTTACACTTAAACATTTTCATTCTCTTGCAAACCCTAATCTCTCGTGCTCTCTCTCTCTCAAAGCTTTCCAGTTTTCAGATCTCTCTCTCTCTCTCTGAAATGGCACCAAAAACATCCCAAGTTGTTGATGGAAGGCTAGTGGACCGCAAGATCCTCCTGAAGATTGTGGAGGAAGAAGGGAACTCGAAGGAGGTTATGAAGAGCATCCTTCAATGCCTCTATGAGACCGGACTTCTCAGACTCTGCTCCTATCACAAGACCCCGTACGCGGAGGAGCAGGTGGAGAAATTCTACCGGAGGGCGAAGGTCTCTGCAGATGGGTCAGAGATCACATCAAAAGTTGGTGGAGTGACTGTGGTGGTGGACACCGGTCTTCTGGAAGAGGTGTTCGCTCTGCCTACTGCAGGGATGAACGCCAGTGACCTCTCCACCTACGGAGAAGACCAGCTGGAGGAGTTCTGGACGACGTTCACCGGAAAGGAGGACACGGCGGGGATGTCCAGGAGTTGCAGCAAGAAGGCCTTCCTTCTGGAGTTCGAGTTGCTGCATGATATCTGCTGCCATATCATAGAGAACCGCTCTGGTTCCTTTGATAAGTGTACCAACTTCCGGTACAGGATGATGATGGCCATTGTGAAGAAGGAGAAGGTGGACTGGGCCAGCTACCTGCTTTCTAGGCTGGTGGAGGAAGTGGAGAAGAAGGTAGGTAAGCCTACCTATGGGCTTATCATCAACACTCTCCTGGGTCACTTGAAGGTGGACCTGTCCCAGGGGAAGCCCATCCAGAAAGGGAAATTCATTGGTGCGGGTAGGGTCTTTGCCAAGAAGACCACTGCTCGGTCATCCCCAGTAACCAGAGAGGTCTCTGAGGACCTCAAGGGGGCTCCAAGGACAAGGAAGGCATTCCGCGACACTGCCTCTCCTTCGTCTGAAAGCAGCTCGAGGATGGAGGAGCCTGCAGAGCCCTCACCAGCTCCTACTGTACCAAAGAAGATCAAGCACAAGAAAGATGTGCAGAGGAGACTGGTCATCTCTGATGATGAACCAGAGATCGTCACCACTCGGGTTGTTAAGAAGCCTGCAGTGGAAGTGGAGATTGATTCTCCAAGGGAGGAACTGGAAGGGAATACAGCCGTTGATGATGATGATGATGAGGAGGAGGTAGCTGAGTTCGTCATCAGCATACCGAAGCTGGAGGCGGAGTTCGGTAAATTGGTGGAAAGATTCACCACCTGGTGGCAGTTCAGGCACCTGCCCAGGGAGGAACTCATCCAGTGGGCAGACTGGAAGTCTGAGGAGGAATGGGCGCTGAACTGGGTCGCCATGGATGATCTGGAGGAGGTCCTTCAAAAGAAATTTCTGAAGGATTTCAAGAAGATGAAATGGCCGGAATTTCTAGAAAACGTGGAGATAGCCGCTGAGTTGGAGGCCAGAAAGCAAAAGGAAGCTGCTGCACAGCTGCCTGGCCCCCGAAGCCTGAAGGGAAAGGAAGCTGTCATCCAGCCAGACTTCTATAGGGAGGAGGTGATACTGGATGCTGCTGCTGACCAGGTCAGAGCAGGCGACGATGTGGGCTTTGCTGAGGCCCAGATAGCGAAGTACGGGGAGCAGGAAGCAATGGAGAGGATGATGAAGCAGGCTGCTGACATCAGCCTGGCAGATACCAGAATGAGAAGGCCAGTAAGGGAACCCCAGATAGGTGAAGGATCATCCTGCTCAGCATTGATGGTGGAACCTATCAGCAGGAGGTCACCTTCACCAACGGAGAAAAACGGTGAGGAATTCTCATACCTTACTGACCTGATCATTCTTCCTGAAGTACCTGCACAGACGCCGATGAAGGAGAGGAGCTCGACGCCAACTGACTTTCCCAAGGCTAAGGAGTTGGAAACCCTCGCTGTTGTAGCATCTCTCGAGCTGATAGTTCCAACCACAGTAGCAGCCGCCGATGACACCACGGAGATCATCATTCCTACACCAATGGAGGTAGAGGCTGAGGGGGAACATGTGCAGCAGGAGGCACCTGTTCAAGCTGAAGCAGTGGAGGAACCTGCCCCCATGGAGAAGGAGCAACCTGATGCAGCTATTCCAATGGAGGTGGAGGAGACAACACCTGCCAAATCGGTGGACCAGGGAGAGACGGTCGCTGAGGGGGAAGTAGCTACGGGTGAAAAGGTGGTGGAAGTGCAGGAGGCAGAAGGAGACAAAAGTGGAGAAAAGGAGCCTGCAGGTGAAAAGGAGGCTGAAATACAGGAGGAGGCAGTGGAGGAAGTAGTAGAGGAGATAGAGAAGGAGAAGGAGGCCGAAATAGTGTTCAGCAAGGGTAAGGTAGCTGAACAAGATAAGAAGCTGGGAGAACCAGAGGAGGATGCTGAGGAGGATGCTGAGAAGGAAACTCACTCTAAGAATACTGGATCAGGAGGTGGAAGATCCAGTAGCTCTACCAGCAGCGATGAAGGGTCACCCAGTGAACAGGGTGATACCGGAGCCGAAAAATCCAAAGAACTAACATCTGTTTCTGATGAACAGGCACCAGCAGGAGAACGCCAGGAACCTGCCAGATCAAATGAAGAGGTGCTGACAGCAATTGAACAAATGGGGAAGTCCTTGGTGAAAGCGAGCAGGAAAATCCGCAAGGATACCCGCTCCCACTCTGTGAAGACCTATTCTTTTATGGACTCCCTCAACGTGACATTGTCAAAGCTCACTCAGATGATAGCCACCTACCGACCCCCTAAAGAGGATGCTGCAGTTGAAGTTGTCAAGAGCGTGATAGAGAAGTTAAACAGGCAAGAGGAGAAGATGATCTCTCTTGAGGCCAGTCAGAAAGCTCTAGTCACTGCAGTAGACCGAATGGACAGGGAGCAGCTCAACCAATCTCAGACCTGCGGGATCACTCAGACACCTTGTCTGATATTCACTCCATGGTCAGTTTTGCGGTTGGGCGTGCTGATGATGACAAAAAGGGGAAAGGAAGGATTGAAGGCAGACAGAAAGCTGGACAGGACCCTGCTGCCTGCAGACAGATGGTAGTGAGCAGTAGAAGAAGAGATGACTCTGGAGAGGGCGGACACAAGGGAGCTGGATCAAGGGGCCCTTCAGACAGCAGTGCAAAAAGAAAATCAGATGCTGTTTCTGGGTCTGTTCATCCAGGCTTCAGGAAGGGTGCTGATATGAGAGAAGAGAAAAGGAGGAGGACTGAAGCAGAGCTGAAAAGCAACCTGGATGCTGTCTTTGCAACAGATCCTAGGGTTGTCCTTGACAAGATCTTCCCTCCGCACAAGCTGCCTGACATGGTGGAAATGGAGAAAAATTTGCAAAATCCAGATGTCGCAGCAAGTGCCTCTCTCAGAAGATTCCTGGAAGCAAGCCCGGATCCCAGGAGTGACAGATTCCTAGCCTCAGAAATCCCGGAGGTCACTCTTCCTATTGAGGTCAACCCATCCTTTTTCCAGATAGAAGCTTTCAAAAGGAAGGAGCTGATGAAGTACTTCACCACCCTCTGCAAGGAATCTGCTCTTTTCAGAGGATTCAAGACAAACAAGGAAGCTTTGCAGAGGTTCCTGGAGCTAACAAAGAAAGGTGGACTTCCAATTCAAGTGAAGCTAAAGCAGAAACTTGGAAAGGAGCCCATACCATACAGTGAAGACTTCTGGCTCAGGTTTGAAGAGTCTGAAGATATGGTGAAAAGGATGGAACCTAGCTATCAAGATTCGATAGCCAACTGGTGGAAAGGCACAAAGTTTGAAAGAAAGAAGAAGGCCAGTTGGTTAAAGACTTGATGTTTTTTACCTTATGTTTATTCTGTTGTTTTGTTTAAATTTCTATTTTATTCTGCTATCTGCTTGTGTATGTATATGCCCTGTACTTAACACTGATCAATGAGAATTTGACTCTTCTGGATAAAGCTCACATCTTGTGAACTTGATGCATGCTTTTGAATAATTTGATCTATCTACATCTTTGTTCCAAGTTAATAATATATGGTTCTTTGATCCTGTTAAGGAGCTTTGTCATCATCAAAAAGGGGGAAATTGATAGGATAACATGTAATAGATTTTGATGAGACAAAACGTGTAATAGATTAGAACCTTAGCTATCTAGATGAGTCTCTAATGTAAATTTGCTAAGGCAAGGATGCTGGAAGGACTTGAAGATTCTGCCAAGTAGCCAGAAAGCCGAAGTCCCTGCTACCTGCATACTGTATCGAGCAACCAGCAAGCAAAGCTCTAGAAGGATGCTACAAGGAACCTGGAGATAATCAAGGAAGCTGACTGACTCAAAGAGGATACTACTAGATACATCAGAGTCAATGCAACCTGACTAGCCAGTAGAGTCACTCCAGTTCCAACGAATCAGAATCTGCCATGTGTGATAAAGTAGCAAGGACACAGTACAAACAGTCTGCAGAATGAAGTTGCGCAGACAAAGGACAAGCAGTTGCAGAACAGAATGAAGGCATTTCAGAACAGGTGTCAGAAGATCGGCAGAACCAATCAGAAAGAGACACCTCATCATACAAAGGACTGCCTTACCAACGGGCAGAAAACTACCTGATGCCTATAAATAGTAGTCTGATTTTCAAAGAAAAAAAAGATACAATGATCATATACAACCAAGAGAGAACTGAGAAGCAAATAGACACACAAGTTTATACTCTCAAGTTAATCAGACTGAGCAAGCAGCAAGCCAGCTACCTTTATGTTCTTCTGAAGTTCAAGGAGCCTGCTGCATTTGATTGTGTCTTAAACCTTTTATCTATTAAGTCTGATAGGAGTCACTTAGTCAGGTGTTGAAACTACTAAGTTGTAATCTCTCTGAAGAAGAGAAAGGATCCTGTGTGGGTCGGTTAACCTGTGTGGAGATCCTGTGTGGGTCGATAGTTGGTCACTGTGCAGCTACCTGTGTGGATAGAGCTGACAGTTTGTTTAGAGTTTAGTTTGTGTTAGCTGAGTCTATTGTAAATCAAACTAGCTTTAACAAAGTTCCTCCTTGTGAAGGAGTAGAGAGGACGTAGAGGGATTACTCCACCCTTGAACCTCTATAAGCTTGCTTGTGCCCTTTATAGCTTCCTATCTATCTATCTGCATCTAAGCATACTGCATTAAAAGCGCGTTTCGAAAAACATAAGTATTTCCGCTGTGCATTACATTATCTGACTAAGTCCTGAGGTCACTGCCTGAGCAGGAACCTATCGAGCAGTAAGCTTACTAGCTACCTGTTCATCAGGGACTTAACATTCTTTGGAGTAAAAGTCGAAAATTTGATAAGGTTAATTCACCCCCCCTCCCTCTTAACCTTATACCACTGGGACCAACAGTTTTATAGTAAAATTTATAGTAAAATTTGAAGGTAGGTATAACCTATAATTAGTGCAATGATTAATTTTTTATAATTTTTTAATTAATTAAATATATCATATTATTTAAATTAAATGGAATAAGAATATTAAAATAAAATTATAGTGAATGATAATTTAATCAAATAAAAATTGATTTAATGTTTTATCTGTAGTTATCAATTATAAAATATAATTATAATGATTATTTCATTCATTTCCTATTCTTCTACGATACCAATCATAGGAATAAACATTTTAATATCATTCCATTCACATCACCATTCTATTCTTAAATTCATTCCATTCACACCTTATTCCATTCCACCATACCAATCATGTCATTAGTTCATGTGCTAATCCTTATAATATGTATGATATGTTGTGATGAACCATATGAAGAAGAAAAAAAAACGAGAGGAGGGTTTCAAAGAGAAGAGCAAGAATACATTTCTCCAAAAAGGGAAGAACACCCTCTTCTCTCTTGAATTGAAGGTACTTTGGCTTAATCCTTTTAATTTCTTCTTTGAAGTTTGATGTTTTCTTACTTATTTCATATATTTTAGAAGATCCAAAGATGTTCTTTGGCATTAGGTTTAGAAATTTATGTAATAAAACTGCTTGGATATGCAAAATAGTGCATGTGTAAGAGATGGAAAACTGCAAGTATGTTCTGAAACATTCGTAGGTTTATAGGAATTGATTTTGACTAAACCCCTTTGGCCAAGTTTTAATATATGAAGTGAAGAATATATATGTTAAATTTCAGAATATTTTCATATAAATTTGATTTATTATGATTTTTCAAACATAGCCCTATTCTGTGATAGATTTCCTCTATTTCATACTCTGCATCTTTGTTCCGAAATATTCTGGGTGATGTAGGAATTTATTTAAGCTAAACCCTTTTAACATAATCTATTATATGAAGTGTAGAATATGTGTGTCAAATTTCAGAAGATTTGGAGTAAAATTCGATTTTATATGATTTTTCTAAGATAAGCTGTTCAGAGACAGTTTTTATCTTGTTTTTGAGTCCGAATCAAATTATATTTCTGAACTGTATACTTCGAATTTATATATGATCTTTTACTATGTTTTAGAACCAATTCTTAGGTACGTAAAGAAATTTAGTATGCAATTTTTGGAATTTTGTACGATTTATGCCAAATTTTACAACATAGTTGGTTTTCTGTGTTGGTCATGTCCTGTTTTCGGTCTTGTTCTAAATATCATAACTAATTATTGCAACCGTATATATATGCCATATTTTACTATGTTGTAGTACCAGTTCTGATAGAGATGTAAAAATTTACCTTGTAAATGTTGAAGCTTTGTACAATTTATGAGAATTTTTACAAGAAAACATGTTTTCACCTTATAAAGTACCCTGTTTTCAGCAAACTTCGAAAATTCATAACTAATTATGTAAAGCATAGTTTTAGTTGATATTTTTATATGTTATACTTCAACATGTTTTTTAAATTCTGTGAAAATATGAAATTGTTTTATGAAACCTATAATGTTTGATAAATTTTTCAATATAGACTGATTTTGAGTTGAAATTGAAGTGAAAAACTAGTTTATAGAATTAATTTTATTTATATATGTAGATGATGAAAAATTGTGAATTTTCAGAATATGATATCTAACACTATTATGTGACTATGTAAATATTCTTGTCATTTTTGGAATCACCTATTAATTATTAAAATTGTTGTGGCTTTATGTGTCATTTTAAGTGTCTAAAATTTTATATCACAACATACGCTATTTTTGCTTAAATGTTTTAGTTATGATATGATCATGTTTAGAATGTCATATAGGAATCAAGTATGTATTAAATGAAGTATAATTATGCTTTAGATTAAAGAAATCTAATATAAAATACAAAAGGTTGTGTTATATGACATAAGAGGCTAATTAGTTAAGCGTGTCGAGCGCAGTCGAGACGATCGGTGAATCCAAAAGGAATCCTCGAACCCTCAGCTTTCAAGTGGGTAACTTCTACACTTTACTATGTGTTGATAATTAAATTAATATGTTATGTATGAAAATCTACGGCTGAAGCTCCGTAGCTATAATCGATAGTTGCTTCGCTATCGGGCGACGATCGTATGGGCGAAAATGCCTGGTCTATGAAAGCAAGGTTTAGTGGGCGAGCGACTCCCACATTCTTTTATGTTATGTATGGTCCAAGGTGAGCGTGCCCGAAGGACATGTAGTATGTGCTAATTAATTTAATTGCTTCAGTATATATTAGAGTGCACAGTTATCCCACTGGGATCCCTCTCCGAAGGTGTCTCATGATGTTGTTTTTTATATTTTCAAGCTCGGCAGATGATGACGTGGACATGTAGTAGGCTGGGCTGACTTCTCACTGTATCTATAAAATTGTACGAGAATAATGTTTCATTTTGAGAACAATAAGTTGTTAAATATGTATAGTATGATAAACTATGGGCTTAGACTTGTATCTTGTCATGTATATATGTTTTTCGTGTAATTTCGGATAAGCTTTTGGTATGAACATTTTACCTAGAAATGTGGGTAAGACACGATCTTGTTTTGGATATATATATATATGTATATGTGTTACGGTTTTAAAATAAAAATATATATATATAGCTCATGTGTCTTCATTTTAAGTCTTCTGCTGTATATTAGAAAGTAATTATAATTCCTCTAATTTCTAAATAAATTATGTCAAGTTTAAAAAAAAAAAAAAAGAATCTCGTGTTTTCGTTTTAGACTTTCACTATAATGTATCTCATGAATTCTTTAGTTTTATGTAAGTAAAGAGTGATGACCTATTTCCAATAAAAAGGGGAATGGAGCGTTACACCTCTTCCTCTCCGTACTTCTCCACCTGGGCCGCAGCAAAGCCCACGTCATCGTCTGCCCTGACCTGATCAGCAGCAGCATCTTGAATCACCTCCTCCCGATAGAAGTCTGGTTGCTCGATGGGTGCTTTCCCTTTCAGGCTCCTGTGGCAGATAGCTGCTTAGCAGCTTTCTTTTTCTTCCTGGCCTCAATCTCAGCATTGATTTCAGCATTCTCCATGTACTCCGGCCATTTTTTCTTTCTAAGATCCTACAGGAACTTTTTCTGAAAGACCTCCTCCTAATCATCCATAGTTGCCCAACTCAAGGCCCACTCTCCTTTCTTCTCCCAGTCAGACCACTGGATCAGTTCCTCTCTGGGTAAGTGCCTGTATTGCCACCAGATGGAGAATCTGTCCATCAGCTTTGCAAACTCCTCTTCCAACTTCGGTATGCTGACGACATACTCCAACACGTCCTCCTCATCCTCCTCTTCTCCTCCAGCTTCTTCATCATGAGCAGCAGCATCCCCTGCCTGCTCATCCCTAAGTGGAGAATCAATCTCCACTTCCACTGCAGGCTTCTTAACAAGCCGAGTGGTGGTGCTTTCTGATTCGTCATCTGAGATGACCAGCCTTCTCTGCACCTCCTTATATTTAATCTTCTTTGGCACTGTAAAGGCTGGTGAGGGTTCGTCCATCCTCGAGCTTCTTTCCGGTGAATATAAGCCACTGCTGGTCCGGCGGAATGCCTTTCTTGTCCTGGAACCGCCCTTGGAACCCTCGGAGACCTCCCTGGTTACTAGAAAAAATGTTGCATTCGGCTCCTTTATGGAAGATGAGTAAATTCAACCTTATTCCATGGTATTTACATGAGGTTCCTCTTTAAGAAAGTCCTCGAGTGAAATCTTATTGGAACTGTCCATATCCGAGCGGTATTCTTAGGATACTGTTTTGTGTGTGCAGAGCGTGTATCGCCATCACTTTTGAAGCGAAGTCTTCCACCATACTTTCTTTGAGAATGATCTCTTTTAGGTTTAGACATTATGGTCTTAGTATATGTGGTGTAGAAGTTTCTATGCAGCATCCTTGTAGGTTGCTGTTTTCTTTTGTTGCTCCCAGCAGATTGATTCCGCTGTAGCCAGCTCTTGAAAACAGGCTTACTCCCTATGGATGTGTACATGAGTTTCTTTCCCTTGTCTATTGCTTTCTCCAAGTTTTTCTTTGAGTTATTAGATAACTCTTTTGCCATAGAGGTCTCTGCTTGAATGAAAACAACAGTTTTAGATGTGCTTGTTGTTTCTTGAGAGGTTCCAGCACAGTATCCTAGGCCTGTCCTGTCAAAGGGACTTCTGGCCGACATAAGACACTCCTTAGCATCTTTGGCAGATTTGCTAAATGTCCTTATGGTCGCTTGAAGATCATTTTTCTCACTCTCAAGCTTAGCGATCGTTAGATTGAGCTTTGATGTCTCTTCCTGGAGGTTACTGCACTTTGAGTTACTGAGCTCATATGCGGATAGCTTCTCAGCTAACTATTTGTTTTCCCTTCTAAGCATCTCATTTTCTATTTTTAGCTCCTCATGAATTGAGTTTATCTGTTCGAAATCGCTCATGATTTGTCTTAGGGAGAGGCTCTTGTTTAGTTTTTCCTCTTCCTGCAAGGGGTGGGTTGGGTACATTATCTCATCATCCTTGTTGTCCTCTGCTTCCTGTGCCATCAGGCAGATGAGTGCCTCGTCTTCTGATGAAGAGGAGTCGTCATTGTCAGAAGAGTCTGCATCCTGTTGGGTTTCCATTGTTGACTCCTTTCCTTTTCCATCTCACTGAGGAAGACTTTGATTTTTCTCTTTTCCTCTCTTCGTTTCTCTCTTTTTTGGGAGGACTCTCCTTCGGGATATCGGTTGACCTTGGGATGAGGACATTCTCTGGCATAATGTCCTGGTTTTCAGCAATTATAGCACAGGTCTGAGGTATCCTGATTAGGTTGTTGAAAGCTGGGCTGTTGAGGTGGTGCCTGATTTTTCTTGAAGTCACCTCTCCTGTTGTACCTGATGAACTTCTTGAAATTTCTTAGGAGAAGAGCCATTTATTCATCAGTGTTTTCAACAGGTAGCTCTCCTTGCTTACTGCAGATAGCTCCAGTCTCTCTTGTGCTTCTGGCTGTCAAAGCAGTTACCTTAGTGCTTGTTTTTTCTACTTCCTTCTTTCTCCTGTTGATATCATACTTGAAGGCTTTTAGGTCTGAAAAGAGGTCAAATGTGCTCATTGATTTCAAGTCCATGGAGACTCTCATGGCTATAGTCTTGCTATCCCATTCAGCAGGTAGTGCTCTTAGCACCTTCATATTTTTCTCCTTTGGGGTATAGAATTTGTCCAAAGACTCCAGCTCGTTGACAATATTCATGAACCTCAGGTCTATCTGCTCCAAGGTTTCTTTAGGAAGTATTTCGAACAACTCAAATTTTTAAGTTGTCGTTGATACCTTGCTCTCCTTTGTAAGCTCTGTTCCTTCGCATATTTGTTCGAGCTTGTTCCAGATGTCCATCGCCGTTTTGCATGTCTTGACCTTACTGAAGGTTCCTTTGTCAAGAGTGACAAACAGGGCATTTTTGGCTACGTTGCCCAGATTGGCTCGCCTTCTGTCATCAGCAGTCCATTCCTCTTTAGGTTTATCAATAACAGCTTGGTGGGGAATGGCTCCTACATCACCAGCATCGACAGCTCTAGCGAATATGGGATTGGTCTTGGTGATCCTTGGGGGTCCGTCGGTAATGACTATCCACATTTCATTGTGCATGCATTCTAATTTTCCAGTCATCATACTCTTTAATAGAGAACATAGGTAGCTTATGCGTATCCATGATGTGATGAAAAGAATGTATGCAGATTTTTGGAAATTAGGGATCGGGGATTGACCAGACAGATTGGGTTCTTAATCCAACCAGCTTTGATACCACTTGTTGGTCCCAAGTGGTATAAAGTTAAGAGGGGGGTGAATTAACCTTTTCAGATTTTCAAATTTTCTCCAAAAATGTTAAGTCCTCAGTGAACAAGTAGCTAGAAAGCTTACTGCACGATAAGTTGCTGCACGGGCAGTGACTTAGGACTTGACAGAATTAAAAATGCACAGCGGAAATAATGTGATTTTCGAAGAACAACTTTAATGCAGAATGCTAATATGGTCAGATAGAAATATAGAGCAATAAATACGCAAGCAAGCTTATAGAGGTTCGAGGGTGGAGTAATCCCTCTACGTCCTCTCTACTCCTTCTCAAGGAGGAACTTTGTTAAAGCAAGTTTGATTTACAATAGACCCGGCTAATACAAACTCTACTCTACATAAAACTATCAGCTCTATCCACACAAGTAGCTGCACAGTGACCAAACTAAGCGACCCACACAGGATCTCCACACAGGTTTCTTGACCCACACAGGATCCTTTCTCTTCTTCAGAGAGAATAACAACTTAGCAGAATTATCTCCTGCCTAAGTGACTCCTAAACAGTCTATTTAGTAAGATATAGAATTCTTCAACGGTTGAATGCAGCAAGCTCCTTAATCTTCTAAATTTCACAAGGTAGCTGGCTTGCTGCTGCTTAGATTGAGTGACTGAGGCTTGAAGGATTTGAGCTCTTAGAGAATGTGCTTCTCGTAGGATATTTTCAATTCAGATTTCTTCTTTTTTTCTTCTTCTTCTTCTTTTTTATCAGGTGCACTCAATCTTCTATTTATAGGTCTTCAGTGAGAAATTTGCCCGTTGAAAAGACAGTTTTCCACTGATGAGGTGTCTTGATCTGATTGGTTCCTTACTGATCTTCTGACACCTATTCTGCAATGCCTCCTTTCTGTTCTGCGCCTGTCTTGTCCTTTTATTGCGCGATCTTTATCTGCAGTCTGTTGTACTCTGTCCTTGCTGTTTTTTCCAAATGGCATCCAATGATTGATTGAAACTGAAATGTCTCTACCGCCTAATCAGAATGCACTAACTTTGATGTAGCTAGGAGTTTTCTTCTTGCTGAATCGAGGGAGTCAGCTTCCTTGACTTGGGATTCTTCAGATACCTCCCAGTATCCTTTGATGCTTGGATACTGACTTCTTCAGATGATGCAGCAACATGATGATATGCAGGTAGTAGGGACTTGTTGCAGTTTGTTTTGCAGAGTCTTCTTCTCTTTCCAGCATTCTTGCCTTAGCTATTTTACATATGGAGACCTATCCAGATAGCTAATGCTCTAATCTATTACACGTTTTGTCTCATCAAAATCTATTACAATTTATCCTATCACAGACACTCTTCCAAGCTTCAACAATTTCGGCTACCCCTTCAACACCATTTTTGAAGATGCATAAAACATTATTTACTCATCATTTTAGTGCATTAAAGCATGGTTCTTCATCATATAAACATATTTTCATGCTCAAAATAATCATCTAACATCAATATAAGCTTCTAAGACTCAAGTATGCAAAGAAATGAAGAAAATTTGCAAAATTCATAACTTTCTCTACACAAGTCCAAAACATGATCTAAAACCATATTTATGCTTGTCATAACATATATTTTAACAAATAAAAAGGTCATAAAAAAGCCCAAGAATACCTCCAAAAACAGCCCAAGAATTCCTTTTGTAATAAAGAACGAAAATCCTTGCGATATTTTGCTAGATCCTTAATAAATAAACCTACAAAATTAATCACGTCTAAGAAGCTTTGAAGGTGCTTCTTATCTTTAAGAACATCTGGAAAATTGTGAATTTTTTCCACAATATATTCCTAGAGTTCCATTCCTACATGATCAATAATCTGTAGTATCCTAACCCATCTTTGTAGGATTGAGACACCACTAAGAGTTTAATTTCTTAAAATATTCATAAAGTAAATAACAATTTTTCATTTTAAATGATTTTCGTAAATAATTTCAGCGGAAGACTTCACTAAACATGAGTATTTTTTTTTTCTATTGTAAAACGAAAAGCTTAGCATGTAGGAACTTAACTCGTGTTCTACCCACATATGTAAATCGAAACCTTGATATATATATATATATATTAAAACGTTTTAAAAGTTACTTAAACCAACATCGTAAGTTCAAAAGAGGCATTAAGCATATTAACTTCATACATATTAACATATATTAAAAACATATAATATATAGGCTTCTAGAAAGGGGTCCGTACAGCTGGCTACCCATCCGCTTTGTTGTAAGGGGGTCCTGAAAATATTTAAAATATAGCAACTTAAGATTTGAGAAATCAGTGGATAACATTTATAAATGATTACGTTAAAGAGATTAACCAAAACACTGAAACATCATCTTCCAAGGTCCGAAAACCTGGCATAAACATCCAAGGTCCGAAGACCTAGCATCCAAGGTCCGAAGACCTGGCATCCAAGGTTCGTCAACCTGGTACTTCACCTGAAGGTGTCATTTCATTCCATCATACTCAACATAGGAGTTATTCTAATCAATATAAATGTAAATAAATGTTACCCACTTTTGATGTTGAATCGAAAGCTGGGATAGCTCCTGAAGAATCCGGTCGCTCGTACTGCACTCGGCACGTTCATAATTTCTTAGCCTTTAAATTGCATCTCAATTGTATCATACTTAACTAACCTAACATGCTTATCGTACATATAACATATGTATATCACAATAATTTTTCATAATTTAATCGATCATCCAAAATTCATGAAGATAAGCACACATTTACATAACAACCCTTAGTTATTCATGCTAAAATATTAGGAATAAATTCGAATCACAAAAGTTTTAATAAATCATTAACTATAATCAAAATTTTGTTCGAAAATGCTCTATAACCAGTTTGTATTATAAAATTCACCGTAAATTGTATATTTATTGAAACCTTTTGAAATTAATAATTTAAACTTCTAACATCATGTACTTAAACATAGTAAAACAGTTTTGAAAAATCATAACGGACCGATTTTATATAATTAATTTTCTAAGGTCCAAAACTGCAGAATCTCAAATTCGAAACTGGACTTATTTTGAAATATCATTAAAATTCATAAACTACTCTAAATATTACCAAATTTTAATCATAGACTCAAGACTTCATATAGTATAACATACTAAAACAGTTTTGAAAAATTATAATTTAATAAATTTATAAAATTATATTTCTGAGGTCTGAAACTGGATAATTTCAACTTGAACTAGACTATCTTTGAAAAATTATAATAATTCATAAACTACTCCAAATATTACCAAATTTTTATCATAGACTAAACACATCATGTAGTATAACATACTAAAACAGTTTTGAAAAATTATAATCGGCTGAATTTATAAAATTATTTTTTCTAGGGTCCGAAACTGGATAATTTCAACTTGAACTGGTCTATCTTTGAAAAATCATAATAATTCGTAAACTACTCCAAATATTACTAAAATTTAAACATAGACTCAAAACTTCATGTAGTAACACATACTAAAACAATTTTGAAAAACTCCAAGTATATATTTTTATAAAAATCGATAAAGTGGACTGACATTTCTGAAAATTTTTCACAACTTGATTAACCAACCTATCTTCATAATTAAAATGAAGGTTTAGCTTTTATAACTCTATCAACATCAATTAAACCATCTTGACTCAATTTATTACACATGCAATGAGTTTAGATAAGATAATCAAACATGCAAGGACTAAATCAACATGCAATTGTACAATCAACACCCAAACATAACATATTCTAAAGATCAACCATATAAAACAAGACTTTCAACAAATGTGTTCAGATTAGTAGAAAATCACTCTTAGATCATACATGCAATGTGTTTGGGTAAAGAAATCAAACATGCAATGACTAAATCAACATGCATTTGCTCAATCAACACCAAAATGTAACATATTTTAAGAATCAACCATATAAAATCAAGACTTTGAACAAATATCTTCACATTAGTAGAAAATCACTCTTAGATCATACATGCAATGTGTTTGGGGTAAAGAAATCAAACATGCAATGACTAAATCAACATGCATTTGCTCAATCAACACCAAAATGTAACATATTTTAAGGATCAACCATATAAAATCAAGACGTTGAACAAATATTTTCACATTAGTAGAAAATCACTCTTAGATCATACATGCAATGTGTTTGGGGTAAAGAAATCAAACATGCAACTCAAAGTTAGGTCCTAATCATGCTCCTAAGGAAGAAGATGGGTGAGGAAAAAGGCAAAATATCTTTAGAGTTGTACACCAAAGAGTCCTTGAACTCTACCTAGCTTCTTGTCTTGAAGGATTCCTTATCCTTTCTTCACTCTTGAATTTCCAGCTTTGTTGAAGATGGATATGAGGGCTTTTAGGTGGGGAGGGTTGTAGAGAGAAGATGGAGATGCTAGAGAGAGAGAGGGAGAGCTTCCAAATGAAGAGGAAGAGGAAGGAGAAAGGTATATATACTATGGCATTTGCAAAGTGAGAAGCAACTTATATGATATAATACACTACTAATTATATGTATATATATTTGTATAATTCTAATATGATACATAACATGCATATAGATCACAATATAATACACAATGATACATGTAATTAAATCATAATTTTTAGTGTTTAGCAACTTGATATGTAATGATTAGCAACATTGAGATTTGTGGTGGATTTGATGGAGGCATGGGGATTGAGTGTAGTCCTATCTAAAATAGCATGCAAAAGAGACTTTTAATCATGACAATTTTGCATGAAAATGTGATTAAATTAGCACATCACTTAAGTCACATAAATGTTTGAAAAAAAATATATTTAATCTAACATATCATAATGGTTACATACCTTATTGCACATAAACTATATAATAAAAAATCTACCTAATTATAATTAAATACATAAGTCATATTAATTATTAAAATTATTTTATGTATAACTTATCTTCCCTTTTTTTTTTCGATTGTTCCATTACTCGTGCATCTTGAGTGCATTACGATCGAACTCAATCTCTTCGGAGAGCTATCCTGCAAGACTTTTAAACTTAAAAAAACATTATATCATACATTCTTGATAAATAATAAAATTCTTCTTAACTTGAAAATATCATACATTATAAATTATTTTATGAAAAAAGTAAATTTTTATATAAAAATATATGTTATGCAAGTTTTATGAAAATGGGGTGTTACATAATCACACCGAGAAACTCGATCCTATTAACCGCGATTATTGCTTTCTTTTCAAAGAGCACTAATCATTCTTTATGACATGTTTCGGAAAATATTTCAAGATGCTTTAAATGATCTTTTATATTTTAGATGCAATCAAAATGTCATCCATGTAAACAAACATAAACTCAAAATAATCTTTGAAAAGATTATCCATCTTTCTTTGGTATATCTAGGATGCATTTGCAAGACCCATTGGAAGTACATTCCACATATACTGACCTTGTGGAGTAGAAAAAACAGTTAATTTTTTCAACTCTTTTTCTAACTTGATTTGGTAGAATCCAGACTTATAATTAAACTTTGAAAACACTTTTGATCTCTTACTGCAATCAATTATGTGTTGTTTACTCGGGATGTAATAACCATCAAATTCAGTAATCTTATTAATATTGTGATAGTTAATTACTAACCTTGCTTTACCTCTCTTTATTTCACCATGGTTTGTTACCAAAAACTCAGGGCTACTATAAGAGAAGATGTTTGCTTCGATCAGATTGAGATCGATATGCTCTTTAATAATTTTTTGCATATCTTTTCGATCTTCAATATTCATCTGAATCGACTTGTATCAAACCAATTCATATCGGTATTGTTCTTTTACCTTTAGTGTTGCTTCGATCTGATTTTTGTCCCACCAGGCTAAAGGATTCTCATTGAAATTTCTCTTAATTAGCCTCTTAACATTTTCAAGAGAAAGTAAACTTTCTTCATCAATGTCAATCTGAGGTGGTCCTTCTTATAAAACATTTTTCAGAAACTGAATAGCTTCTTCTGGTGCCTCTTTAATTCCCTTTTGTCTATAGGACAAAAGTGTTTCTCCAAATTTCCTCTTATCCTGCATTTTAGGATGGGTTAACTTGAAATTATTATCACCACGTTTGCTGCTGAAAATAATAGGCATTATCCTATTAAAAGCTTTCTCCCGTCACAAAATCTGTATTGAATTACCATAATTAGTAGTAAAGGTAATAGGTTCTTGTGGTTATCCTGCTCATATTTTGCAAAAGTTTGGATAAAATTATTACCCAACAAAATATCAGCACCAGTATCATGAATACAGATGGTGGCATTCTTACTTTGTACCAAGGGGTACCAAATACTCTTCTGATCATTATTCGTGATTCTCAAATACCCTTATTAAGTATTAGGATTTTTTGTGAGAAATCCCTTCCTACAATAAGAGGTAGAGTTTTCATCGCTTCGCTGGGGAAAACTCCTGGCTTTGCTGTGCAAATGCCTGAACCTGAATCAATATAAGCTGTAAAGTATTCTGACTTATACTGATCATATAATATCCCAACGGATATATATATGGAAAAAACACTCATCATTCAGAATCTTTTGGATACTTTTTCATATTTTCCCAAGATTCTAATCTGGTTATCCTTAAGTTTAATTGATTATACTTAAACATAACCTCTTGCATTATTATAACCTATTGCATACTTGTTTGATGAGTTAGATCTTGATTACGCAAATTCCTTGAAGATTCTAGGAATTTCTATAAACTCTTTCCTTAGGAACATATCTGAATGATGTGTATTGGAAAGTGCATACGCAATACTATACGTGATAGAATATGGTCTATTTCCTTCTTTTATTAAATCAGTTCTCTTAAAGTTATGATGAAAGGTTAAGACTCTACTGAAATCTTGGTTAGCTAGGTTGTATGCAATCCTAGGATGAATGTCAAACATGAGTTTGCCAGCATACAAATTACCTACCATTGTACCAAGACAACTATCTCGCAAATTATTGATTCTTCTATCCATCACAGATAAATATAATTCGGAATCAATACCTTATTTGAAGGTACCTTTAATTACTACTTCAATGGTTCCAATATGAATCCATTTCATAGTAACCGCTACTTTTTCTTTGATACGGCTCAGTTCCTCAAGAATTTTTTCTTTTGGAATAAGTTGCATATCAACTCTATTATCGGTTAAGTCCATTGGGATCGAAAACTCACCTGAGTTCACCCGGTAGATGATATTGTGCTTGCGCTCTCTTAGTCCAATCTGATTACAGAATCGATTAAGATTTCCAATCCTAAAGTCGTCGTATGGACTTAGGGTTGAATTCTGCCACATGATTCTTTTCATCATTTTGTTCGATATGGTCATTTTTGAAAAAAATCCTGATAGACTATCCGAGGTTTGGAGTCTATCTTCCTGTTCGTCGAGGTTACTCGTCTGATTCTGTAGATGATCCATATGAACTCTCTGAATCAGATTTGAACTCTTCTTCATAGATGTTTTCTTCTGAAGAAATGTCCTCGAACTAGTAAATTGGTACCAAGTCGCCATAGAAAACCGCATCAAGGATATCATCTGTTGGTTTAAACTAGCGCACTTCTCCTTGCTTCTATCTTTAAAACTTTCATTTGTCCGAGTATAAGCTCATTTGAAAGTTCTTCTTCTTGGTGTTCTTCCTGTTGGTTTCCCTGCGGATCTATATCCTTGTGAAGAAAACCTGAAAGTACCAGAGTTCTGACTAAATTTATAAGATCTAGCATTTGATTTTGGACCACCATGATCTTCCTTGATTGGAAGGCCATCTGTATGATCCTCTAGATTTAGATCGAAACACACTTCTGAAGTGTTTCTTTCTTTTACCCTGTCTTTCCCGACTTGGTTATCCAATAATACTTGGAAAATCATTATTTTCGCAACAAAGAGGAGTCATTTTTATCAGTCCTCTTAGTTTTTTCTTGTTCTTATATAGTGTCGCCTCTTGACACCACTCTCTTATGTTGTCCTTTAAAAAGGACATCCTTTTGGCCACTGAATCAACCCTTCCTAGAGGTACCTTATATGTTTGTATAAGCATCTCTCTCCACGGGCTTAATATTTTTGCAAAGAACATTTCTGTTGCAACATTCAATGGTATTTGAGCTTGGAAGTAATATTTGCGGAACCAATATATATATTCATCCGCATAACATATACTTCTCAATACGAGAGCATACAAGGCTTGTGTATATTCTCGATTCTTTTCTTCCTTTCTTTCATCAAAGTATCGATCACCGATGAAGTATAATTTGAGCAAGTGATCGATCTTTTTGATAATTGTAAAGATATTATCTCCCAATCCGATCTCTTCTTTGATATGGGCCTTCGTGCTATCCCATGCTTTCTTGGCTTAACCTTGCAAACTATTTTCAATAAGTTTGCTGAATTGATCCTTATCAATGTCCAGCGCTAACGAAGCAACCTTTAAGAATGTCATCCATTCATCGATCAAGGTTTCCATGTTCCTGAAATCGATGATGTCAGTCGTGAGCCTTATCCTAAGGGCTATTAGATGCTGCCTTATCCCATCTTGGTCGTCTCCTGCATCAAGCCACAAATGCATTATGGTCGACTTGATCCTGTCTCCATGGTTATTAGGGGACGGGTGTTTCAGTACTCGTACTCCCTTCTTCTTGTTTGGGAATAAGATCATTCATCTTGCAATTAACCAGATCCACTATTCCTAAGTTGGAAAGTGATTCGGTTAATTTTGAGATATCCACTCTTGTGACTTCCATCAGACTTGTCGGATGATGTCGAGCAAGAGTTCTTCATAACTTTTAGACTTCGGGCCTTTCGTAGCCTTTCCTTTAAGGATGATTGGTTTATCTTCTAATACATCTTTGAAACGTTCGTTCATTGATCTACCTATTCCCCTTGATAACCTTCCTTTCAGATTTATGATTTCTTTCTTTAGATTTGAAACTTCTTGTTGGATCTCGGATAGAGATCGGAACATCTTCTGTCTGTCCACTATAGTATATGATGGTCTTCTGGATCTCCTCAAGATCTTGTGTAATCTTGGATGTGTCCGGAACAATTATGTTCCAGTTCTTATTAGATGTCATTTTAATAAAATCCTGTACTTGTTATATTTCAAAAGTTTTTCGGATACATTTTTCTTAATTTTCTCCTCCCATTAAGCATAAGAAAATACTATTGTACAAATATTTTAATTTATATCTTCAATAAAACCAAGCTCCGATACCATTTCATGCATCGGATCTCAATAAATATAAATCATGGAAAAAACTCTATTATTCATTTTTTCCAAATAATAATCACTCAGTACGTGGCATTGTTATACTACATCGATCCCCTATACAAGTGAAAACACAAGTATAGCATTGGATACGCAGTGGTTTCCAGCCGATATACCAAGATAATTATATCCGATTTCAATACATATGGCTTAGCAAATTGGTTTGAAAACAATAAAATTGGAGAGTAAATAACATTTTTCAATCATTGCAAATATAATGTCAAAGAGTTTTTTGGTCATTTTACCTATTTGTGGTAGAAAAGGGTATTGTTATATGTTTTGTGGTATAAAATAGTAAGTGTTTTATTAAATGTGGTATTTGAGGGTGTTAACACATATGTCTTATGTGAAACCGTTTCACGAATCATGTTACGTGAGATTGGTCAACTCACAACTCATACGTAACAATTCATAAATGAATTTATGAAAATAAGTTTAATTTGTGGATAATAAGAATGCGTCTCACGGTAATTATCCGTGAGACAGTCTCACATGAGTTTTTGTGAAATAATAGAGTTCAATTTTACTTTTATAGAACTATTTTATTTTTTATGATCAATGTTTTTACAACACTTTTTATGTTGAATATAAGAAATATTAAAAGAATTTAAATGATATGGGTACTAGATTACATTGAAATAACTATGAAGACTTACACTTGAAATTTATATATTCATGCTATCATGGTTCATACGGTACAAAATGCCGTTGAAACTTTTTCTTAAATTAACATTTCACATCAAACTTGAACTATTTAAATTTTATGACACAGACAACAAATTAAATTAAAATTATACCTCTCAAGATATTTATTATTTTTCTGTCCAACATTTTCATATCAAAACATTAAAACATTACACTATTGTTTTGCATGGTATGTCGACGAACAAAACTTATATGGAGAAATTGTCGTTCATCGTCACCTTCTTTTGGTACAAACTCGCATATGCACAAATCTTCAAGTGCAACCGAGTTCACTTTGCACAAGCTTCCCCATCCTCCGGAGAGTACTGATCTTCCGTTCTTCCATTTACTGAATTTTGTAACATACCTCCTCCCGCTTGGATCAACTAGTATAACCTTGTTTTCGAACTTGAGGCTGTAATCTTTGATTACATCATGGGGGATAAACTATCATCACAACCAAGAAATCATGTTAAAATAAAATAGTGAAACTATAACCAAAGTATTAACAATGTTAACTTAATGTTTTGGTTCTATACAACTTCATTTCAGCATAAATTTGTACAATAACTATTATTTGATATTTAAAAATTTAACAGCCCTACAACTAAAAAACTCACAATCCACAGAATTGAATTAAATTTTGTATCTTAACCTAAGCTTCAAGATTATAGTTTGGGTTTTAACACTTACCAAGTTACTCATTCGTTTTGGCACAATTTTCGTAACAAAGTAAGGATTTCTTGGTTGTCTTGCCAATCCAGCTTCAAAAATTTCCATGCCGTAGCATTTAGGAAAATTGTGTGTTCGTCTTGCGTGCCTAGTATTTATACCAACAATAGCTCCTGCATCTAAACAAAACATAACTTAGTAATCTCATTTCAAGAAAATCCATCAAAATACTAAGATCATATTACATTATAATTAAAAAAAAAAAACAGAGACTTTACCATTATCAAGCTCTTGTTCCTCAATTTCTCTGTGATTATTCACTTGAGGCCTCATCAAAATACCTTCATCATCCTCGGTTTCATCTTTATCTTCTTGATCATAATGATCACTCCCCATGACACTATCATTCTCATCACTCACAATCTCATAGATGCTATCATCATATTCTCGTATAGGCTCATTTTTTACACCTCCAAGTATAGATGTCCTGTCCACATTCTTCTCAGTCGCAAATTTCCCATACAATTTCACATTGAAGAAACTTTTGCAAAAATACTCGAATACCATAAGATCTCCAGTTGTCAACATATTATCATAGACAAATTTATCCCAACCATCGACGAAAGACCAAAAGCCTCCAACTTTTGCAACTTTTATTGGCCATATGTCGTCATGCCGATCTTTGAGAAACACTTTCTCCGGCAATGCTTGTCCAATATCCCGAGTAAAATCAACTGGGATTTTCTAATTATCAAAAACAATTTTTTCTTTAATAAATTGTAGATTAAAGAAATAGTTTTGTTATAGGGTAATGGAAAAATAGTAAGCATTCTACACATATACCATGTAACTAATATTACTATATAGGGACAAATTGAAAACTAGCCAAATAATATAAGAAAAAGTAGAAACTAGCAAAACCATAAGATTAAATAGGTTCTTTTAACAAAATTGACTCTTCTACCCTTAATGAAAAGAAGGGCATACAGAGTTGCCAAGTGCAAAAAAAAATTGCACAAGTTGCACGATCCGCATGAGCTATGCGACTTGCACAACCCTATGCGATTTGTGCGCACGAGCAACACTACCCACATAAGAGCATGAGATATTATTTTCAAAATTTTAGAAGAAAATAAGAAACGAGGTTAATAGAGGCAATGGGTAGTGGGTGTCGAAACCAAAACTTTTTGACTAAAGAAACAGATATTTTATTCCAAGACTAGTTTAAATTTTTGTTATCCCTTTTTTTTTTTGCTAGAATGCCGATTTCATCTTCTATATATATGGGGGATGTTATGGTAATATAAAAACAAAATGAAATACTATATGCTATACAAGATTTCATTATAATATTGTAATGCCCAAATTAACATTTTCTACTTGTAATATGAGAATGTGTATCTCAATTGTAATATAAATGATAGTTTTACCTTATATTTAGTATTAACATAATAATTATATTAAAATGCATAAATTAACAAAGTATTAGCTTTTGTTCATAATATTTGAAATAGAAGTGACATATGTTAGAATATCGAACTATATAAATTAATATACATTTGACTTTATTTATAAGTGAAGTTTACACAATACTATTTCCAATTATTTAGATAATATTAAGTGGTTAGACGACAATAAATGAAATTAAAACATGGTCCAAAAGTAATTTTATAAGGAATATTCAACAAAATATTCGCTTAAGATATTAAAGGACTTATATATAAATTCATATATTTATAAAAAAAAAAACAAAAAACTTAATTATTTATAAAATAGAAAATAAAAAGCTAACTACTTCAATCATAACACTTTATATTAAAAGATCGAACTGTAAAAAATGTTAATAAATCAGAGTTGAGAAGATCTACATTCATTTAGACTTTTGAGATCTAGATCTTGGACTTGATTTTGAGATTGCATACAAAGAACACCTTTTTTTATCATAAAAAAGAAACATAAAAAATCAACATTAAAAACAATTACCATGTCAATGTTGTTGATTTCACTAATGAAGAACTTGAAGAAAGTCGGGCCTTTGCTCATCTTGGTACCTAATAATAAAACCAACTTAACTCTAAAATTAAATCACTGATTAAGAAAAACAAGAACTTAAATAATTTTGATTCAAGTAAAATAGGGAAAGTGAAAGGGTATATAAGGAGAGAACGAATAAAAAAGGAAATTAGATTACTGAGAAAATTGTGGTTGATTTTGTGAAAAATATAAGGAGATTTATGACTTCTGAAATTTTGATTTGTGAATGATGTTTTTTATTCCTTTACTTCATATATATGGAAGGAACGGCAAGAGGATTAGGTATAAGATGAGTCGCAGCATTTAAAACTTATAAATATTTCCGCATGTGTTGCACGGATTATGATTAGATTTTAAAAAATATTATATTATGTGATTAAAAATATCATATTTGATAAATAATAAACATAAATAAATAAACAAGGTAAATAAAAATGTAACACCCTCTCTTCTTAGGGTAGTTATCATTACTAAATCAGCATAATTTTTTAAATTTATAAAAATTCTCGTAAGTTTTTTTTTTATTTTATTTAAAGCAACATAATTAAACTTTGTAAGAAACATACTAGAATTTTAAAACGGTCTAATGTATTTGAAAATGAATTAAATCGTTTTGGGAAAAATTCTTCTCAAGGAAATCAGAAATAAAATCTTCTTAGCATGACTACTAAAATAACATTTTCTAAACCAATTTCGAGGCCGTCACCACCAATCACGCTTCAGTGCTGCTACCTCTTGTAGTATGAGGTAAATACTATAAGCAAAAGTTTAGCAAGTACATCATCTAATCTCACAAAACCTTTTTTTTTTGTAACTTTTGAAAAATGCAAGACATCAGCTAATAAAATATTATGTACATACTTATACTTGAAAATAATATACTATGAGCCCGAACATGGTACCAATGCGCGCAACTCCGTAGAACCCAGGGTAGCTAGCCACCGAAATTCCAACAGAGCAAATAAATACTGAAAGGGCTGTCTAGGAGCCCTCAATTTTTTTCTAGTGGGCGGTCTGGAAGCCCGGTACCAGTCTTTAAAATATATAATAAAACTATAAATATATACTTTCTCAAAAATATACTTTTCTCACTTTACATCACTTAACAAATCATTATTTTATATTCATAGCAAAGCATAAACCAAACTCATAAATCACATAATTTAGTAAATCATTAAAACATGTTCACAGATAACAAAAATAAGTATTCATGTAAATTTTGCATCAACATTAAACAAGTAAAGCAGAACTACTCATATCATAGGTGAAAGATGTACTTACTTGGAGTTTCCAAAGCTTATAATATCTCAAGACTCTTAGACACGTTCTAAGCTTTCTCAACCAAATCTAAAATATAATTAATCGATAATATCAAAATTTATGAATCTCATACATACTAAATTTATAATTTTTATAGCTTATAACTCATTATAATTGTAATGTGACCCTCCTAAATGAGTCATTTAACAACCTAATACTCTAAAAATAAACTAATTAAATGAATTAACTAATAACAATATTACATACATTATAATTATATTTAAACTGCTTTCTTTCCAAATTGTCACGGACTTATTCCCTTAACAATGAACCGTGCGGCCTTTGCTCCTTTTCCCGCCCCTTGCGGCTAGCAAAGTCAGCCTAACGTAGAACGATGTTGTGAGTGAAATGTGGGAAATTGGCTAAGTAGGAGAGTTTAAGAGAACTTTGGAAGAGAGCACTTAAGTAATGTTTAGAAATGCTTTTATTTGCTTGATGATTACAAATGAGGGGTCTCCCCCTTTATATACTACTCCACCTCCTTAATGAACGGTAGAGATTGATTTAATCTAATGGTTAGGAGAGCTTCTCTAGAACTCTCAAGAATATTCCTATGAATATGCTTTATGATATTTACAAAGGAAACTTTCTAAAAGCTTCCTATATCCTCTATATACATTCTTCAACACTCTAGAATATTCTAGAGTTCTCTAACTATAATTGGGCTTGTTATTGGGTCAAATCAAGTGATGGGTTGATTCTTAATCTTTTAGCCCAAATTTTTATGGCCCAACTTTAATGGGTCGTGACAAAATGCTGTAAAAAAAAACCCGATATGATACGGTGGCAATGACGGCAGTTAAATAAGCATATGGAGTTGGTAGACTCTCTAAATGGAGTTAAAAACAATCATCCAAATGTATATATATTACTTTGCAATTAGGCAGAGAATAGTGGTCGTTGTTATCCTAGCATAGCCTAAGACATACCGAATGGCCATAGGAATAGCCATAAATAATATATGAAACCACAATCACAATAACTGTCGTATGCATATGATATCCTCTTCATCTGGCCTTATTTTCACTTTTTAATTAGAGAAATGATTTCCTTAATCTCAGAACCGTCATACTTCCACAAATACAGAGTTCGGCGAGACCCGTTTCAAGATTAACAGATTTACTTAAGAAATGAATAGTTCGTTTTGGATACCATGGACGAGGATAGGAATAGACTAGATTCTACACCATGCAAGTTGGCTAAGTGCTAATTCAAATCCTGGATTGCAAAATGAATAATTAACTGATAATTTTATTACTTTAGGTATTAAACTTGAAGTTCTATAAACCTTAGAAATCAACATACGATGACCCTATTTAAAATTCCTAATTAATACCAAATCATCTGCAAGTTTATAAATATGATACCTGATCACTGCTCAATTCCGTTTGCAAAATTGGAAAAAAATCTCTTCCCTCTTTCTTTTCTCTTCCAAAACTTGCGTCTCTTTCTCTCTCTCTTTTTTTTTCTGCTATTAACTTACTAAATCTTCAAATGAGATGATTTTCTAAATCTATAGGTAGGATTTTGAACTTCCTAAAATACGTGAATTCCTTATATTTCTCAACCACTTAATTATTTTGTTATTAAGGGTTTGAGATTTCCCCTCCTTTAGGAGATAATGGGTTCCTAAAATATCTCAACTAACTAACTTATATATCTATTTCCATATCTCCATGCTATCAATTTAAAATTTTTAAAGATGTATTCCTAATCCAATAAATATTAGAACCCTACTCACATCAGACATAATTTTCCAAATAACACATAATTAATTTCTCTCTACGGTACTATTAAATCATGATAAATTAATTGAAGTTTATTATTCTCAAAATAAATATAATTAGAAATTCAGGGTATTACAAAAAATAACTAAAACTTTGATTATTACAATTTTATTTAAACCAATTTAAATAAAATAATTATAATTATTAATACATATATACAAAACTAAAATAAAATAAAACAAATTACTAATTATTAAATGAGAAAAAATATATTCAATGTGTAATTGGACCATAATTTTTTTGTTTCATTATTTCCTTACCATTTATTTTTTAGTAGATTCAACTTTTGAGTTGTGCTCTTACTATTTGTATCATGATCATAAACTTTATAGCTTTAACATTATTGTTCGATTTTTTCATATAAATTTTAGTTTTAAAAGTGATGTTTATATATGTAAAACAATAATTAGACTTTTAGTAAACAAATTTAAGGCTTCCTAGTAATTTTTAGATTAGTTATCACTTGTTAAATTTTAAGTAACTCCATATATACTTTATTTCTTATACTATAGAACTATTATTAAAAACCATTAACTATCAAACAATCTTGTTGGTTTAAAGACTTAGAGGGGTTGAATGAACATCTATCAAATTTTAAAATTTTTTGAACTTGTTACACTCTTACGTTAGAAGTTAGAACAACTTACAACACAGAGAGTAGCTCGGTAATAACACTATCTGTTGTAACTAAGAGTTCTCGATGTAATATTTCTATGTCCACTCTACTCCATTAGAAGGAGGAACTTGGTTAAGTAAGCTTGGATTACAGGACTCAACCTTACAAGCTCTCAACCTAAAAAATTTGCACGATTCTCTTCTCCGTCATCTCTAGGGCTTTCTGATCTTTGATATGGAGGATACGGCTATAAGGAATTCTTTATTTGCAAAAGTCTGTCAAGATTTTTCATGGATGTTAGACTACTTGAAGTCCCTAGTCGCAAACGAGGACAAAGGGAAATTGATTGTTACTGATGAAAACTATTAAAAGAAGAAATGCATTGTAACTTTTCTTATTCTTTCATGTGCATGGTTGATGCATATTTATAGAAGAGGTTGCATGGTTCATAACTAACTAACTCACTCTAACTAACTATGATACATATAATCTGCTGCATGCTAGCGTACTTATACTATAACACTCCCTCTTTAAGCTGAATTGGAAAATATCTTAGAGGTATCTTCTTACATAAGAACTGGAATCTTGTAGCAGCTAATGGTTTTGTAAGAATGTCAGCAATTTGGTCTTCAGATGGAATAAACCGTACCTCCAATTCTTTAGCAAGCACTTTAAAAGAAGATTCCAATGCAGGCAATTCAACTGCTATGTTGATGGATTCTTGAGAAGGATAAGGGTACTGTAGAGAGGTAGCTATAGGCACTGAAGAAATAGAAGTAGCCATTGGAGTAGGTAAGATGGGAGAGAAAAGAGTAAGATAAGGAAACTCTTGCTCATTAAACTCCACTGTTGCTGCAATATAAATTCTTCCACTAGCACTCAGACATTTATAGCCTTTATGAGAAGGACTATATCCAAGGAAAATACACTTGGTGGATCAGTATAAGAAATTGTGAGTATTATATGCTCTCAAATAAGGAAAACAACTGCATCCAAAGGTCTTGAGTTGAGTGTAATCAGGTTGCTTACCAAACAACTTGAAGAATGGTGATGTATGCTGCAATACAGGAGTTGGAAGTCTATTGATGACATAAACAGCTGTCTGAAATACATCCCACCAGAATTTTAAAGGCAAATGAGCTTGAGCTAGCAAGGAAAGCCCCATTTCAACTATATAAAGGTGTTTCCTCTCAGCTCTGCCATGTTGGTGATGAGTGTGAGGGCAAGGATGCTGGAAATGAATGCCTAATTGAGCAAGAATAGGGACTAATGAACGGTACTCACCACCCCAATCAGATTGTAAGCACTTAATTTTTAGATCAAATTGTCTTTCCACAAAAGAGTTAAATTGCAAGACAACCTGATGAGCTTCAGACTTGAGTTTAAGAGGAAAAATCCAAGTATACCTAGTGAAATCATCCACAAAATGTATATAATATTTGTATCCATCTATTGAACATACTTGAGAGGGACCCACAAATCAGTGTGGACAATTTGAAAAGGAACAGTGGTTTTAGTATGTGACAAAGAGAAATGTTGCTGATGTAGCTTTCCAAGCTTACATGGATCACAAAATGCCACTGTTTTATTAGAGAAAAGAATATTCAGTGTTTTAAAATACATGAGAAAGAACTGAATTACAAGGATTGCCAAGTCTATTATGCCATGTTTGAATATCACCAGAAGCAAAACTAGATGGTGATTCATTCAATGAAGTAGCCGTCACTTGAAAAGCTACTGCAGAAGAACTATTATAAGTAGACTTATTTTACTGAAAATGAGTGAAATCCAATTGATATAATCCATCCTTAAGTTTGCCGGTCAATAGTATCTGATGTGTGGCATTGTCCTTAACAAAGCAAACATCATGATAAAATTCAATCAAAACGTTATTATCTCTAGTAAATTGTAAGATGCTGAGGAGATTCTTGGTAATTTGTGGAACATAAAGAATGCAATTTAACAGTAGAGAAGTAGAATAATCAGTAGATGGCAAGTTAGTTGATCCAATGTGAGAAATTGGAAGAGTTGAGCCATTACCTACAGTGAGTTCAGCAGCTCCTTTGTAGTTAGATTTGAGAGAAAGATTCTCCAAATCTGCAGTAATGTGGTTAGTAGCACCACTGCCAAAATACCAATTAGGATCACCAGTCTTAGGGGTAGAAGTGTTGGCCAAAAACACTTGATAATCTCCTCCCTGAGAAAAATTAGAAGTATCTGTAGATGGCTCAACTCCATGAAAGCTTATATCAAACCTTTTATAACATTTTAAAGTCGTGTGCCCAATTCTTCCACATAGTTGACATAGAGGCTTACTACCATTGGACCTTCCTCCAAAACGACCGCCTGCACCACGGCCTCGACCTCTTGAGAACCTACCTCCTCTAGAGAATGAAGGTGATGCCCTACCATAGGCAACATGTGCAATAGGAGAAGAAGCAGATGCTATATGAGCAGATAAAAACTAATTCTGCGCTTGCAATCTCATTTCATGTGTTTGAAAAGCAAATTTAACTTCTGCTAAAGTCAGAGTTTCAAAATTGGACGTGAGATTGACAATTACAGATTCAAACTCAAGTCCCCACCCAAAATATAGAGGATAAATTCTTCATCGGTAACACTTGTACCAATCAAAATTAAATCATCAACAATAGATGTCATTTTCAGAATATAATCATCAATAGAGAGATCTCCTTTTTTAAGAGATTGGAGCTGAAAAACGCAATTGCAGCCTTAGATTGAGTTTGAAACAGAGACTCAAGGGTATTCCATACCTCATGAGAAGTGTGACAACGATTAAGATGACCAAGCATAGATTCACTAACCGATGCTAGCATCCAGCTAAGTAAGAATTGATCTCATCGCATCCAAAGTACATACTCCGGATTGATCGTTACAGTTGAAGATGAAGAGGAAGAAACAACCTTTGAAACTGCTTGTGCAACCTCTGAACTAAGGAGAATACCATCGAAACCATGAGCTCACACAGTGGAAATAATTTGCACACGCCAGAACGTATAATTGGATCGATCAAGTCGCAAAGGCAACGGAACAAAATGTGGAGGAACAAACGTAGAAGCCATAACTGAGCTGAGAAATCAAATCGGACCGGTGGTACTGTCGCTGAAGATGTATAGAAAAGATATTTGATCACCAATAGATGAAGTGATCTATCTGGACCGGAAAAGTAACCGTCACCAGAGAATTTGAGATCTTACCGGATCGGAAAAATGACCGTTGCGGGAAAGATTAAGCTCTTGATACCATGATGAAAACTAATAAAAGAAGAAATACATTGTAACTTTTCTTATTCTTTCATGTGCATGGTTGATACATATTTATAGAAGAGGTTGCATGGTTCATAACTAACTAACTCACTCTAACTAACTATGACACATATAATCTGCTGCATGCTAGCGTACTTATACTATAACAGTTACGAATGGTACGCCGCTAACTCTACATGAAAGGATGAACGTGTCTACCGATCACGATCACGCTCTAAGTAATCTTCCGGAAGAGACTGCTAGGGTTTCGGTTCACCCACATTCGGATCTCTCTATTTTGACAGGCACCCACTCTAGGGTTTCTGCTGAGGGCCAACCATCACCCATGACTGGTGGCAACCCTGATCCTACTGTTAGGGCTTTGGGTGGTTCTGATAATTTTCAGACTAAGGAAGTCAATGGACAGGTGTCGGCTGCGACTTATGCACAGATTTTGACTTCAAGAGGATGTCTCAACAACAGTTCTTTAACACAACATGTAATTTCTCCACAGGTGTGCGGCAATGCTCTTGCCGTGTCGGGAATTAATCCAGTGAAAAAGGGGGAGTATTTTTCTATCACTATTGATGACGAGGTTTATCAGAAACGGGTTCATGAATGTGCTGGCTCTTTTGTTGGACGTGTCATACTCTCTAAAGGTGATAAACTCTACATGGCAATCACCCTTCGTGAGTCTCTTATGTTGCTTTGGAATATTACTGATGGCTTGAGGGTGGTTCCGCTGGGTAAAGGATATTACATCATCCATGTTTCTGCTAGAGATCAGCATGAGAGAATTGGTGCTTGACTAACATGGGGTCTGAAGCCCAAACATCTTTGGTTGTCAAATTGGGTGCCAGAATTTAATCCATACAAGATCGTTTCTTCGACTGCACAAATCTGGGTAAGAATGTATGAATTATGCTATGAGTATTGTCATCCTTCAATTATTTTAGGTATTGCTAGAGCTGTTGGTACTCCGATTAAGATTGATGATAAATCTTTAAATAGGTCTGTGGGACACTTAACCAGCCACTGCAAGAGAACTTTATGGTGGAACACCGAGACTTATGTAGCTTTGTTTCTTTAAGCTATGAACGCTTACCCCAGTTCTGCATGCACTGTAAGGTGGTTGGCCATTCAGTAGAAGTTTGCAAATTCTCCAATAAGAAGGAAAACGATGAGATGTCTGTTCAGATTGAAGGTGGATGCATCTATAATCGCAAGGGGCGTTCTCACTCTCGACACAGAAAGAGGTCAACAAGCAGATGGAGAAAAGTGGAGGGAAATCATCCCATAGCATTACATGCTGGAGACAAATCGCAGCCTTCTGACTCCAAGAATAGGTTTGCTGCTTTGCAGGAAAAGGATAATGATCTTCAGACTTTCGTAGAGGGAAGGCCAAGTGATGAAGTCTTGGAAATTGGTGAAGGAGCGAATGCTAGTAGTTATCCTGAGGCAAACATAACAATTGCCCATATATCCCCAAACCCTGCTGTTGGCAGTGGGGTGGACGTGCATGTAAGCCTGCGAAGTGAGGACAACTCAGAGAAGGTTACAGAGAATACTGATAAAATATTGGGTCCCTCGAAGACACAAGAGCAATACAAGAGTGGTCACCGGACGTCTACCCTAGCCAAAATCTCTACTCAGGATTTTGTTGTCCGTACGGGAAGTGAGTCGGAGGCATTGAAGAAAATGTCTATTGCTTCTTCAAGTAGGTGGTTAGACATGATTGACTCTACGGAAGGTTTGTCGATGGGGGTACGTAAGCCCCCGGATATTCCACCCAACATGTCCTTATGATATTCCTCTTTTGGAATATCAGAGGGGTGGTGAATGCTCGCTCCCGTCAAGCTCTTACGGAGCTTTACCGTTTGTATCAGCCAACTTTTGTTTGTATTGCTAAGCTAAAGGTGGCTTTTCAATCTGTTCCGGTCTCCTTTTGGAACTCCCTCGGGCTTATTCTTGTGGCATCTAATGCTCGAAATAATATCGATGATATGTGGGTGTTGATTAACAGAACGGTTGCTATAACCTCAATAACGGTGGATTTTACTTCTGATCAGCTTATTATGATCAGTTATATGAGGGATAATTCTGCTATTGATATTGGTTTTGTTCATGCTCTTTCGATATACATTGGCAGGCGAGCTTTATGACGGGATATTTTTAATTTTTCATCCACTCTTTTGCTAATTTTGGGAGATTTTAATGTTGTTCTGGGGGCGCATGAACGTGACACTCCTCTACCTCTGGATCCATGTTCTTGTAGGGAATTTAGACAGATGATTGACAGTTGCAACCTTCTGGATATCCGATTGGAAGACAGCAAATTTACTTGGTTTCATCATCACTCTAAACATGGGTTCCTCTCTTTCTGGCTGGATCGTGTCTTTGCAAATATGGAGTTCCTGGCATGTTGGCAATCAACATCGGGGAAGATGTCTTTTCGTCTAACTTCTGACCATTGCCCAATCATTATTTCTTGCATGGATGTCAATGCTCCTGATCCCCTTCCCTTTCGGTTTCAACAGATGTGGTTACTTCATGATGACTTTATGAATTTTGTTAGTAATAACTGGTGTATGAATGTTTCGGCTTCTAACCCCATGGTGCTTATTATGCTTAAGCTGCGACGGCTTAAGTGTGCTTTAAAAATATGGAATCGTGATATTTTTGGTAATGTGCACAACAATTTGGCGGCTGCTTTAGGACGCCTAGAGTCTATCCAGCAGGACATATCTTAATTTGGTTATATAGAGGACTTATTGCTGAGAGAGGTGGATGCTCGCATAGAGGCTGATTCGTTGATGGAGAAAAAGTGTTGCATGATTCAACAAAAAAGTAGAAATGCTTAGTTATCTGATGGGGATCACAATACCAGTTTTTTTCACAAGTCTCTGAAAGTGAGAAGACAACGACCTCCTATCTCTTCTGTCCAGGTGAGTGGGGAGCTGATTTCTGACAAGACTATGATACAAGATGCATTTATTAATTTCTTCTCAGATTTATTTTTGGAGAAGAATGGGGGTGCTGACTTCAACGCGTTGTCGTCAGTGATTACTCGTGCCTTAACGGAGGAGGACAATACTATATTGGTGTCGGTTCCTTCTCTCCAGAAAACAAAGGCTGCGGTTTTTTATCTCGGTGCTGATAGTGTGCCAGGCCCTAATGATTTTTCGTGCTGTTTCTATCAGCGGTGCTGGTCAATTGTGGAGTTAGAGGTCCACTCTGCTGTGATGTTCTTTTCTTTAATTCTGGCAAAATTGTGCAGAGGTTCAATTCAAGTTTCATGGTTCTGGTGCCTAAGAAGGATAATGCTCAAAGAGTTGAGCATTTTCGTCCGATTATTCTTAGTAATTTTATTTTCAAGGTTATCTCGAAGATTCTTTCCTCTTGGCTTGGTTCGATGATTTCCAAAATTGTGTCATCTTTCTAGTTCGGCTTCATACCGAATCGCCATATTCATGACTGCATTGTCTTAGCATCTGAGGGGTATAACCACTTACAGAGAAAACAATATGGTCATAACATGATGATGAAAATTGATATAAAAAAGGCCTTCGATACTATGCGTTGAGGTTTCTTACTTGCTACTTTAGAAGCCTTTGGTTTCTCCCCGGTTTTTGTCAGATGGATTTTGGAGATCTTATCCTCGGCAAGGATCTCTATTCTTCTTAATGGCTCTCCTGTTGGTTATTTTGGCTGCACTAAAGGTGTAAGATAGGGGGACCCCCTATCGCCTTTGCTATTTGCTATGGGTGAAGAAGTGTTGGCTCGCTTATTTGATAAAACCATCAGAAAATGAAGGTTGATGGAGTTCACTTCTCCTCAAGGGATAAGGTTTCCATATGGTTTATATTATGCTAACGATATCATGCTCTTTTGCAGGGTAAAATTTGGGGATGCAAGGGCTGTTTGGGATGTTTTGGATGTGTATGGCTCTCTATTGGGGCAAGTTTGCAACATAGAGAAATCAAGGGTCTTTTTTGGGGTTACGGTTCAATAGGCAACAAGGCAGAATATCTTATGTAGGTTGGGGTTCAGCATGGGAGTTGGACCTTTTAAACATCTCGGCGTTCCCATTTTTCATGGTAAGCCAAAAAGGCTGATTTGCGTGCCATTATGGATCGTTTCTTGTCTAAGTTTGCTGCATGGAAAGGACGATCTCTGTCCATGGCTGAGCGGGTTTGCCTTGTTAACTCGGTTCTGTCTAGCTCGCTTATTCATTCAATGATGGTTTACAAGTGGCCTACGGGAGCTCTGCGTGTTATGGATTGGGCTATTCGAAATTTTATTTGGACGGGTTCTACTGATAAGCGACGTGGAATTTGTGTAGTATGGTCTAGATGCTGCGCGCCAAAGAAGAAGGAGTCCTTGGCATACGGTCCCTCATTACTACTAACAAATCTTTTTTGGCAGACTTGGCTTAGAGGTTGCTCACTTCAGAGGATAGGCTTTATGTGGTTCTGTGTCGTCGGTTTCTACAGAATGGTAACAATATCAAACGGTCTATTGTCTTATCTTCCATTTGGCCTTGTATTAGAGAACACGTGGTGGAGTTCATTCATAAGTCGAGATGGATTCCAGGTGCAGATTCAAGGGTTCAGTTTTGGCTAGATAACTGGCTTGGTTATATTTTAGCGGATCGAGTAGGCATCCTGTTGGCTCTTCGCAACCACTTTCAGCATGTTCTTGGGGATTATTTTTTTGATGGATTGTGGCACTTTACCTCTGATTTTGTTTCTGGTTTTTCGGATGTTTTGCAGGACATTCTACAATTCCTTATGACGGCTATGGGAAAGGATCTGCGCGTTTAGCCTGTCACGACTAATGGATGAGTTACTTCTAGCGTTGCTTATCAGTACTTCAGGGAAAGCTTCACGAGAGACTTCCGATTGGTGATTTACTGTTTTGTCGTGGTATCCCGGGCTCTTTTGCTTGTGGCATCTGCCGTTTGGATGGGGAATCTCTTGATCATCTTTTCTCCTCCTGCTGTATTCCAAGATATATTTGGAGCTGGATTTCTGGTTTGTTTGGGGTTCGCTTGGACCTGGACTCGGGTGCTATTCGAATTCTTCTTCAGGCCATGGAGGTTCGATTCAGCGCGCAACCGACAAAGCTCTGGAGGGTAGCGGTGGTCTTGATCTTTTGGTGTATTTGGAATGTTAGGAACCGTTGCGTTTTTTAGGACTTTTCTCCTTTAGTTGTGGGCTTGCAGTCCTTGCTTTACTCCTTCATCTGGGAAGTGGCAAGATTGGTTAAGAGTGCTATGTTTAACTCCCAAGTTGAGCTCCAAATTCTGTTTTGTTTGGGGTACGGGGAAATATGGGTAAAGCGCCAAGAATTACACTTGTTCGGTGGTTTAGGCCGTCTATTAGTTGGATCAAAGTAAATACGAATAGAAGTGCTGCTGGTTCGCCAGGTGCTATGCAGATTGGCAGGGTGTTCACAAATTCTTGGGGAAAGGCCTGTGGGGCTTTCAGTTTCAAGGGCGGTGTTGGATTTGCTTTAGATATTGAGTTAGTTGCGGCAATGTTTGCTATTGAAGTGGCGGCTAGTAAGCATTTGACCCATCTTTGGCTAGAATCTGATTCTTCTTATATGGTGACTCTTCTTTTGCATAGATCTTGTCAGGTTCCTTGGTACCTTCAGAATAGGTGGTTGGTGGCCCTGTCTTTGCTTGGAGAGTTCGAGTTCCATGTTTCTCACATCTTTCGTGAAGGAAATCAAGTGGCAAATAGTCTTACTAAATGTTCTGTTGATTTTGAATGGTGGGATTCTACTCCCTCCAGCTTGGATCGTTTAATAGTTAGGGATGTTTTAGATCTTCCTCATTATAGATTTCATTAATGAACGACACTTTTTTTCCTCTGTATAGTTTTTTTCCCATTGGGTTTTGCTAAATAGAGGTTTTAACGAGGCCTGTTTTTTCTCTTTTTATATATTATATTGATTTATTAAAAAAAAACCTAAAAAAGTTGCACCTACTAAAACTGAGCTCCCAAAAGTTACTCAAGTTCTAAAGGCAGTCTCATACATAATCTCTACAACTCACAAAGAGTTATTGCCAAACACTTGACAATATAAGCACTTAGTAAGGGCTAAATTCCTATCAATTGAGAACATTTAAAACAACTTAAGCACACAACACAGAGGTAAAATATATATGGGATTTTCTTCAACTAGTGTCTGAAGCAGCCTTTAGATTTCTGAAACTTAAACCAAGTGATTAACTGCTTCTAGAGGTTTAGCGACTGAAACTTGTTTGTTTTGAGTACACTTAGAACTTGAGAGCTTCTTGCTGGTAACTTTGTGTAGGAATTGCCGGATCGCCGACCCTATACGATTATCTGAATCGGGATCCATGCAAATATGATTAACGCGCAGCGGAAAGTGAATCATACCTTTTGCACCGAAATTAGTTCTAAGATCAGAACTGTAGATGGAGGAATTGATGAAGCCTGGACCTCACGGTCTTCTGCTGTATTCCTCGCCTCTATCTCGAACGTTGTGTGGGCAACGATCTATCGAGACTTTCAACCGTTCTTCTCTAAATCGTATATCAGATTTTTCTGTGTCTGTCACACTAGAAACGGTTGACTTGAGGCTTATTTATAGGCTACAACAGGGACCTTGAGGAGGATTAGGAATCGGTCTCCTGATAGGCTTAGGAGTCCTTAATTCGATCTGAATATACTTCTTAAGCCTATCAAATAATATCTTAATCCACTAAAAAGATATTATTGAACTACCGTCCCTTATCCATATTAGATATGGCTCCTATTTATTATGTGCACGTTTATCTCCCCGCATTTAAGATATCGAATGTCCATTAATTAAATGAATTACTGACAATTCAATTAATTAATATTTAATTCCAAGAGTAGTACCACTCAACTTTATTATCATGCCAGAATAAATCCACCTGCAGGGTTTACATGATAATCCTTATGAGTTTCTCAAGGGGACATCATCATCCTAAATAATTAGGACACGGTTTCATTATATAATCAACAGCACACCATATAAACAACACTGTATCCCAATTTACCGAGCTTATTGATTTAATAAATAAATCTCACTCATTGGTAAATTAAAGAAACATATATCGAGTATACATCCCCGTTATCATACAATGATTAAGAGGACGCACATCCATAATAACAGAGATCTTGTTTTATTTATGTAGTCAGTATAAATAAAACAACCTCAATTGGTCCTGCTCAATACATACAAAATGTACTAGTGTAATTTTATAATCAAGACAGATTAATACCAAATTACACTACAACCATTCCGATAATTTGTCCAAAATTATCTCGGCTGTGAGCTACCATTTATAATCTATAAGGAACTGATAACATGATCTTCTGTGTGGCACCACACACCATGTTATCTACAATATAAATTAATTGGACAATTGCAATAACATATAAAACAAATATATAAAATGCAAACATTTGACCACAAAAGATTCTCGTATCATAAATAGATGTTCATACAAAAGCTAGGCTTATAGTATACATCCTAACAATCTCTCACTTATACTAAAAGACTATGCTGTCATATACGCTGCCATGCATCTGATTCCCATCCCATCAACATGCTCATCGAAGGCTTTCGCCGGAAGGGCCTTTGTGAAAGGATCTGCTAGGTTATCGGCTGATGCAATCTTAGCGACAACAACTTCCCCTCGCTTTACGATATCTCGTATCAGGTGGTACTTGCGCTCAATGTGTTTACTTGCCTTATGGACTCGTGGTTCCTTCGAGTTTGCTACTGCACCACTGTTATCACAATAGATTGTGATAGCTTTGGGCAAACCAGGAATCACTTCTAAGTCCATCAAGAAGTTTCTGAGCCATACAGCTTCTTTGGCTGCCTCAGAGGCCGCCACATATTCAGCTTCCATGGTGGAGTCCGAAACGCATTTCTGCTTCACACTTCTCCACACTATGGCTCCACCTCCCAAGGTAAACACATACCCCGAGGTTGATTTACTGTTGTCCCTATCCGACTGGAAATCCGAATCCGTGTAACCCACGAGTAATAAATCATTTGCCTGGTAAACTAGCATATAATATCTAGTCCTTTTCAGGTACTTTAGAATATGCTTTACGGCAGTCCAATGACCTTGTCCTGGGTTACTTTGATATCTACTAACCATGCCCACGGTAAAGCAGATATCCGGTCTCGTACATAGCATCGCATACATCAAGCTTCCTACAGCCGAAGCTTAAGGAACTGCTTTCATTTTCTCTATCTCCTTTGGTGTCTTAGGACACATTTCCTTAGATAAAGACACTCCATGCCTAAAAGGTAGAAAACCTTTCTTGGAGTTTTGCATGCTAAAACGAGCTAGAATAGTGTCAATGTATGAAGCTTGAGATAAGCATAACATCTTTTTCTTGCGATCCCTTATAACTTTGATCCCAAGAATATGTCCAGCTTCTCCTAAGTCCTTCATAGCAAACTGCTTGGATAGCCATACCCTTACGTCTGACAACACCTTGACATTGTTTCCAACTAACAAGATATCATCTACGTATAGTACAAGAAATACCACCACGTTTCCGTCACTCTTCTTATATACACAAGATTCATCCGGACATTGAATAAATCCATAAGACTGGATTATTTCATCAAAACGGATGTTCCAAGATCTCGAAGCTTGTTTCAGTCCATAAATAGACCGATTGAGCTTACACACGAGATGCTCTTTGCCCTTTGCAATGAATCCCTCAGGTTGCTACATATAGATGTTTTCTTCAAGACTTCCATTAAGGAAAGCTGTCTTGACATCCATCTGCCAAACCTCATAATCCATGTGAGCAGCAATAGACAAAAAAATCCGGATAGACTTCAGCATGGCTACCGGCGAAAAAGTTTCCTCATAATCGATCCCTTCTTTTTGAGTATACCCTTTCGCAACAAGCCTTGCTTTAAAGGTCTCTACCTTTCCGTCTGATCCTCTTTTCCTTTTGTAGACCCATTTACATCCAATGGCTCTTACACCATTTGGTGGTTCTACAAGCTCCCAAACTTGATTAGAATCCATAGATTCTATCTTAGAGAGCATTACCTTTTGCCAAGATATCGCATCTTTATCTTGAAGTGCTTCGTCATAAGTGCAGGGATCTATTTCATGTTGTCCAGGGACCAAGTCCGAAGACTCTCCCAAAAACATGAATCTATCAAGTTGTCTAACAACCCTCCCACTACGACGAGGCACTATCGGTATTTGTGTATCATTAGTGACACGCGGTGCAGTCACTTGTGGTATCTCATCTTGTACCATCGGTACATCCGAATTATCCCCTCTCATTTCCGCAAGAACAATTTTACTCATGGGCTTGTAGTTCATTACATAGTGCTCTTCTAAAAATCGGGCATTCGTGCTAACAATGACCTTCTGATCTTTAGGACTATAAAATAAACCACCTTTCATTCCTCTAGGATAGCCCACAAACAAGTGTACTTCCGTACGAGATTCCAACTTATCAGCATCTCCCTTCAGCACATGTGCTGGACTACCCCAAATCCGAATATGTTTCAAACTAGGCTTGCGCCCAGTCCACAATTCTGTGGGAGTAGAGGGTACTGATTTAGAAGGCACCAAGTTTAGAATTTACGTCGCTGTTTCCAGAGCATACCCCCAAAACGAACTTGGTAATTTTGAATAACTCATCATCGATCTAACCATTTCCATAAGAGTCATATTCCTTCGTTCTGCCACACCATTTTGTTGGGGTGTACCTAGTGCAGACAATTGGGATTGAATCCCAGCCTCTGATAAGTAACTCCTAAACTCTCCTAAGAGGTACTCACCACCACGATCAGATCGAAGTGTCTTGATACATTTACCATGACGTTTCTCCACATCAGCCTTGAATTCTTTGAACTTGTCAAAGCACTCAGACTTGCGGCGCATCAAGTAAATGTATCCATATCTCGAATAATCATCTATAAAAGAGACAAAATATTCGAAACCACCTCTTGCCTGAATAGTCATTGGGCCACACAAATCAGAATGAATTAATTCCAACACTTCTTTGGCTCTATACCCCTTTGCCTTAAAAGGCCTTTTGGTCATTTTTCCTTCCAAGCAGGATTCGCAGGTTGGATAGTTTTCCACTTCCAAGGAACCCAAAGGTCCATCGGCTATCAACCTTTGAATCCTCCTCAAGTTAATATGACCCAACCTTAGATGCCAAAGATATGTTTGATTCATTTTCGAAGGTTCTTTTCTCTTATTAGATTTAGAAGATGTGCTATCACTACAAGAATTTTAGGCTTTAACAACGGTTAAAAACCGTTGTTAAAGAGGAATTTTAACCGTTGTCGTAGGCAGGGTTGCAAAAAAAATTTCGCACAACGACAACGCACCAAAAAGCGTTGTCGTATCTAGATACGACAACGCTTTTTGGTGCGTTGCAAAAAAGGGTTGTCTTTTCCGCCATTTTTGAATTTTTTTTAGGATATGACAACACTTTTTGCAACGCTTAAAAAGCGTTGTCTTTTCCTGTTTTACAACGCTTTTTGGTGCGTTGTAAAAAGCGTTGTCATATCCTAAAAAAAATCAAAAAAGTGACACGTCATCAGCGTATTTTGGACACATCATTGCCACATCATCTTCCACATCATCAAATTTTGACACATCATTACCACATCATGAGAAATAAATGTGCGTTGTCTGGGATTCGAACTCGTGACCTTCGTAAGACCTTGAACCACTAGGCTACTAATGCTTTTGTGTTTATATTATATATGTATTTCTTTTATTAATTAATTATATATATACATATATAATTAATGACTAATTAATATATAATTGGAGATTAATGAATAATTAATATGTTTAATAATATTTAATCTAATTTCATATTAAGACAATTATAAAGTATACTAGTGCATATTTTTAATATATGTTATAAACATACTAATTTTTTAAAATTTTGAGTTTGTTCATATATATAAGATAATATTAATGCAAATAATATGAAATAACATCATAAAATAATTAAAATTTTCAACTTTAATTTAATTAAAATAATATATAAATTTTGTATTATTATATAAAAAAATTTGTATTGACCAATTAATATATGTATGTTTTTTTATTTTCAAAAATAGTTTATCGTTCAATTACACATATTTAAATTTTTTTTTATATTATTCTTTTAATTAATCATTTTTATATCTTTTTTTTATTTTATAAAATAATATTTTCAAATAATTTATGTTTTTGGTATTAATTTTAAAACCAAACTCATTTTATCTTTATTTTCTAAAATAATAATATATAATTTTTATATTATTATGTAATACAAATTTTTATATTTTTCAAATTAATAAATGTATTTTTTTTATCCTTGTATAATTAAATTTTTTATATATTCTTAATTAATTGATATATATATATATATGTATCTTTTTTTTATATTTTTTGTATTAATTTTAAAACACAATAATTTTATCTTTATATTTTTTTACAAAAAACATTCATAATTTATGAATTATGAATTATAAAATACAATTTTCGAATCATGTTTTAAAATAATATTCAAATTTTGTATTATTATATAATAGGATGAGAGTAATACTTAATTAGGTGTAATTAATTTGTTAATTAATTCAAAATAGTATTTTATAAAAATACTATTTTCTAAAATAATGAATTTGTTCATATAAGATAATATTAATGCAAATAATGTAATATAAGATAACATTATAAATTAATTAAATGTATTAAATTTAAGTTAATTAAAAAATAATTATATAAAAAAATAATTATTTTATAATTGTTTTTTATTTTAAACATGCAACACACAAAACAAAAGGGTTGCATAATGGGTTGCAAAAAAAAAAATTTCTAAGAAAAGACAAGGCTCAAAAGCGTTGCGAAAAAGGGTTGTCGTAGAGCGAAAAAAACGCCTTTTAACAACCCTTTTTAAAAAGCGTTGTCGTTTCAATTTTGACCGTTGTCGTATAGCGATTTTTTGCAAAAAAGACAACGCTTTTCGGAAAAAGCGTTGTAAAAAGCCAAAAGACAACACAAATTCAGTAAAAGCGTTGTTAAAGAAGGGTTGTTAAAAGCCAAATTTCTTGTAGTGTATTAATTTCCTTTTGTTGCATCGTAGGAGTTATAGGATTAAGAATATATAAATTGTCAACCAACGTACCAGAACAAATAATAACTCTATTCTTCTTAATGACAACATTGTTATCAAAAGAAACAGAATATCCATCCTTAAAAAGTTTAGAAATTGAAATCAAATTCTTTCTAAAACCAGGTACGTAAAGACAATTTCTCAAAATCAAAGTCTTATTCTTATGAAAAGACAAATGAACGTCTCCCACTGCAACGGCCGCTACTTTCGCAGCGGTGCCCATATATATAGTAATTTCTCCATCACTTAGTTGTCTGGTTTCCTGGAACCCTTGCAATGAATTGCAGACATGATCAGTGGCTCCCGTATCTACACACCAGGTACCGGTAGATAACACCGCTAAACATGTTTCAACAACTAATGTCCGACTCTGGTGTCCGAAGAGTTCCTTGAGGTTTTGCATCATATCATAGGCAATGGGTATGGCCTGATGCTGATGTTGCAGTACTTTTGACAAAGAAGCCAAAATGTGACATCGCACCATCTCATCTGCCTTGATCCACTTCCTATATGCTAATCTCTCCTCTTCACTAGAGTTTTCATTAGGCATCTCAGGACAGTTCTTAGTGAGTACAAACTTGTACTCTTCAGCATTCAGGATAATATCCAGGTTTTGTTTCCAATCAATATAATTAAGACCAGTAAGTTTGTTTTCTTTAAGTATAACAGCAAGAGAATTGAAAACCATAATGAAAATCCTGAGAATCACATAAATAAACACATAGGTCAAATAATTTGAATTGACAAATCATATTGTTCCCTCAAACAACATAATCTAAATTCACCAACACCTCAATACACCGTGAACTTCGTATGCCACGATAGTGTGGACGTATACTAATTCAAACATTTGTTAGAGGAGGTTTTACCCATTAATTTTACTATCTTGTCAACTTAACTTTATGACAAATAAAATTAATAGTTGGTATTGCTTTGGCCATACAAATAACAGCAGTGACTCCGATGGGGAGGATACTTATCAAATGGATCTAAGTGTACACCATTACTTGATACTAAGTCCATTATCTAGGATTATGCCTCTTCAGATGGAGAAGATGACACGCTCCTAAACAACTTTCTATAATCATCCATAAAGGAAATTTGATCTAGTGATCCACAAATGAACTCATCCGATATGGAGGAAGGCACTTAAAGCCAACGCGCAAATTCAAATGCATCACTTACAAACCAGTAATGGAGGCCATGGGATTTATTAAAACAATTAATCCCTCTCTTACTTAGTTATTTAACATGAGGGATTTTAACATGCATATCATATAAAACACATACAAGCATGCTTGATAAAACACATATAAGACAATAAATATGAAAAACAAAATTTCCAACTATTATGGCCTCGATTTATCGCTGTGTTCTTCAATGTTTGCCGTCAAACGGGGATCGACCTGAAACACGCCGCACGGTCGTGCTCTGTCCTTCAGTGGTGATCCTCAGCTGGCACGGTCTGACCGTGCCCTCCAGCACGGTCGTGCCCGATCTTCAATCACGCCGCACGGTTGACCGTACTCCATAGCACGGTCGTGCCCTATCGTTCAGTCGCAATCTTCCACCGGCACGGTCTGACCGTGCTGCACAGCACGGTCGTGCCCGGTTGTGCGATCCTAACCTTGTATCTATTACATCCATCGATCCTATACCCCACGAAGGAGTTTACATATAATCTAGATCGAACAGAAAATAAAACCTAACACGACAAACCGCCGTGATTTTACTATTACAATCATACATTCAAAAAACAACCTCGACATGTCCGAGGGTTTAATTCATACATAAACATACATTCAGACCATAATAGTTGGATTTAAGGTTCTTGCAGAAAATCATAATTTTTCGCACATCCTACTATTATCCGATCTAAAACACGCATGCTTCAAGATATGATTCATAATAGAATTAACCGATTCAATCGAATAGAGTCAGAAAACCACGGCTTTGATACCAATTGTAGGAACCGCCAGATCGCCGACCCTATACGATTATCTGAATCGGGATCCATGCAAATATGATTAACGCGCAGCGGAAAGTGAATCATACCTTTTGCACCGAAATTAGTTCTAAGATCAGAACTGTAGATGGAGGAATTGATGAAGCCTGGACCTCACGGTCTTCTGCTGTATTCCTCGCCTCTATCTCGAAATTTGTGTGGGCAACGATCTATCGAGACTTTCAACCGTTCTTCTCTAAATCGTATATCAGATTTTTCTGTGTCTGTCACACTAGAAACGGTTGACTTGAGGCTTATTTATAGGCTACAACAGGGACCTTGAGAAGGATTAGGAATCGGTCTCCTGATAGGCTTAGGAGTCCTTAATTCGATCTGAATATACTTCTTAAGCCTATCAAATAATATCTTAATCCACTAAAAAGATATTATTGAACTACCGTCCCTTATCCATATTGGATATGGCTCCTATTTATTATGTGCGCGTTTATCTTCCCGCGTTTAAGATATCGAATGTCCATTAATTAAATGAATTACTGACAATTCAATTAATTAATATTTAATTCCAAGAGTAGTACCACTCAACTTTATTATCATGCCGGAATAAATCCACCTGCAGGGTTTACATGATAATCCTTATGAGTTCCTCAAGGGGACATCATCATCCTAAATAATTAGGACACGGTTTTATTATATAATCAACAGCACACCATATAAACAACACTGTATCCCAATTTACCGAGCTTATTGATTTAATAAATAAATCTCACTCATTGGTAAATTAAAGAAACATATATCGAGTATACATCCCCGTTATCATACAATGATTAAGAGGACGCACATCCATAATAACAGAGGTCTTGTTTTATTTATGTAGTCAGTATAAATAAAACAACCTCAATTGGTCCTGCTCAATACATACAAAATGTACTAGTGTAATTTTATAATCAAGACAGATTAATACCAAATTACACTACAACCATTCCGATAATTTGTCCAAAATTATCTCGGCTGTGAGCTACCATTTATAATCTATAAGGAACTGATAACATGATCTTCTGTGTGGCACTACACACCATGTTATCTACAATATAAATTAATTGGACAATTGCAATAACATATATAACAAATATATAAAATGCAAACATTTGACCACAAAAGATTCTCGTATCATAAATAGATGTTCATACAAAAGCTAGGCTTATAGTATACATCCTAACACTTTGAGTGTTAGATTTTCAATAGTTGTGACAGTCAACTCTTCATTTATTTATAAGGGTGAGATTATATCCATTGAAGGGTATACAATCTCTGACATTTGAATCATCTTAAAAGGTGTAGAGCATGCATTAAATGATGTCTAAAGTTTGCATTTAATATTTTCTTATCTTGCACTTAAGGTCTTTAATGTAGTTATATTAGGTTGCAGCTTTATTGCAGTATGTCAGGTCATATGTCTACTATTTATTGGCTCTTTTCACTACAAGTTTTAGTTTGTCTCTACTGGCTATATTTACTCTATTGATATGAACAAACCTTGGACTGAGATTGATCTTCCTCGTACTATATTGATGTTATGTCTACTTGATATTACTAAATTATCTTTTCTACTAGCAGTATGCAGCACTCAGTCCTCTGCAACCTCAGATCTCTTTGTTATAACTTAACTTACAGCTTTGTTGTATCTTCTCTTAGTTGTAGTATTGTTTCCCTATATCTTGCAAGGCCTTTCTTTCTTGCTTACAGTACCATTCATTTTCAACTTGCAATGTGTCTTCACTTGTTTTCCTCCATTCTTCAACCTAATATATTGACTCAAGACCTAGTCCAATTTCACTTAAATAATGTGAAAAATTGGGTACTCTAATTTCCTATTATACTTGTGTTGTCTCATAAAAATCTAAACATAAATTTCCTTCCTAACAATTTTCCCTTTTTTGATGATGACAACCTTTACATTATGTTGTTCATATCAGGATATTAAGAACCAGATCATCATACTTACTTCTTCTTTCTATTTTTCATATGTTAAGAATGTACAAACACAGAAACTATACACTGGGTAAAGAATAAAAGAATCCTAGGATACATGAAGTATGTATCAAAACTATACACTAATTATCAGAACTTAAAACAAATCAAATATAACAAAGTTTATAACATGTATCAGAGCAGGACATTCATAAACATGTTGTAAGATAAGCATGCATAAAGTTCACAAGCTGTGAGCTTTGATCAACGAAAAATAACTTGTATTATTTAGAGTTTTTAGAGTTAGTATAAATTACAAAGGGTGAAAGTAAATGCTTACATTGATAATCAGAAATAAAGTGTTGTAAGCAGTTGTTGTAGTCTCCTAGTCTTCTATCTTTTATTCTTCAAGGTTATTGCTGAAAGAGTGATCTCTCTGGAGATCTCTCTTCAAGTCTTCTTTCTCTACCTCCTCTTAAAGTTTCTTTCCATCAGTCCATGATGGACTTCTGATAAGATTCTTGTAGCTTCTCCTTTTTTTTTTTGAATCTGAATCCACCAAAATTAAAAAAATATTCTCTGTAAGGCACAATCTTGTCTTCCTCCACTATTTCTATCAGGTCTTTTTGTAGGCCAAGATACCCTTCTCTGACTAGTTCTTCATATCTTCTTAGTACAGATAGTCATGTGTCAAACTTCCTAAATCATCATAAATAATGATAAATTTGATATATCATAGATTAAAACAAAATTGAAAAAAAAACTATTTTATTAAAGATTATGAATTATATGAAATATAGAAGAAAGAGAAAAAAACCTATTAAACCCTACATATATCCCTCACATAGGTCATAGCCTAATCTAGAGGACCCCATAATCCTTGAAAGCATAAATCTTTTAATTTTTTATTTTTTTTGTTCTTATAACTACTTTCTTTTCATTCAAAGCATGTCAATTTGGGAGGAAAAATTAGTTATTACTATTTTTATTGTGGTATTGTTTATATACATATAGATTAACAATGATAAAAATAAAACAAGAGATTTAACACAACTTAAGTAAATAATAATAGTGCAAATGTAGCGTCCTCAATCCACTATTCTAGGCTGAATACACTACTTCATGCTACTTATATAAAATGTACTTAAATATTTGTTTTAAAAGATATAAATAAATAAATATGTGATTACTAAAAGTGGAAGAGAACTTTGTTAATTAAAAATAAAAGGGACCCATAAAAGAAACATTGGATTACACAAAAGAGAGTCATCGAGTATATTTCATGATCTTAATTAACTTATACATATATCATAGGTAAAATAATTAACTTTAAAGTGAAACGATATGGGGAAACCCTCGATCGCACCGCGACCCTACGCTCCATCTCCTTAGTCTGAAAATATATTAAAGTAAGGCATGAGCATAAAACTCAGTGGGAATATCTACAAGAAGTTATACCAATTGATTTGTACATGCCACATACGTCCCTGCATAATTTATCAACATTCGACCCTTGTGATCTATTAGCCCTGGTGGCTAGGGCCTTCTGCCCTCATTATGGTCCTCGTGACCTGGCCTTTGTGGCCTTATTTATCAGTGTGGCCTTGCGATCCATGTGTCCGAAGGCGAACATATAAGCATTATACGCATCAACAATAGTATAAATTAACACTTACAGTTTGTAGTTACCCACCTCAAAATCTTTTATTTGATAAAGCTGATGCAACTATGAATCCAACCGCTCCGCACCTAGCACGTCACATTACAAATTTGTTTAATTATCGGGACTTCTCAAGTTTTTTAGGTTATCGATACTTTTAAAATCTAAGTTAGATCTTTAAATATTTTAATTAACTCTTAATCATTAATCAAAAGCTTTTAATAAACTTCATTAAGCTTAATCTTTTCTAATTAAAACTTAATCTTTATAATTATAGATTAATTATTGATTAATTATTATTAGTTAATTTTAATCTATATTAATTAAATTTTTAATCATTATTTAACCCTTAGTTATTTATTAGATCATCAAGCCTAAATTATAATTATATATTTATTGAATAAGAAGTTAATATTCTATCCTTAAATGATTAATAATTAAAATTTATTCTTAATTAGACTCTAATTAATTATTGAATGATTATCAATTATGGTTTAATAATAATAATTATTACTTAATTAATTATTAATGACTATTAATACTCAAATATTTAAGATTAGAAAAATATCTCTTATCTTATTAGTTTAATTCATCTTAAATAATTCTTAATTATTCACAATTATTCCTTAAATATTATGAATCATTGTTAAACATCATTAGGTCATCAAAGATCATACATAAATATGGTTAAGTAAGTAGGAGAACAAAATTAATAAAATTTAGAGAATGATTAAGGACTTTCTCCATCATTAGCAAAAGTAATGTCATTACACATTCCTAATTTTATGGTGGGCTAAGCTATCCTAGAACCTCCTTATAACCACCTAAGTGTCCCCTTAACATCCCAAGTCAAGATAAATTTCGATTAAAGCACAAAACACATAAATTCTTCCAAACTACAATAATTTCCAGCCATACATTTAACAACATTTTTTAAGATGCATAAAAATTAGTTACTCATCATTTTAGTATATTAAAGCATGATTCTTCATCATATAATCATATAAATATATTTTCATGCTCTAAATAATCATCTAACATCAACATAAGCTTCTAAGACTCAAGTATGAAATGAAGAGAACTTGCAAAATTCATAACTTTCTCTACACAAGTCCAAAACATGATCTAAAATCATATTTATACTTCTCATAACATGTATTTTACATATTCTCAGTATTGTTGAATCACAAGACGTGTAGTATAAATATGATCAATATCGAAAACAATCTGAATCTTGAGGGTTTTCAAACTGGTGGATTCGATATTCCAGTCTTGATAGCTTTCAAAAACAATCAAGATTAAGATTTACAATTGTAGAGTCCACGATAGAATTTGGTTGATCATACCTGAAAGCCATATAGCATTTCCATAAATGAAACTTCAAGAGAGTAAAAAACAATCAGTAAAAGCAAAGAAGAATATTTCCTTGAATAGATGATTTTCATTTACTATGATAAAGAAAAGATATATTTTATATATAGACAAGGTTCCAGCTTATATAAGACACATATGACAATACTATGGAACAACCTCTAAAAATAATGCAACAACCTTTTTGTTGTCCTTGTGGCTGCTTGGTAGTATGGAATGAGTCATTACTTCTAATATGTCCCCTCAATTCGAACGAACTAGGTTCTGGAACAAACAGATAGAACACACATGAGCCAAATGGAGAATTGTGCAGAGAGTGGTTTTATGAGGATGTCTATAAGTTGATTTAGAGAAGGGACAATTGTACTGTGAATACTATATCATTTAATAAAGTGCAAATCAAGCTCTAAATGTTTCATTCTCGAGTGGTTCACGGGATTTACAAAAAGAGATATTGTAGGATCCTCGTGTTGTTGGATTTTAAGTTCACATAATAAAGACTGAATCCATATAACTTAACATACAGCTGCAGTCAGGCTTATGTATTCAGCTTTGTGCTATTTCTTGATATTGTGTTCTGCTTCTTTCAACTCCATGAAACCAAATTATCTTTTGAGAAAATACAAAACCCAGTGGTTGATCTTTTATCACCCAAGTCTGCTGCCCAATCTGAGTCTGCAAAAGCTGTGATCTCTAGATGTTTAGACCTCTTAAAATGCAAACCATTATCGAGGGTGCCCTTGAGATACATCAATATTCTCTTCACAACTCTCCAATGTTGATCTAAGGGACTTTTTATATACTGATTAACTTTTGTTGACACTGTAAGTTATTTCAAGCCTTGTTATAGTTGCATATTATAGAGCTTTCACAATGCTTCTATAAATTTTCTCATCTTCAATGGGTTGCTCTTTAGTTTTAGAAATGGAAGGATTACTCACCATAGGGATGTTTTCGTCCTTAACACCTGTCTTTTTTTGCCCTTTCAAGGATTTCTTGTATGTACTTTTTTTCTGATTTAGAAACATTTCTCCATGATTAGTGACAAACTCAACTCCATTGAAATAATTACGAGTTCCCAAATCCTTCAAAGAGAAATTATTGTGCAGAATTTGAATAACTTTCTTTCATAATTGTTATTTAATTTCAATGATGACAGTGTCATCCATATAGGTAATGACAAGTGTTAGGACAATATTTAGATTTTTGATGAGATAAAACAAACATGTAATTAAAAAGTAAGTATCCAATTTTTCATAATATGAAAGTGAAGTTAGAGTATGATTTGAGATTTTAGAATAGGTTGAAGAATAGAGGATAAGCAAGTTAAGATCCTACTGTAAGTAATAAAGAAACAACTGATGCAAGCTGCTCGACGTACACATTGCTACAACCTGCATAGAAACAGTGCTGCAAGCAAACTGCTAAAGACTTGCTACATTCTTGGGTTACAACAACCGGTGACTGTACGCTATATCCATTTATTTAAGGTAAATTCAGTGAAAAACAACATGCAAACAAATAACTTGTACAGTCCGAGGAAGATCAACATTAGTTCGAAGATCAATCATATCAACAAATATAAAACTAGCTCTTCGGGGTTGGATAAAAGTCAACACGGATGGGAGTTCTCATGGTTCTCTTTTCATTTTATCCTTTCTACTAAGGACGGTCTCTTTCCCTATCTGTTCATTTCTTACTGTTAAGAAGTTGAAGATTGCAGAGTTGCAAGCCAATGAGAAGCTGCCCCCTAACATGACAGATTACATAAAACACAATTAAATATTACCACCCGAAGAAAAAGACAAGGCACATTCAATGCTAACTTTGTACAATTTTTTAAAGGATTCAAATATAAGGATTTCAGCTTCCTATAAATAGATGAAGAAAAGATTGAAGCAAACCATAGAAACTACAACATTCAAATCTACAAGTAAGAAAAGTTCTCAACTCTCAAGTGCTCTCAAGCTCAAAGTTTCAGTCAGTCAATCTCCATAGCAAGCCAACCATTCAAGCTTGCAAGCTCTGATACCAAAGATTCAAAGGTTTGCCTGACACCAGTTGAAGAAAACCTTATATATTTTTCACCCTTTTACTATATGTTTAGGTTATTTTAGATGTTCTTAGTTGATAGAAAATATGTTCCTTGTTGAGTGTATATTGCTAAGTTATGGCAATCACCTGTATAGGATTGAAAGATCCTATGTAGGTCTAGCCTAATAAGCTTGCAACAACCTATATGAAAATTGAGCTTTTGTAGGTGTAACATGTTGAGTCTAGTGTTTGTTAAGAAAGTGCCTCTAAATTAAACAACGTCTAATGAAGTTCTTCCTTATGAAGGAGTAGATCGTGGATTGAAGAATTACATCACTCTTGAACCACTATATTGTATCTTACAAATTTTGCTGTTGCATATTATATTTTGTCATACAACATAAAAGACTTGTAAAAATTCATATTTTCAAAAGGACTTCATAGGCTTTAAATAATAATTCGCTACACAAACTCTCACAAATACTACGAGATGCACTGCTTCATTATGTTGCATGCAAGACGACATACAATGTTGTAAGCTCAAGTAGGTTAGAGCGTTAAACAAAGTTCAAAAGTTTTAACAAATATATAGTGGTTCATTCATTCCCTTTTGAACCTTTTGAACCTCTGTGTCGCTTGAGATTGACAAATGATATATGAACAAGTTGGGTTAAATGCTAACTTGTCTAGTGACCTACCTAGATCCTTATGTCTTTTTGAAAACCTATTTTCCTATCATCTTTCAAAACCCTATATCTTTAGCATATCATGGATTCTTCTCACTACAAACTCCCAATGTTTGCGATATCGGCGATGACTGGAAGATTAGAATGCAGACATATCTATTAGCAATGCATGATACGATGTGATATGTCATCATAGTAGGACCATCAATTATCACCAAGCCTAATCTAGTTCTTGGAAGAGAAGCTAGAAGGGAGACAACTTCACGAGAAGAGATAGTTGAAGATGCAACAGAACGTGCAAAAGAACGTGATGTTGTAGATCCAAAAAGAAGGAGAGTCCCTCCACCGTCTTGGAGAAACATAGACATAAGTACACACCTGAAAATAGAATGTGGCAAAAAATGTCTTGTTAATCACTCATGAGAAATGCACCTTTTCTCACCTTCATCAAGGTGAAACATTACAAGACTACAAAAGAAATATGAGACAAGTTGGTTAGATAGTGAGGGTACTTCACCAAGGACAACAAGATATCCATTGCTAATATTGTTGTTTGAGATGAAGCCAGATGAGACTCTAGAGCAATTTGATTTAAGGTTTACATCAATTATAAATGAGTTGGAGTTTTTAGCCAAGTACTACGAGCAGAAAGAAAGAATATGAAAATGATGAGAGCACTACATGCTAAGTGGGATAACAAGACCACTGCCATGAAAGTGTCTATGGACCTAAAGTCAATTAGTACATTTGATCTCTTCTCTAACCTCAAAACATTCGAATTCGACACCAATAGAAGAAATAAAGAGACGGAGGAGACAAGCACAAAGGTCACTACACTGACTGCAAGATCTCCCAAGAATGCAACAACTACAAGTTGTAGCAAGCAACCAGAGCTTATAGTGGAGAATGCAATCTTGAAGAAGTTCAAGAGATTCATGAAAAACAATACTAGAGGCAACTACGTCAAGAAGAAGTCCCCCACCCTCAGGTAAAACCCAACACACAGTGAAATACAATGTTTTCTGAACTGTGTTATAATTGCAAGAAGCCCAGTCATTATGCAAAAAATTCCCACACTCTCAAGTGTAAGCTCAACGTTGGTTCCGACGGAGGAGGATATGTTTGAATCGTAGCTATAGGTGTCATCAGAATCTTCATCTAAATTTGAGAAATCTAGATGTTGTTGATGGTTTTTGGCTCTCACCCAATCTTCAAGAAGAGTAATGTTTTGTACATTCTCTTTGGTCAATTTTGATCCTCTTAGATTCAACATATGACCTTTGAAAAATGCTTGTTCAACGGAGACGGTTGAGGCGAGGCTTGCAAAAATTTCTTTAGCAATAATAGTTAAAATAGGATAAATGGTGGTCCTTTTTTACCACCACTTCAATAGATCTGATGGATGTGCAAAATAAATTAATTCAAAAGTAGCACTTAAATATGAATCTAATTCGTGATTTGCTTTAGGTCGTTTATATGTTCTATTATCATAAGAATTGACTAAGACTACCACCAAAACTAGAAGAACTATTACCTCTTACATTTTGTGCACCTAAATGATTATCACTAGAATCACCAAATAATATTTTATATTCTTTAAATAGTTCGACTAATGATTATTTAGCTCTACCAACAACTTCCATATAATTAGGAACATATTCAACTTCATCATATTCTCCTAATATAAAATTTGGGAACAATGAATAATAACATTTTTAATAATTCTCCCAAGCCATCTTTTCTAATCCTAGGATCTAATAGTTCAGTACATAAAAATACATCGGGTATTTCATGAAAATATTTTAACCATTTCGATCTCATAACTATAATTGTATCTCCTAAAATAGAACATGTAGAATATTCATTGAAAATAAGAGCAATTTTCACACAATGATCTAGAACTAATGGAGAAGTAGGATAATAACAACCGGATAATTCTCTAGTTGCCTCTTAAAAAATTTTAAAGTTGAATTAAATTAGTACATGTATCCCAAGAATTATTCATTAACATTATGTCTTCATGTAGATTTTCCATAAAAATTTGACAAAGCAAATCTTTTATACGCATAAGAATTGTTAATCATGTTATAAGTAGAAGTCCAACGATGTTTAACATCAACTACAAATTTTTTAACTTCCATTCCATTATTCTTACAAAATCTACTCACTTCTTATGCCATAAGGTCGATCCCGCAATTTCATGAACGATGGATCTAATAGGTTTAATATATTCATCTAATTGTTATATGTCATCTTGAACACATAAATTTAATGTATGACACATACAACGATACAAAAATTTACCATCCAATGGAGGTTTACAATATTCAATTAACATGGGTACAATAGTCGTATTAGCACTAGTATTATCATATCCAATAGTAAAAAATTTTTTTACTATACCATAATCATTTGAAACACCAATTACTTTACGTGCAATATTTATAGCCGAATGTTTATCATTAAAGTCAATATATGCAATTAAACAGTTTTGCACATTCCATGCATTAGGGCCTAGACATTCCTCCAAATTCTCACATTCTTACTCTCAATGAGGAGAGTAAGAATCAATGAGATCATCTAAAGGCATATCTTGTGGTGGTGGCATAGGACTTTTTTCCTTTTCCACGAGATAAACTAGCGGAGAAGAACAAACTCTTCGAGACATTTTTTTTGAAATTGAAGAAGAATCTAAACTAGAATAAAATTGAAATGGAAGAGAGTAGCTATAAGAATGAGATTATGAGAGGGTAAATTTGAAATGAAATGGAAGAGTAGTAACTGAATACTAATTATGAATCTATGAAATTGAAATAACAAATAGCACAAAATGAATGATTTGAAGCTTGAGAATTAAGAGAGGGATTGAAGAATGGTGTGAATTTAAATGAAATGAAATGGAAGCATTTATAGAGGCAAAATTCATAATTTTTGGAAAAAAAAGGGTCGGCCGGTTCGAATTGGCGGTTTGTAATGGTCGATAGATCGTGACCGTTGATCATCAACGGTTAAGAGATCTCCTCCATACAGGTGGTAATTTAAAAAAAAAAAACATGCGTCGGTTCAAACTGGCGGTTTCGGTTCCAATTCGAACCAGTGGTTCCAACAGTCATTTTGTGTACACCGTAGATCAGCAACAGTCAATTTATCCGAGCCGTACACGTGGCATCTCCAAAAAATGTAAAAAAAAAAAAAAGAAAATCTGCGGTTCAAACAGCTGGTTCACGGTTTAGGACCACTCCGAACCGAAATCGAACCTCGTCACTTCGGTTACGGTCTCAATTCGGAACCGGAACTGTATCAATGGTTCCCGGAACCATTGACCATCGATTCAAATCGGCTCGGTTTCAGTTTTTTGAACCGAATGGCCATATGTAGCGTTGCACGGATTATGATCTTTACAATTAATTAGATTTAAAAATTATTAATTATGTGATTAAAACCATCATATTTGATAAATTTTAAAAAATATATATATATTATATATAAGTCCATAAAATAACTAATTTTTTTTGATAAGTACAAAAAATTTAAACTTAATTATGAAGTATTAATTACAAAAAATTTGATTATTACATAAAAATAAGACCTAAATAAAATAATAATGATATTTAATATATAAATATAAAAAAATACTAATTAAATAAGCATAAATATTCAATATATCATTGGGCATTGATTTATTTTTTGGTAGATTTAACTTTTGTGTCGTCCTCTTACTATTTATTGCAATATCATAAAATTGCATAGCTTTAACATTATTATTAGATTTTTAAGAAATCATTTTAGCTTTAAAAACAATATTTATATTTTTCAAACAATTATTAGATTTTCTGTAAACAAATTTAAGACTTTCCTAGCAATTTATAGACTATTTATATCTTTATTTTATTCCGACTAAATTATTTGAAAAAATGATTCATTACTGTTAATGCTAGATAAATTTTACTGTAATTCTACGATCAGCTCATATTTTGCTTTATTTTTTATACTATAGAATTATAATCGAAAATCATTAACAATCAACCATCTATCATATTTCTCAAATTTAAAATATGATTATTCATTTGATTGTCAGGACTTATAACTTTTTGTACATTTATCGGATCTAAATTTTTTTAATGTATATTATATATTTAAGATTTTTTAAAATAAGATAAATTGAATAAATTTATTATTAACAATCCAATTCATCTAATAGCTTTTACTTTTTAAAAATATTAATAAAATAAAGGATCGTATTTTCTGTAAAGAAATGTTTGATTTTGCTCCAATAATCTAATTTTTTATTTGTAAATTATTTTAATTTTAAACTTCTAATTATTCATTTCATCTATTATTATTTTTATTCATTAGTTTTTTTATTTTTTCAATTTTTTTTAAAATTAGAACAAATTTTTTAATTATCACATTTTAGTCTACTATTACTATAGCCAAAACTCTTTAAAAAAATGATCAACTTAAGCGCAAAAAAAATTCAAACTTTCAAATTCGATATTTTGTTTTTCATTTTAAAATGCAGATAAAAAAATTAAAAATCATAAATATAGATAAAAATGATGTATTTTGTATTACAAGTGAATTTTAAATAAACAGTCATTTAATTTGAAATTATATTTTGTCTAAAAAATACATTATCGCGCTCCGTACTCCATCAAAAGTACGGATACAAACTAAACATAACAATGAACAAGTTTACAAATAAAAATGATAAATTTGATATATCATATATTAAAAAATAGTTTTAAATAAGAAATTATTTAATTTGAAATTATAATTTGTTAATAATAAACCCTCAAAATGTAAAATTATAAATATGAAATGAAAATGATAATAATCAAACGTGTTGACGTCAAAATTTGTAATCGGTTAATTCCTAGTCGAACACTCGAAAATCATTAAATTAGGATTAGATTGGTAAAAATCGGATGAAAATGGGTTGAAAAAGTGTGAAAATGAGTGCAAAAACACTGGCCCGAAGCCTACTCGGGCAATTTAGCTCAGCTGATCTTGGACGGTTTTGAGTAACCGGGCGGGATCGTATGTAAAATATGTAGAGACATAAGCTCTCTAGTGCTTAGTACAATTAAAGTTCGAACCCCTTACAAACTGAAATTACATCTATTTATAGCTAGAAAGGAGTTCAGGTAGTGGAGATCGTGTCCACTTTCTCCTTGATTTTTGCCTATTTCCACGGTAGTGGGCGGTTAAATCACCCATGATCTCTTGGCGGTTGGTAGCCCTTTGCTCGGAAAGTCCTGCTCAGGCCAACCGGATCCGTTTGTACACGATATTTCCAAACGATCCTGGACGGCCTACCGAGGAGATGCCCAGGTACAACATCCTGGCCGATTTAATGGACTCCTGAAAGCTCTCTTTGAACCGTCCAGGTGTCATGTGCTGACCAGCTCGAGTTGGATGTCCAACAGTAGCCCCTTAGGTCATGGCAGAAACTGCTTCTGTTGGGACCTAACCAGTTTCGACAGGTCGAGCCGAGCATAATGGAAGTATAACAATCAGGATTCTTGGTCTTCCTCAAGATAAACATGTGTCATTATCTAGTTGAGTGGGGGTTAGAGGGTCGTGGCATCACATCCGCCCGATCATCCACGTATCTGTATCAGGTAAGGCGGAAGTCGAAGAGTCGCGCTCTATCTATATATAAGGTCATTCCTCCATCAGTTAACTTTTTATGAACTCAGAACCCTTAGAGCAATTGCTGATAGAACCGTGCAGAATTGACAGATCACGACTAACCATATAGAATTGACCGAAGAGAAAAGGCCACCCACTCAAAAATAAGATACTTTACTTTTCCCTCGTAATTATGTTAAGTGAATCTGGTGACGGATCAGTTCGGGATTATAACTGAGGTGCACCCGAGGAATGTGAGACTAGCCTAAGATCAAGCTCTCCCGAGGTGGAGGTCAGGGGACCAGCTCCTGCTTTGGCTGAGGAGGTCGGTCCATCTAGGTCAGTATCTGCCAAACTTCCGATAGGAATTCCCATCAGGCGCAGAAGATATCGCTAAACTAGGCAACACTCCGAAGACTCAAAAGTAATGGGTTGGCCGTCCACTGTCATCCAATCTGAATTATCTTATTGGCAGTCAACTTTTAATATCCTTCAAGAGGTTGTGTTCGACGTCCCCCGTCCCGAGGAGCGAATGGATACGCTTCTGAAAGATTGTGTGGCCATAAGTTTCCGAGCCTTGAAAGGAGGTCTATGTTTCCCTTTGGCCCCATGTTTGACGTGTTATCTCTGACATTAGGGAATAGCACCTGGCCAGCTCCATCCAAATAGTTGGTCATCTATATTAGGACTGCTCGTGCTCTTCCACCGTTTCAACCTTGGAACTCCTAGCCCTCAAGAGCTGGCTTGGCTGTTCTCTATCAAGCTCATCCCCGAGATGAGGAACCACTTCTACTACACCTCTCCTCGACCACACCGACCCTAATTGATATGTGGCCTCCTATCCTCGGTTAAAGATTGGAAAGCCAAGTGGTTTTGGATTGGAGGAGACTAGAAGAGTCCTGGGCCAAACGACCATGACTTTTCTTTGAAAATGTCCTACCAACAACCTTCGGGTCTACCCAAGGTATACTTGTATACTTTCTTGGCCAGCTCTTCTTATGTTATAATATTTTTCTATTTTACAGAAGTCGGTGATCAAAGTTTTCTGATCGGTGAGGACTTTCCAAGGAAGATTTGTTTGTTGTACGACAGCACCGACCTAAAGCAATGTATTTTCCAACATCTTATCGTAGAAAGTCAGCTTATCCGAGCCGGTCTGATCTTCCCATTAGTCTGCGCCCCTGTAGACTTCCTCGGTAAACTTCACTTTATTGTGATTGGTTCATGCTCAACACACTTATACTCAACTCTTTTTTTTGTTTTTTACATTCATCCGTCCTCGTGAGGGTATACTACCTAGGATGAACCCGACCGAATGCATCAGGTAATGAGCCGAGCAAGCCAAGAAACAAAACTTGTCGGCCAAGGTTCCTGGTCGGGAAAAAGAGAGAGGTTTGGAACCTCAAGTTCCGACCATCACCATATCAGGCCAGGCGCCATCCGACCCGAAAGCCCCAACTACTAAAAGACCTCGGTCGGCCCCTACTGTGCAGCCAATCAGTAGTCTGAGGTGTTGTCTTCTGAGTCTCAGTCAGTATTTGTGGCTGGAATCCCAAGTTGGTTCAAGGTTCTAAGGAATTTCTTAGACAGAGGCCACCTTTTCAGATCAGTTATGCCCGCGCCCAATCATCGAGCATGGATCTGATGAAGAACCTTCCGTCGGGGGTCGAGCCAGTGATGGAGGCTCCGGTGAAATCCTCGATGGAAGAACTGGAAGGGTATGCTGGTAAGATGTCCGCAGCTGATATGGACATCTGCTCGGCCGTGCTTCATGCCCAGGCCTCCATCTTTGCCTGGCGAGCCCATCACAAACACCTCGACCAGTAGGAGAGGTACGAGACGAGTAGGACGGAGCTTAGTGAAAAAAGGGCCGAGCTCGCCACTGCTTTTGAGGAGATGAAAACCCTCATAACTCAGTTAGCCTCCTCCCAAGATTTGCTGGCCAAAGCTGCGAAGGCGTCCGAGCAACGGGTCACCGACGTGCTGGTGGAGAAAGCTCGGGTACAAGCTGAGTTAGAGGTAACCCAAGCCGAGTTGGAGGCTGTCCGGGCTGAGTTGGAGGTTGCACGAGCTAGCCAACAGGATGATATCGCCGTCGTACTTAAATATAAAGACTCCAATGAATGTAAGTACAATGGTATACTGGCCTACCTCTTCGCTTTTATTGACAACATTGAGGTGGCGAGGAAGGCGGAGCTCGATGACGGTCCATTGAGATTAGCCGACTACTTACAAAAGAATCCTCTCCCAAAATATTAACTGGACCTGATGAGTGATCTGTCTGGCTTTCTCCCCCCAGGTTCTGACCAGCTTCTGCAGCAGCCCCTCCTATCCGGCTCATGTCCAATCCTGACATCATGGATACTCTTGAGGTCGTGCAGGTTGAGGTGACCAGCACAGCCAGTGTAAAGGTTGATGTGATCGAGGTTGAGGCCGATGATGCCATCGGTCAGTAGACTTGTATCCACTTTAAACTCTTTGATGGTTGTATGGTCTTTTAGGAAGAGGTTCTGGCCTCCAAACCAGTGTTCCAAATACAATTTTAACTATCTAATCAGTTTATGATTATATGCCAATAATTGCATTAGATTATACTCATCATCTGCTCGGGACCATCTTAGGTGGCTCGATTACATCCTGGCCAGCTCGGGTAAGTATATTCGAGCAATGAAATTAATCCTGGCCGGCTCGGATGTGCTTCTGCGGGGTATGACCGAGCCAAGCTGAGCTAGGGACAGGCCGACCAGAGCAATGCACTTAGTACTTGCTCAAGGCTAAACACGTGTCCGTATTTGGGGAAAGGAAGTCGAAGGGTCTCCTAAAGCCAGCCGTTAGATTGGCCACACGTCACATCCTAACGGGAGGAAGTCGAAAGGTCGCGCTCTCCTTATAAATAGGGGCGACTTATATTCATTTTGACCTTCACTAGTTTGCGATCCTTAGAGAAATACCAGAGATTACCGAGCAATATAAGCCGATCAGCATCAACCAAGCAAAAACACCCGTCTAGAATCAACCGTCCAGACTCCCCTTTTAAGTAATTTTAACTTCATCATGTCTACATCTGAATCTTCTGGGTGTGGGTCAGCTCGAGATTATGACCAGGCCAGGTCAAGGTACCAGGGATACAGCTTCGAGGAGCTGAGTTTAAGTTCCAGCTCCTCCCAATCCGAGGAAATTAAGAGCTCAGCTCCACCTACGGCTGAGAAGGTGGGGACCTTGGGTCGGCCGGCTCGCTACATTCCGATTGGGGTGCCAAGGCCCCCAAGATAATATTATAGGACCGAGCAGCCATCGGAGGATTCCCAAATGATGTATTGGCCATCCGTGGTGACCAGGGTGGAACTGGATAAATGGCACGCGTTATTCAACATTCCTCGAGGGATTAGCTTCGACGTTCCGAGGCCGAACGAAAGGATGGATAAGCCACCCAGAGACTGCGTGGCTATCAGTTTTCGTACCTTGGAGGCCGACCTTCGATTCCCGATGGCGCCTTGTCTTACCAGTTATCTTCAACATTGGGGTGTCGCGCCTGTTAGGATGTATACTATAAGCCTAGCTTTTGTATAAACATCTTTTTATGATATGAGAATCTTTTATGGTCAAATATTTTGCATTTTATATTTGTTATATATGTTATTGCAACTGTCCAATTAATTTATATTGTAAATAACATGGTGTGTGGTGCCACACAAAAGATCATGTTATCAGTTCCTTATAGATTATAAATGGTAGCTCACAACCAAGATTGTTTTGGACAAATTATCGGAATGGTTGTAGTGTAATTTGGTATTAATCTATCTTGATTATAAAATTACACTAGTACATTTTGTATGTATTGAACAGGACCAATTGAGGTTGTTTTATTTGTACTGACTACATAAATAGAACAAGACCTCTGTTATTATGGATGTGCGTCCTCTTAATCATTGTATGATAATGGGCATGTATACTTGATATATGTTTCTTTAATTTACCAATGGGTGAGATTTATTTATTAAATCAATAAGCTCGGTAAATTGGGATGCAATATTGTTTATATGGTGTGCTGTTGATTATATAATGAAATTGTGTCCTAATTATTTAGGATGATGATGTCCCCTTGAGGAGCTCATAAAGATTATCATGTAAACCCTGCAGGTGGATTTATTCCGGCATGATAATAAAGTTGAGTGGTACTACTCTTGGAATTAAATGTTAATTAATTGAATTGTCAGTAATTCATTTAATTAATGGGCATTCGATATCTTAAACACGGGAAGATAAACGCGCACATAATAAATAGAAACCCATATTTAATATGGATAAGGGACGATAGTTCAATAATATCTTTATAGTGGATTAAGATATTATTGATAGGCTTAAGAAGTATATTCAGATCGAACTTAGGACTCCTAAGCCTATCAGGAGACCAATTCCTAATCCTCCTCAAGGTCCCTGTTGTAGCCTATAAATAAGCCTCAAGTCAGCCGTTTCTAAACACACAAAATCTGAGATACGATTTAGTAGAAGGCGGCTGAAAGTCTCGATAGCTCATTGCCCACACAACGTTCGAGAAAAAGGTAAGAAATACAGCAGAAGATCGTGAGGTCCAGGCTCCATCGATTCCTCGATCTACAATTCTGACCTTAGAACTAATATCGATGCAAAAGGTATGATTCATTTATCCACTACGCGTTAATCATATTTGCATGGACCCCGATTCGGATAATCGTATAGGGTCAGCGATCCGACGATTCCAACAGTGCCGGCCCTGCTTCATCCAAATAGCTGGTCGGCAATCATCGGGTTAGTTGTCCTTTTCTGGACGTTCAACGTGGGAGTCCCCACCCCAGAAGCTATCCTGGCTTCTCAACATCAAACTACTGCCCGACACCATGAACCATCTGTACTACCTCTCCCCTCGACCCTTCCGACCACAACTAGTTCGTGGTCTTCCATCGTCTGTCAAAGACTGAAAGACCAAGTGATTTTGGGTCGGGGGTGACTGGATGAGCCCGGACCCAGTTGGAGAGGAGGGAACCCAACGGCTGGCCTGCCCTACCTACTTTGGGATGGTAAACGGTACTTTTATATGTTCATGTTTTTCACGATTATCTGATTTTAATTATCCTTTATTTTGCAGAGGTTCCCGTCCAGCATCTTATGATCGGAGACACCTTCTCCTAGAAGATTGTCTTCCTTCGAGATAGCACATAGGAATCTCGATGGACCTTTAAGGCGCTGATCACCGAGGAGCGCCTTGCTCAAGCTGGTCTCCTCCTCCCGTTCCGGCCAGCCCCAAATAATTTCCTCGATAATTTAAATTTTTTTTAATATTATTTTTTGTGGGCTGCTCGGGCAATGTCCTTGACCATCCTTTATTTTCCAGCTATCCTCCCCCGAGAAGGAATACCGCTCTGGATGAATCCACGTGAGCGTATCCGACAAAGGGTCGAGCAAGCGAGAAGGCCTGTAATCCGAGGCCAGGGTAAGGGACGGGGCCTCTAACCCCCTGTTGTTGTCAGGGCCTTACCCGTCCAGGAGCAGCTTGCACATCCTCCTCTTCCGCCGGCCAAATGTGCACGGCTAGAAGTAGGGTCCACGACTGCTAGTGCTGAGGACGTCACCATCACCGCCCAGCCTGGTGTATAAGAGTCCGAAAGTCCTTTGGCTGGGGCGATGAGCATCTCTGGCTGGGACCTTGAGAGGATCAAGGTCTCTAATAAATATCTTAGGCGGAGGCCTCCGTTCCAGATCAGCTACACTCGTGCTCAGCTGCATATCAAGTTTAATGAAAAACCTCCCTAGCGGGGTCGAGGCGGCGATGAAAGCCCCGGCCAAGGCGTGGACCGATGAACTGGAGCGGTATGCCGAGCAAGTGATGGGGGTCAATATGAATGTCTGTGCTGCCGTCCCAATAAAAATGTTTGTAAGTAATAAAAGTCTTTTGAAAATGTTGTGACCAATTATATATGGTCATTAATTGATTTCCTACAGATGTGACCAACTTATATATAAACACATATAGACTGATGGATTTTAGGATAGCGGAGGGTGCGGGCTGTTAGGATGTATACTATAAGCCTAGCTTTTGTATGAACATCTATTTATTATATGAGAATCTTTTTGTGGTCAAATGTTTGCATTTTATATATTTGTTATATATGTTATTGCAATTGTCCAATTAATTTATATTGTAGATAACATGGTGTGTGGTGCCACACAGAAGATCATGTTATCAGTTCCTTATAGATTATAAATGGTAGCTCACAGCCGAGATAATTTTGGACAAATTATCGGAATGGTTGTAGTGTAATTTGGTATTAATCTGTCTTGATTATAAAATTACACTAGTACATTTTGTATGTATTGAGCAGGACCAATTGAGGTTGTTTTATTTGTACTGACTACATAAATAAAACAAGACCTCTGTTATTATGGATGTGCGTCCTCTTAATCATTGTATGATAATGGGCATGTATACTCGATATATGTTTCTTTAATTTACCAATGAGTGAGATTTATTTATTAAATCAATAAGCTCGGTAAATTGGGATATAGTGTTGTTTATATGGTGTGCTGTTCATTATATAATGAAACCGTGTCCTAATTATTTAGGATGATGATGTCCCCTTGAGGAACTCATAAGGATTATCATGTAAACCCTGCAGGTGGATTTATTCCGGCATGATAATAAAGTTGAGTGGTACTACTCTTGGAATTAAATATTAATTAATTGAATTGTCAGTAATTCATTTAATTAATGGACATTCGATATCTTAAACATGGGGAGATAAACGTGCACATAATAAATAGGAGCCATATCTAACATGGATAAGGGACGGTAGTTCAATAATATCTTTTTAGTGGATTAAGATATTATTTGATAGGCTTAAGAAGTATATTCAGATCGAATTAAGGACTCCTAAGCCTATCAGGAGACCGATTCCTAATCCTCCTCAAGGTCCCTGTTGTAGCCTATAAATAAGCCTCAAGTCAACCGTTTTCGAGACACACAGAAAAATAGATACACAGACATAAAAATCTGAGATACGTATTAGTAGAAGACGGCTGAAAGTCTCGATAGCTCGTTGCGCACACAATGTTCGAGATAAAGGCGAGGAATACAGCAGAAGATCGTGAGGTCCAGGCTTCATCAATTCCTCCATCTACAGTTCTGATCTTAGAACTAATTTCGGTGCAAAATGTATGATTCGTTTTCCGCTGCGCGTTAATCATATTTGCATGGACCCCGATTCAGATAATCGTATAGGGTCGGCGATCCGGCGGTTCCTACACGGGCGACGTAGGTGTGGCCATCCCCTTAATTTTTAATATTTATCTTTTTATATGTTTTTTTAATATTTTTCAATTTTATCATTAATTTATATGAAATTGTCCTCCTTATATTGGAAAAATTGTCCATTATAAAAAATTTAGTCTATAATCCACTTTATATGTTTTGATCTAAAGAAATATTTATACCCCTTAAAACAAAATTATAAACTCGTCTCTGTATGTACACATATTAGAGAAATCAACCAATAATATCTAAACTCAATGAACTAATGATTTTGGGTAGATGACTGACCACGCTGTCGTGATATGATAAAATCAATTAATTTCCTTCCTAATCTTACCAACTAATCTTACTAACTAATAGCTATGGTAAGTTGGAGTCGATCCCACAAGAAGTGTAGAATTAACTATATCACCTATGTTTAATTTAATAAAATAATAAACGATGGGGGGTTCAAATTGATAAACTATCACTAAATCAACTAATAACCTAAAAAATAATTAATAACAAAAAATCAATAGATGAGAATATTCCACTTAACAGGGTTAATAACAAAAAATCAATAGACGAGAATATTCTAGTTAACAGTTTAGTTATCCCTTTTATCAATTATTCTCTAATCAATATAACATCTTCTCTCTCAGATTATCATCGAATTATCACCCCCAGTCTAACAACAAGCTCTGTTAAACCAAATCCTCTCTTAAGATTAGTTAAATTAGGATAAGATCGCTAATTAACCTTATTCAATTGGATATTCTAGCTCTCTAAATTTAATTCATCAAATGCATTAATCACTAAGACGATAGGATGAACTAGACCACAAATACATAAGTTTGATTCGATAACCCTAGGATTATGCTACCCTAAAGATGCACGACTTCTAGTTTACTACTAATGAAAAGTAAACCACAACAATTAGGATTTATGATTTAAGATTCTAGCAATCAATTATCAACACTTAACCTAGTCGAAAACGATATTCACAGATAGCATAATCAATTCCAATCAAATATGAGAGAAAGTTACGAGATTAATTACAAAATAAAAGTTAAATGGGTTCAAACATCTCTGTTAACGGGGATTATGAAATTAGACGAGCATCCTTAAAATCGAAATAATGAAAGTAATTGAGAAATCCATAAAACTAATCTAAAGTATTTTATTTCTAAAATCTTTATTTGAATAGTATTGTGAATAGTAATCTGTGTGAATAGTAATTTGTGTATGGTAATCTCCATGAATCGTCTTTTTAGTCTTTAAATAGATATCGGATATTTTCTTGACATATCTTTTCCCTTTTTAGGTGATCAACTCTTTTTCGTTCTAAACTTAGAAATTGTCTTTCTTTACTCCAAATCTTTTCTCCTAATCCAAAATTTTAATATTTTTATCTTGAAAACTCTCCAAAACCCCTAAAATAGACAAGAAAATAATATATGAAGTATTTGGAGACACAAAACACATATATATAGAAAAACAATGCATTTAATCTAATAAAAGATTATAAAATCTCACATTAATTCACAATAAAATGTATCAATTTCCTACCAATCAATGACCGCGGTGAAATTTGTAAAGAGTGAGGTTGGTGTGCCCTTGGGACAAATTTAGAATCCATGCCCCCAACTACCCAACCCGCCAGCAAACATATATATATATATACATATTCTCTTTTTATTAATTTTATAAGGGCAAGCTCTTCTTCCTCTTCTTCTTGATACCACCACCACGTTAGATTATCTGTTTGTTTCTTTAAGACATAATAAAGGTGGTAGAAGTTTTTAAATTATTCTTTAAAGGGGCATTTCCAACTGATATAGTCGAACTCAATCGAACCGGGTTTTCACCCTAAAATCGAACTAAAGTCACAGTTGTCACATAGAAACCACCTTGAGATGCGAACTATTTCTGTGATGTTGTTGGCGAACTAATTTAGTCTAATATGTATTGATGAACTAAACAGTAATCGAAGAGAGGCGAACAAACTTGACTTCAACTGACTGTTATTTTCACAGGTCAGTTATCCACATCCTCTCTTTTTCAGGTAATCACGAACTAATTACCCACCTTTCCTAGTTTTCGAAGGACTCCTATTCCAACTACAATTAGGACTCTTATTCCAACTGCAACTAGTCCCAAGGAGTATATATATCCTGGTTATATTCACTTTTTCACACACAATTTTTTATAAAACACATACACATATATTGCTGGAGAGACTTTTTAGCAACCCTATTGACTTGAGCGTCGGAGTCCCATCACCAAAAACCCCTCCCGGTGTTTGTTTTGCAGGTTTTTGGACCCGAGGTTTCGAGTTTCTAGTTCGAAAAAAAGGGTGTTAAGTCGGAGTAAGATCAATTGGCGTCGTTTGTAGGAAATATTTTTTAAGTTTTTAAGACATTGAGATAACAAACATGGTAAATCTAGGGGATCACAGAGAGTGGAGATGGGTGGACCTTCAAGAAACTACGAGGATGAAGGAGATAGCCGGAACTCTGTCCCGGTTAATCCTTCCTGCACTATTACGTTAACACTAGAAGAACTCTCCGATTTGATATCGACAACAGTTCAGAAAGCTTTAGTTAGCCAAAGGGTAGAGTTACAACAATACAATGTTGAAGTTAATATTGAGAATGAACAATCGGAGGATAAGTCACAAACAAATGAGAGGGAGAGTCAGTCCGATCACCCTCGGGGTCAGAAGCGAGAACATGACGAACTAACGGAAAAGGTGGGTGAGTTAAAGAAGGAATTGAGGGAAGTCCAACGGAATATTCAACGGGTTCCTAGGAATTCAAGAGGAAACCCCTTTTCTGATGAGGTAATGGAGGACAAACTACCGGCCTCATTTCGACCGGTGACATTCGATTATGATGGCACTACTGATCTGTGGGACCATTTATGTCGGTTCAAAAATACTGCTCTTCTGCATTGGTATTCAGATGGTAGTAAGTGCAGGGTGTTCGCTACTATCCTCACTAGGGCGGCTCAAACGTGGTTTAGTCCATTAGGTGATGGAGCGATTCACGATTTTGAATAGCTATCAGATTTGTTCTTGCACCAGTTCGCTAGTGCTTGAAGATAAAGACGATCTACTCAAACATTGTTTGGGGTTAAACAAAAGATGGATGAGACATTGAGAGAGTATGCCAAGAAATTTACGGCTGCAACCCTGGAAGCTCCTAAGGCTTCGGACGATTTGGTAGTTAATGCATTTATACAAGGTTTGAGAGAGGGCGACCTTCATACCTCCTTGGTTAAGAAGATACCCAGGAATTTTGATGACTTATTACAGAGAGCTACCAAATACATCAATTTGGAAGAAGCAGTTCAGATTAAAAAATGTTAGGGCTTTAACCGATAAAACGGGTCACGTGAGCAGGAAGTCGCAAGGAAGAAAGAAACAGGAGAATCACGAGCAAAGTTTACACCTTCGTTGTTTCGAGATAATAGGATGGGCTGAAGATACGATCAATACACGCCACTGACAATCCCTCCAGGACAAGTATTGATGGAAATTTGGAATTTGCCGCAATTGAAATTGCCGGCGACCTGGAGCCTGAATCCCAAGAAGCCATCTACTTTCGGGAATGAAAAACTATGTCGGTTTCATAATAAATATGGGCATGGCATTGATGAATGTTTGCATTTGAGAGAAGAACTGAAAAGGTTGATTAAAAAGAACAGGTTGACCCGATTTGTTCGTCAACATCGTTAAGAACACAGAGAACAGCGAAACACCCGATAAGAACCAAGAAAAGAGAAGAGACAAGAGCAACCTGAATTACCTCCACCTCCGTCACTCCCACCACGTAACGAGCCCGAAAGGGAAGAAAGGTCCACCATATATATGATCATAGGAGGACTAACTGATGGAGATTCGAACAGAGCTCGTAAAGCAAGGTTGAATTCAGTTCGACAGAAAGGTGCTGAGGTCCAAACTATCTTTAATGAGGTAGTGGTGGAGTTCAGAGCTCATGACAGAGTGGCAATTCAGAGTCCGCAGTTCGATGCCGTGGTAATTTCAGCTGAGATTGGTGGCTTTGAGGTCAATAGGTTATTTGCCGATACAGGAAGTTCGGTGGACATCATGTTCGTGGACTGTTTTAGGAAGATGAGATCGTCGGTTGAAGTAAAATCTATAGAAACTTCCCTTTATGGTTTTGCGAGAGAAATTGTGACTGTTTTTGGCAAAGTGCAATTGTCTATGGTGTTGGGAGAAGGAAAATGGAGGCAAAATAAAATGGTGACTTTCTTGCTGATGGTGCACCTTCACAATACAATGTGATTTTAGGTCGCCCATTCTTAAGTACTTATGCGGCAGTCATCTCGCCTGCACATTTGATGATGAAATTCTCTATGGAATACGATAAAGGACAAATTGTAGGAGTTGGAGTGGTTCATGGTGACTAACAGACAACTCGGCGTTGTTATGTTGTTGTAGTTCGTCAGTCAGAATCCAGAAAGTGTAGTTCTGAGCAAAGAGATGATATTGACCAAGAAAGGGACCTTAGTCAGAAAAAAGGACGAGAGACGAACACAGCTGAATTTGAAGGAGAGTTGATGAGTATCGAATTAATTTCGGGACAACCTGGACACGCAGTTCATCTCGGTAATCATTTATCTGAGCAAACTAAAAAAGGAAATAATAGAGGTTCTAAAGGAAAATGTAGATCTGTTTGTATGGAAACCAGAAGATATGAGAGAAATAAATCCAAATGTAGCAGTTCACAAGTTAAATGTTAACCCTAAAGCTTGACATGCCAAATAGAAGTTGAGGCATTTTGGAGATCAACCATATGAGATCATATAGAGGGAAGTTAAAAAGTTGTTGGAGATAGGGCACATTGAAAAGATCCTATACCCTCGATGGTTAGCCAACGTAGTCCTGGTGCCTAAGCCTGGAAACAAGTGGCATATGTGTATTGATTTTCGAGATCATAATAAAGCTTGTCCCAAGGATTACTACCCACTTTCCCAGATTGACAAACTGGTGGATTCGACCACTGGGTGCGAACTACTTAGCATGATGGAGTCGTACAAGGATATCATAATATTTTGTTGCACCCGGAAGATAAAACTAATATTGCTTTTATTACTTCATTTGGAACATACTGATACACGGTGATGCCGTTTGGTTTAAAGAATGCAGGAGCTATTTATCAAAGGATGGTGGACAAGATGTTTAAGCATCAATTAGGTCGGAACATGGAGGCCTATGTAGATGATATGTTGGTAAAGAGTGTTCAGGCGAAAACTCATGCAGCCGATTTAAGGGAAACCATGACAACTATTCAAAGAAAGGGGATGCGTTTGAATCCCTCTAAGTGTTCATTCAGAGTAAAAGTAGGGAAATTTTTGGGGTATATGGTTACGGAAAGAGGAATCGAAGTTAATCCCAGCAAAATTCGAGCTATACAAGATATGTCTGCTCCTCGAACAGTAAAAGAGATACAAGTCTTAAATGGTTGGGTTGTTGCTCTAAGCAGGTTTATATCAAGGTTAGTAGATAGAGGATTGCCCTTCTTCAAGGTTCTCAGAAAAAGTAGCTAGTTCTGTTGGGACGAACAATGTCAAAAAGCATTTGAGGACTTGAAAGTTTTTCTCTCTTTGCTTCTTCTATTGAAGCAACCAATCTAAGGAGATCTGCTGGTGGTGAACTTGGTGATAGGGGAAGAATCGGTCAGTTCGGTTCTGGTAAGAGAATAAGGCAAAGATCAGTTTCCAGTGTATTTTGTCAGCAAAGTTCTTCAAGGAGCAAAAACGCGATATACGGAGATTGAAAAAGTAGCATATGCACTGGTTACCACATCTAGGAGGTTGCGGCCATATTTCTTGGGTTACACAATCACGGTACAAACTGACCACCCGTTAAGTGTGATTCTGGGAAAGCCCGATGCATCAGGACAGTTAGTCAAATGGGTTGTCGAACTAGGCTAATTTGACATCAGATATGAACCGCGAACAGCGATTAAGGGTCAGACCCTGGCAGACTTCATCCAAGAAACGACCAGAGTGCAGGAGAAGAAAGAATGAGAACTATTTGTGGATGAATCGTCATCTCGCCAAGGATCCGGGGCTAGGATATTGTTAATCAGCCCAGAGAAAGATGAGTTACAGTTCGCTTTAAAATTTTTGTTTAAAACCTCTAACAATGAAGCAGAGTATGAAGCCTTCTTGCAGGGTTTGAAAATAGCTGAACAGGTGGGGGTTCATCATTTAACAGTTAAATTAGATTCACAGTTGGTAACACAACAGCTGTAAAACCGGTGCGAGGTTAAAGAAGATCGGATGAATTCTTATGTGGAAAAAATTAGAGATATGGAGTGCAAGTTTGAAAAACTTCAGATCGAACAAATTCCTAAAAGTGAAAATCAAAATGTGGATTTTCTTTCGGAAATAGGCAGTTCGCTACAAGACTGTTCACAAAGAAGTATAACGGTAATGGGTGTGGGAAAACAAATGAAGCGATAAGCATCAACACGACAGAGTCCGATTGGAGAACTCCTTTAGTACATTTTTTGGAAGGCAAAATGGAAGAAACAGATAAGGACTTAAAAAGGTTGGAAAACCAAGTTCGATTCTACTACCTTTTTAATGGATTTTTGTACAAAAAAACCTTTCTGGCAATAGATGCCCGATGCGTATTAAAAAAAATTAAGGTTCTAAGAGAAGCTCATAAGGGAGGATGTGCCGAACACGCAGGTGCAAGATCTTTAGCTCGGAAGGTAGTGCGAGCTGGGTTTTATTGGCCCACAATGAAGGATGATGCCGAGAATAGTCAGAAAATGCGAAGCCTGCCAGAAGTATGGGTGGTGAATTCATACCCCAGCTGCTGATATATTAACCATCTGTTCACCTTATCCTTTTGTTAGATGGGGAATTGACATCGTTGGCCCATTTGTTAAAACCAGGGGAAGTAAACAGTTCTTGGTAGTAGCAGTGGACTATTTCACCAAATGGGTCGAAGCTGAACCTTTAGCTAGGATTACTGAAGCAGAAATGATCCATTTTGTCTGGAAGAATATCTGTTGTAGGTTTGGTTTGCCAAGGATCTTAGTATTAGATAATGGAGCTCAATTTCGGGGAAAGAAAATTACTGAATGGTGCAAGGAGATGAAAATTTACAAGTATTCACAGCTATTGCTCACCCTCAAGCAAATGGGCAAGTTGAAGTGGTGAATAGAATTATATTAGATGGACTTAAAAAGCGACTGGAGTCTGAAAACTCTAATTGGGTAGAGGAATTGCCATCAGTATTGTGGGCATATCGAACCACATCCAGGTCGACAACAGGAGAAAGCCCTTTCAATTTAGCATTTGGAATGGAAGGAGTAATACCAGCAGAAATCCAAGGAGAAGTTTTGAGGATCACGAATTTTGAGTCTCTAGAGAATAAAGAACTGGTTGAAACCGACCTGATGTTTTTAGATGAAATGCGAAATAAAGTCAGAGTTCGTCACGAACTCTACAAGAGGCGTATTCAGGCCGAATTTAACAAGAAGGTCTGGAAGAGGGAATTTTAAGTAGGAGATATGGTGTTAAGGCAGTCAGATGCCTTAGTTGACATTGGAAAGTTGGATGCTACTTGGGAAGGACCGTATGTTGTATCAAAGATTCTTCCAGGAGGATCTTACGAGTTGATAGATAGAGAGGGCAAGTTGTTGCCAAGGTCATGGCATGTGAGTCATCTGAAGAAATTCTATGCTTAATGTGCTACACTTATGTATGATTACTTTTCTCAATTTCTTTTACCTTAACAAAATAAAAAATATTCATTACTCGTGGACGTAGGCTAATTTGGCCGAACCACGTTAAATTGTTATGTCTTTTTTTTTCTGTTCGATTTCATGTGATTGCGGTTATACTTAACGATTAAGCGAACTGAAACATTCCCTCGGAATGTCCTAATTGAGTGAACCAAAACATTCCCTCGAAATGACCCAATTGAAACATTCCCCCGGAATGTCCTGATTAAGCGAACCAAAACATTCCCTCGGAATGACCCGATTAAGTGAACTGAAATATTCCCTCGGAATGTTCTGATTGAGCGAACCAAAACATTCCCTCGGAATGACCTAATTAAGCGAACTGAAACATTACCTCGGAATGTCTTGATTAAGCGGACGGAAACATTCCCTCGAAATGTCCTGATTAAGCAAACTGAAACATCCCATTCGAATGTTCGAATAAGTGATTAAATATGCTTTTTGAAAGGATATCACTTCAGATATGCGCATGTGATTAGTTACTTATAAAGGAAACTCACATCTTTTTTCAAAGTTTGGCGAACTATTTATGATTACGACCTATTTGCGATAGCACTTAGACTAAAAACTGATAATATTCGAGATGAAAAATAGTTACAGAAAAGAAGATATACAAAATGATTCCAAGATAAAAATACATTGAAAATTTCATTATGACTGGGTCGGCGGCTCTTCGGAGGGAGCTGGAAGAGAAAGAAGATCAGCAGATGAAGGCGGTGGCAAAGAAGCAAACATATCCTCTGGCAGATCCGCAACCAAGCTCGGGGTTACCTCTCCGGACTGAGGAGGATCCGAGCTGGTACTTGGACGATTGGGAAGAATTTTTAAGATAGCTTACTCCAAATAGCCTACCCACCATTTAGCATTAACAGCTTCCCTCGGATCTCCCTGCCAGCCGGGTGGAGTAGGAAAGGATTACCTCAATTTCTTGCCCAGTGAAGAGAGACGGAACTGAAATTGGGATTCCGGCAACACTTGACCGGTCTCCTATTGATAACGTTGTGCAGCTTCCATCACCTCCTCTTGGCATAGGTGAACTCTTTCTCGGAAATATGCCTTGGCCATGGGAGCTGCTTTGGAAAGGAAAAGAACAGAGTCCCAGAGATGATGAAAAATTTTGGCACGGTACTCTTCAGCTATCAGCTTCATCTCCGAGCTCTGAGCAAACTAATGAAAGCCTTCAATCGCTCCAGCTCGGAAGCCTTCTGCTCGCATGTCCTCACCAAACTGAGCTCGCATATTTCTCTCCTATTCGAGTTCCCCCTTTAACCTCCTGTTCTCCGGCTCCACCAGAAGAAGAGTTTCCTATTTTTCTATGGTAAATTTTTCTTTTGCCAGCAACAGCTCCTCCTTCCTAGCGGTCTCCGAACGAGTCACCGTCAGATCAACTACACATTGTTCTAGCGAAGCTGATAACTTCTCAGCCTTTTCAGAATGGATAGACAAATCACTCTCTAGCGTTTGTTTCTCCTTCATCACCTCCTTCAGCTTTCGATAGCCTTTTCGGAGCTTGGTTCGCCGACAGAGAGCGCTCCCAACATACTTCTCAAAAAATTTCTTAGTGTGAGCTAAGCGGGTTAGATTTTTCAGCAACTCCTTCTCCTCAGTATCCTCCTTATCTTCGCCGCTCCCAGCCACCTCCTCCTTCTGCGTTTTCGAACCACCCACAGTCTCTTCGGTAGATCGTAACTTCTTCGCTCGAGATCTCCACGAATTGGTAGACCCCTTTCTCTTTACAGAAGAAGTCTTTACCGTTGGGACCTCACTAACTTCCTCGGTCAAGTCTATCGGTTCGAAAACAATAGCTGCGGAGGGAAGCGAACTGGGATGACTTCTGGGAGATGGAACATCAGCCTCAACAGGAATGGATGTAGCCGGCTCGAAGTCCGTAGGGAGGGTACTCTCCTCCTCCCAAACTATGTTTAGGAGGAAACCTGCGTCTTACTGGCTAGCTCAACAAGACGAGCTTTCTCCATCTGTTTGTAGGCCGTGGCGAGATCAGTGTTCACCCCATATCGGGAGGATGAATAAGGAGTTCACTCCTCATCAGAGACGTCATCCAGGAAGCTGAAAAACTGATTCATAATGCGATTTGCAAGAAAGAAACAATCTGGGTAAGTTATCAAGACATAGTTTGTATGAAACCCGAGCCCCTCGTTACTCTTTGACCAAAATAGTTCATGCATCCATACATTCTATGAATTATACGTTGATTATTATGTGATACTTTACTTTACATTGATACATATAATGTGTTCATTTTATTTATTTAAACTAATTAAATTGTGAAATTGTTTAACCTATGTGCTAAAGAATATATTAAATATGAGAAAACTAGGCATTAATATTTCATAGTTTTAATATACGTTACTTGAAAAAAAAAATTAATAAAAATCTTATAGGTAAGAAATCATATGTAATGGGTGTCTCATATATATATAATATACGTAAGTATATATATATAGCTATTGACTTTAGAACTAAGTTAAGTATATACAGGGGTGGATTTGATTCAGGCCAGCCCAGTGCTGGGCTTGAGCCCAGTGCAAGCCCATTTATATATATATATATATATATATATATATATATATATATATATATATTATATAGCCCATTCTATTAATATTAGTGATAGCCCAGCTCAAATTTTGTCCAAACTCACCAAACCCAATTAATGAAAAACCTAGTTTCATCTCTTCTTCACAAATCACAACTTACAATAGGAAGTTTCGGAGCTTTACAGAGGAACTCAAACACATTATTAAAGGTATAAATATTGAAGACAATGAGATATAGATACATGTGAGTTTCTTGAAATCTTCCACACATTATTAAAGGTAATGTGTTTTTTAATTCATTTAGTATTTTTATGAAAAATATGTAAATAAAGTATAAATATATATCAATAATATCTCATATATTCTCATGTTGAAATATGTATGAATAATATATTTTATTTGTTATATCTTTTGAATTCATTAGTAATTTAGTTAGTTATTTAATTAGTAATTAATTGAAACTATATTAAAATTTAGTTTGAACTTTGAATTCAAGTAGGTAGATTATAAAATTTTGAATGATTTGAATTAATTAAATAATTTATGTAATTAATCAGTTATTAGTATCACTTCATTTAATTAAAGAGGTGTATGAAATTAAATTCAACCAATTTATTTGTTAAACTCACTATTTGTTTATTAATTGAGAAGTAATTTATTTTATTGCCATGTGTGTTATTTTAGAATTTTAAATGGAGCACCAACCTATTGCAAAGAAAGGAAAAGGACTTATATCATCTTTCTTTAAGAAACGTGATCGTCAAGATGCTGAAGGTAGCTTTGAATCTACAATGAGTGCCACAAAAAATCAAACAAATCAATCGTCTTCAACACCAATGGAGAAAAGTCCCTTGATTTCAGATTTACAATCAGATATATGTATTGAGCGTGATCCGGGAAAAAGGAAGCAGTTGGGGGAATATTCTGTTAATGCACGAGATGAGATGAGACGGACGTATTTAAGAGTTTGGCCTTATCAACCGAAAATGGAAGTGTATCCTGTTACAAAGTTTGGTAATCAAAATCGTAGTTTTCAGAAAAGATGGTTTGATAAGTTTCATTGGTTGGAGTACTCGTCTTTCACAGATAAAGCATATTGCTTTTATTGCTTTCTTTTCATGAATGATGTTGATATGTCAAATTCTTCTGCATTAGTTAATGAAGGATTTAACAACTGGAAAAGAATAAACCAAGGAAATAAATGTGCTTTTCTTACTCATGTTGGTTCTACGACTACATCACCGCATACTATGTGCTTAAGACGTGCAGAGGATTTGATGAGACCATCTGGACATATAGATACAGTAATGCATGCTCAGACAAATGTTGAGAATGAGAGAAACCGTTTGCGCTTAAAGACCTCAATCATAAGTCTTCGATTGCTTGCACTTCAAGGTTGTGCTTTTTGAGGTCATGATGAGTCTTCATCTTCATCCAATCGCGGGAATTTGATTGAATTGGTGAAGGCTTTTGCAAATATGAATAAGGAAGTTAATGAAGTTGTGCTGGATAATGCTCCAAAAAATGCTCAATACATTGCTCCAGAAATTCAAAACGAGATTTTGAATATTATGGCCAATAGAGTACGTAAAATGATTTGTGAAGAAGTTGGAGATAAATGTTTTTGTATCCTTGTTGATGAAGCACAAGATGTCTCCAAGAAAGAGCAAATGGCTATTATCTTGAGGTTCGTGAATGATCATGGGATTTTGATTGAACGTTTTTTTGCTATTAAAAGTGTTAGCGACACTACTTCATTAAATCTGAAAAAAGAGATATGCAGTGTTCTTTCTCATCATGATCTTCGGGTTACGAAAATGAGAGGTCAAGGGTATGATGGTGCTAGTAATATGCGTGGTTCTTGGAATGGACTTCAAGCATTATTTTTGAGAGATTGTCCATATGCATATTATGTTCATTGTTTTGCACATCGTCTTCAATTGGCATTAGTTTCTGCAGCTAAGGATGTCAGTGTTGTTTGGGAATTCATTTCTCACTTGGATAATGTTGTTAATATTATAACTTCTTCACCAAAACGTCTCTCAACTAAAGGCTGCTCAAACACATGAAATTCAAAGTTTATTGGTAGCAGGTGAACTTGATTCGGGACGTGGTGTCAATCAAATTGGTAATTTGCAACGAGTTGGAGCTACTCGTTGGAGTTCACACTATAACTCCGTGAAGAGTTTAATAGATATGTATGCTCCAACTTGCAAAGTTTTTGAATGTCTCATTAAACATTCTCAAAATGGAAGATCTAAGGCTGAAGTTGAAGGGGTTTACAAGAATATGGCAAGGTTTGAATTCGTATTCACTTTACACCTGATGCATAGAATCATGAGAGTTACAGATTGTCTTTGTCAAATTCTTCAAAGAAAAGTTCAAGATATTTTGGCTGCTACTACTAAAACCATTCTTCAAGAATTGAGAGAATATGGTTGGGAAGGAGTTTTTTCCTTGAAGAACGGTATTGATGTTCCTAATTTGGATTGTCCATATAAGGTTGGTCGTTCTCATAGGAAAATTACAGTTGAGCATCATTATCATTTTGATGTTTTCAATGGAGCAATAGATTACATCTTGATGAAGTTGAATACACGATTTAATGATGTATCTATTGAACTACTTTCTCTCAGTGTGGCCTTAGATCCAAAAACTTCTTTTGAATCATTCAAGAGTGATGATATTTGCAAGTTTGCAAGGAAATTCTATCCAGAAGATTTCAAAGATCAAGATATTATTTCATTACAGTATGAGTTGACACATTACAAGCATGATGTGATAATGAAGCAAGAGTTTCAAGTTTCTACACTTGTTGAGTTGAGTCAACTACTTACAAAGAGTGGAAGGTCGAAGATAAACGTTATGTTAACTAGATTGATTCATCTAGTTTTAACATTACCTGTTTCTACTGCTACAACTGAACGAGCATTTTCAGTAATGAAGCATGTGAAGACGGCACTTCGTAGCAAGATGGGGGATGATTTACTTGGAGATTGTCTGATGCTTTATATCGAGAGAGATTTTGTTAAAGAAATAGACAGATTCAATTATTGATGAATTTTATGTTTTGAAGTCTCGTAGAGCACAACTTAAGTGAACATCGAAATATTTTATTATTGTATAAATTTTAATTTGTTGAAATATTTACTTTTTAGCCCACCCTAGTGGTAAATTCGAGATCCTTCCCTGAGTATATATATAATAAAATATTAGTTATAAGATAATATTAAAAGGTGATGACCCACCATTCCAAGATTTATTAGAGAAGAATACGTGTCTTCATAATTCCTATGTGATAAAAGTATGGTCATGCTAGTAGAATGAAATAGAGAAGGTAAAAGTAAAATTAAAAGAAGAGAAAGAAATATCAAACCAAAACAAAGGTATGCAATTTATGATTTTATATTATGAATTCAAACTTTAATTAATTTTAGATTATTTGAAGGCATGCTGATGGAATCAACTTGCAGATTATTTGTGTCATATGTATATAAATGGTTTATTAAATGGATTTTCATTCTAGTTGATTATATGAGAATAAAAGGGATATGTATATATATATATATCAATTATTTTCTCTAATTTATTTTGTATAATTGAAGTATGTATTTCGTAAACAATAATACTACATATGAATATATATATATATATATAGTTACTCTCTTTACAATGTTGTTGTCTATAGTTAGTAATACAATTGTGATTTAAATCAAATATTATAAAAAAAAACTAATTTAATTTACAGAATAAATTAAGAAAACTTAAATTTAGTATAGTCTAATAAGCATAACTTTGACATTTAATTATGAAATACTTATAAACACTAATACTGCTAGTTTCAAGAAATAAGCTTTAAAATGGTTTATACAAGTTAAATTAATTAAATATTTCTTTAAGCTAGATGGTAAGCAAACAGAAATTAAATATGTTGTGTGATTGACATATTCCACTAAACTAATGATCACTTGGATTTAATATCATAATTATCAAATGAAGTTAATAGCTGCCAAACTTATATTTATGGATAGTGAAGTATACAATTTTAAAGCTACCTTGGTTAAAATTAATTATGATGAAAACAGGGGATTGTAAATTTTACTGTATATTCTAGTTAATTTATCTTTTATTTTAAATTAACTGTAGTGACGCACAAAAGAAGAGGAGCTTCAGATAATTATCTTTATTTGAAGATAGCTAAGTAAAAATTTATTTGCGACTAGAGTGTATGTAACAACCCGAAGAAAAATTCAACTATATAAAATATAGTGAGAATGTATATAATTGAAATGAGAATTTAATAAAAAAAATTATTATTATTATTATTATAGTAATAAAATATGAAAGAGAAATAAAATAAATAAAATTTGCTTATATATATAAGTATATATATATAAATATGCATACGCATATATAAGTATAAAATATATATAATAGACTTTATAATATCTATACATACATATATAAAAATGCAAAAATTTGAAAAGATATTTTACTCTCTCTCCTACCCCTCTCTCAATCTCTCTCTCTCTAAATAATTGCCCGTAATGCTTCTTCCTCATCTTCCATTCTTGAATTAACATCCAAGATAATGGAGAAGTTGAAAAATTAGGAATAGGGATGCAAAGAAAAAATAAAAAGAAGTTTTTCCCCCCTCTCTCTTTTCGGTTCTCTCTCTCTCTCATCTCAGCTCTCTCCTTCTCTCTGCACATCTTTATTTTTCTTTCTCCCTATTTTAAGAAATTTTGCTGCTGTAATTTATATATATGGGTATGGGTGTAGGTGGATTTGTGTATGTATATGTTTGTGTGCGGGAGTGAGACGGCGGCTGAACAAAGGAGCTGAAGCTGATGGGGGTTTTGGAGATGACCGGCGCAGGGTTGAGCCGGCGATTGGGCAGCGGCGCTGCTGCCGCTGCAGAGTGCGTGGGTCGCCGGCGAGAGAGGCATCGGCGGTCGAACAAGAAAGGCGAACGGCGGCTGGGCTTGGTCGCTGTAATTTCAGGGTGTGTTTGGTATGTGTAGCTGCTGTGTTTGGTGTGTGAGTTTGGGCTGGGGATGGAGGTTTCCGGTGAGGCGATTGAAGGGAGTGGCCGGTGCTATTATGCCGGCAAGGCTGCTGTGCGCCGGCAGCAAAAGACGGCGGCTGGAAGGGCAGCAGGCGGTGGCTGTGGTGGCTGGAAAAGGGGGCTTTGGGGTAAGGGTGTTCTTTGGTAAATTTGATATGATTGGAGGGCTATATTGCAAATATAATCTTTGATAAAATTAGAATTTAACCCTTAGCATTTATGAAATTGTAGTTTACTCCCTTAAGTATCAAAAACATACATTAAAATCCATAATTTATGAAGAATGACATTTAAAAACCCCAATAGTTATTAATATGAAATTTTATAACCTTAAAATTATGAAAATATGTTTTAAAACCCTAAATTAATAAATAATTATAATGAACTCAATTAGGTTGAAATTACATTATGTAAACTATAAAATTGATAATATTATATATTACTATTAGAATTGCTTTGTATTGCTAAAACGATCTCTTGAATATGCTGAAATTACCGATTTATCTCATAATTAATTAAGTTTGTGAAATGGACCGTATAAGTCATTAATATTACTTCTAGATCCAAACTAATGAATTATGTTACAAATTAACCTTAGAAATAATATAATAATTAAGGTATGTACAATTTAATAGTTATTTTAAATCTAGGTTTTAAAATCTTAGATTCACGTCTAGTTAACCCCATAACTTTTACGAAATTATAAATATGGACCTAATTATAAATATTAAATATACAATTAAATATCCATTTCAATCCTCTTAAACAATAATTAACTAAACATGTTATGCAATTAAATATATTTCCTGAATTAACTTATAATTTCAGTTAATTGAATTCATTTTTATAAATTAAATTTTATAGTTAATCTAATTACGCCATAATCATAAATATATTCAAATTTCCTAATATTTAAGTTAAAACGTAAATTATATAATTTGATTTTCTAAGATTATTTTAAGGGTCTTCAAGAATTATTTTAAGTAAAAACTTTATAATTTAATTATCTAAAATTAATATCAAGTCTTCAAGATCCAATCTAAATCATAATGTTATAATTAATTTTCCTGAGAAATAAGTCAAGTCTTTCAAAGATCTAATTAAAGTCTAATTAAGTTTTCTAATATTTTAATAAACATATTTTATTAGAAATTCACCTAAATCTTATATTCACCTTAAAATCATTTATTTTACTTTAAACCAACATCATCACAAACCTTATCAAAGAAAATCTTAAAGAACATATTTTAATTACTAATGACTTTAATTAAAGAAATTATAGTTAGACCAAGTACTAAGATATTTTAGTGTTCAATGTAGGAAATGAGGAAAAAAAGAATATGCTCGACAACTTATGAATAGAAGCTTCAGTTTTCTAAGGTGGGGAAAAATTGCTAAGTCGGTATTTATACTTCTTTCAAAATATTTAAATTACGATTTATTATACTATATGGAATGAGCTATATATACGTGTTTAAACGAATAACGTGTTATGTGCGAAGATGTTATAATGTGATGAATGTTATGATATGATGGATGTGGGGGTAATTTCTTTAAATTAAGATATTTTATAAAGTTTATGCAATCTTTTAAGATTCTTATTAAATAAGTTGGGTATACGTGCTGAACGCATGAAATGTTATGATATGATGAAGGTGAATCTTATACTATGTGAAATGTTTTAATATACATGATGAATACATTCGGAAAGATGATGAATGGCAAAATAAATGTTTATGTGATGAAATAAGCATGAATATATGTGAATTACTTGAATTATTGTGAATGACGGTGAGAACCGTATCTATGGTGGCTAAGAACCACATCTATGGTGGCTAAGAACCACATCTATGGCGGCTAAGAACCGTATCTATGGTGGCTAAGAACCACATCTATGGCGGCTAAGAACCGTATCTATGGTGGCTAAGAACCACATCTATGGCGGCTAAGAACCGTATCTATGACAGCTAAAAACTGCATCTATGGCGGCTAAGAACCGTATCTATGGCGGCTAAGAACCGTAATGAATGTGATGTGTTTGAATGTGAATGATGATTGATTGGGATGATTACATTTTAAAATGGTTTATGCCACGTGAATTGAAGTGATCTATTTTATGCCGTTTTTATTAAAAGACAAACATTTTATGAAAATCTAATTTTTATGTGACACATGGTGGTTTGGCATGTGTGTGTAAAATCTTTAGGAATTATTTTATGTCATCCCGAGTTCCCCACCCCACTGAGTGAACTTTTGTCACTCACCCCTATTTCTAAAAATGTTTTCAGTTTAAGGATTTTATGGCGTGGAAGGCGAGCGGTGGATGCTGGTAGCCGATGAGCAAAGGTTACAAAACCTTTTTATTTAAAATGATTAATTTCATGTATTTAAGAAATGTATGTTTTATAATTATTCTTGATTTTATTTATCCTTATTTTATTTTAAAGAGTGATGTTTTTATACGTAAGTAACGTCTCGATTAATGTTTATCTACAAAAAGAATCAGGACGTTACAGTGTATGAATATAATATTTCATGTTATATATTGATTAAGTGATTTTATGTGATTTAATCTCTTTGAGAATTAACGTACTTGAATGATGCTATGGTAAAATATATGAGTTGCATTATCATTCACGAGCATCAACACGTGCTCATGTAAATGATGAAGGTTATTGCATTCTACATGCACGAAGTGATTTGAAGAAAAATATTTCATTGACCACTACTAGTGCACTGAGGCATGTAAATCATGCTTATGATATACTATATATTTAGTCGGTGGCATGTGAGACATGAATATGGTTTGATTCGTTCATCCAGTGGCATGTGAGACATAGATATGGCTATTAATGATATATGCTTAGCCGGTGGCATGTGAGACATGGATATGGCTTGATTTGTTCAGCCGGTAGCAGGTGAGACATGGATATGGCTATAATGAATGACATTATGTTGAGCTCTACCCGGTGCCTAGTAGAAGGTGGTCGGAAAACGGTTTTGAAATAAATGTTTTTACTCATGGACATGCATCATTGACGTTATTTCGTATTATTCATGTTATATGCATAATTTCTGCTTACTGAGCTTTTTAGCTCATATAGTTCATGCATTGTAGGTGAACCTGGTGATGCATAAGCTCATGGACTTACTGATAGTGTTGTTGAGTTCCTACGGATTTGGAGATGGTGTATATGGATGACGACCTGTTGGGCTACGTTGTGGGCTTATTTTGTTTTAAACAATATTTTGATAAATTACATGGATTTCTGTGTTGTCCTCTACTCTGATATGTATAAATATGTAAATATGCAGGTAAGTGTGGTTTGCAGTATGGTACATGCTTCGATGCATGTTATAAATTTCTTAACGAGATTCATGCAACAAGGTTTTCATGTGCAAGAAAGGTTTTTATGTTATTTATGTTTTAAAAAAAATTCACACACTCACTTACAGGTCTTCTAAGACGAAAATCTATATAAGTCTAGCTATATTTAAAAATGTGTGCGTGATAGTTCGGTACGATAATTTTGAGGTTAAGAGGGAATAAAGTAAGAAAGGAAAATAACTTAAGTTAAATCTAGAGGGAACTTGGCTGTTCGGATAGAACCCCCAGAAAGATAGCAAGGAGTCGCAAGAGCTCAGCCTCACTATGTCCAAGAACCCCTTAGCAAAAATCTCATTTAAAAGGGAGATTTGGAAATCAGTGGGAGGGGGAGGATCGATCTGGGCAGAGGCCTGAGCCCAAGGAAGAGAACGGAAGAGTTGGTTCGCTGGTTCTCTAACAAAAAAGTAATATTTCTCCCAGGAGCTGACTTTGTCATCCCCAGGAGATAAAAAAGTTGCTCGCCTCGCACCACCGTGAGGGCTTAAATAAAAACGGAAAGGGTTTGTATTTTTTAAAACGAAAGATTAGAGGTTTTCCATTGGGAAGAAGAAGGGGGGCTATATGCAGAGGGAACTGGTCGAAACCCTCCTCTGATTTGCTTTCATCATGGAGATGAACTGAGGGTTTAGATGATGCCATCAGAAAATAAGATTGAGAGAGGAAGAAGGGTACCTAGGTTAAGTAAGGAAATCAAGAGGTTGAAGAAGAATGAGACTCTGAGCTGATGGATTTCTACAGTGATTTTGCGCAAGAAAGGTTTTTTGATTTGGTAAAGGGTATATATGTAGGGGAAAGGTTTCTCGATTTTGGGGAAAAATGAGGAGCCGCGAACTGTTAGTCGTTGGATGCAATGAAATCCAACGGTGGAAGATGAAAAGACGTCGAGCGGGAAAAACACATTGTCATGTGTAGGGTAGAGAAAACTGATGTGATACCTCGCCTCGAAAAGAAGCATCGAGTCATTCGACAAGCACATTAGCGAACTTCATTAGTGTGTGTAAACACACACTGCGAAGGGGGGAGTACTTGATATGCTCGAACTCAATCGAACCAGGTTTTGACCCTAAAATCGAACTAAAATCACAATTATCACGTAGAAACCACCTTGAGACGTGAACTGTTTCTGTGATGTTGTTGGCGAACTAATCTAGTCCAATATGTATCGACGACCTAAACAGTAATCGAAGAGAGACGAACAAACTTGACTTCAACTGACCGCTATTTTTGCGGGTCAGTTATCCATATCCCCTATTTTTCGGGTTATCACGAACTAATTACCCACCTTCCCTAGTTTTCGAAGGACTCCTATTCCAACTACAACTAGGACTCCTATTCCAACTGCAACTAGTCCCAGGGAGTATATATATCCTAGTTATATTCACTTTTTCACACACAATTTTTTATAAAACACATATACATATATTGCTGGAGAGACTTTTTAGCGACCCTATTGACTTGAGCGTCGGAATCCCATCACCGGATACCCCTCCCGATGTTTGTTTTGCAGGTTTTTGGACCTAAGGTTTCGAGTTTCTAGTTCGAGAAGAAGGGCGTTATGTCGGAGTAAGATCACCAACAGTGCACCAACCTTTTTTTTATGTGATATTTATTTTTCATAGATGCTGTAAAATCTTGAGCCTAGTCTTATTAAACGCTACTATTTTTTTTCTTTTCTTTGTTATTTTTTTAAAAAAAATTTGTATTCCTTTTTTTCTTTTTTTTTATCCTTTTATTGAGTGGTATTAAATGATTAATTTTTTTATATCATACTTAAAGTATCAGAATTATATGTAATTAAATGTTATTTTTGGATGCATATTAGTATTAAAGTTATTTTAATTAAATGATTAAAATTATTTTGATGTGCCCTTAAATGTAAAATGTAAAGATTAATAAAATAACATGCAATACTTAAACATTAAATTATAATATCATAACTTATTGATAGCGATATAATTAAGGATGAAGATACATAATAATCTTGATCAACCGAAATATAATATACATTTATTGATATTCATATTATTGGATATTGATATCAATAAATTATAAATTTGTATATTGATGTCGATATGTTATAATATTGTACGATCGGTGCACGGATTCTAAATCCGTGTAATTGGGTCGACTCGACTCAAGGGTGTATTTGACACATCCTACACACCCACACGCGTCTAAACCCTAGCTCAAACCTTAATTTCACAGTTATATTAGCCTAACTTTTTAGTTTAGCGAACCTAACTTTTTAGTTATGTCCACATAAGCTTGTAGTTATGTTCGCATAATCTTTTGTAGTGCATGACAGAACTATAATACCTTTCAAAACCTTTATATTGTAATAATATAACCTTATGCTATTTTTTAAGTACATATCTCATAAGGATTATCATGTAAACCCTGCAGGTGGATTTATTCCGACATGATAATAAAGTTGAGTGGTACTACTCGTGGAATTAGATGTTAATCAATTGAATTGTCGTTAATTCATTTAATTAACGGACATTTAATATTTTAAATACGGGAAGATAAACGCACACATAATAAATAGGAGCCCATATTTAATATGAATTTAGGACGATAATTCAATAATAACGCTTTAGTGGATCGAGTTATTATTGATGGGTTAAGAAGTGTGTTCAGGCCGAACTAGGACTTCTAATCCCATCAGGAGACCTAATCCTAATCCTCCTCTAGATCCCTGTTGTAGCCTATAAATAAGCCTTGAGTCAGCTGCTTCTAAACACAAGAAAAAATTACACATACGTTCGTAGTAGAAGATGGCTGGAATTCTTGAAGGATCGTTGTCCACACAACGTTCAAGAAAAGGCGAGGAATACAATAGAAGATCAAGAGGTCCAGACTCTATAAATAGTTCGGTAGTTCTAACCTTAGAACTGGTTCGTCTTCACCTATTACGGTGAAAGGTATGATTCGTTTCCACTACGTGTTAATCATATCTTGTACGGATCTCAAATCAGATAATTGCATGGGGTTAGCGATCCGACGATTCTAATAGAAATTACTTTATACATTAGAAGAACGATGATCTTCTATTATTTTTATTCTCATACTAAATCTTCTTCTTCAAAATATTATAAGGGAAGAATTCTACTTTAAAATTATCATACTACATCTTCTTTAAAATTCTAATCATGATTAAGATCAATCATTTTCATTTGAGGATTTTCTAATTTAGAAAACTAGTTTTGAACCTGTGCATTGCACGGGTTTTATGACTCATTTAATTAATATTTTTTTAATTGTATATTTATTACAATGATTTTACTTTTTATATAATGAGGGGATGTAATCATTATAATTATCAATGAGAAGAATTGTCAACGGTTGGCATTTTATCATTTTCAATATTTGTTATTCTACACATATATATGATACTTTTCTCTTACTCTGTAAAACATTATTTCCGATATGTTTTATTTTCATTTGTTTTCCTACAAATGTCAAAGTTAGTTGTTTGTTGGTAGAGTTTTGTTGTTTTAATTATTGTGTTAGGTTCTTTTTTTCTGCATATGTTGTTGATCATTATGACAATGATCAAAATCTGAATTTTTTTAATAAATTCACGTATTTATTTTTAAATTGGTAAATTCATCTTTCATACAAAAAAAGTTAACATCGTGTTTACTTTCAAAACTGGTAATGTTTAAATATGCTCTTTGCACTTTCAAGTTCTTTGATTTTGCCTCCATATCTATTCTTTTTAGTCCTCATAAATTTTTTATTACTTTGAAAAGATAAAAATTTAACAAAAATAAAAGTATATTTTATAAGTAATCATAAAATATAGTGCATGGGATAACAAAAAATTGAAAATATTGGGAGCCAAATTAAAATTAATGTATTATATATTTTGTTCAAGTAATTCTAAAATTTTGTTTGAGATATGTTAATATTTTTTAAATTATAATTATGTGATAGCATATTAATTAAATATGTTCTTCCTCTACAGAGAAACCCAACAAGATATATTCAACACTATGAGGTCTATGTATGCCGTTATTTTAGTCATCGAAATAGTGCAACCAATCGTTTATATTGAAAACTATTATAGGGAGCGAGCTATGCAAAAGTATTTTGTACTACCATTTATCTTTGCTCACGAACACCACACTACCTTATTTCTCTTTTGATCCCAATAATTCATTATGCATTTAGTGAGAGTGATGAGTAATGAAGAGGATGAAGAGGAAGAGGGGAAGGTAAAAAGAGAGAAATTGTAACGGTTGTTTAAGATGAACACATGACAACTCTAGATTTCTCTAAAGTTTTGAGGTGGCAGCTCCAAATTTCTCCTAAAAGCTTAGATGGTGAGTTTTGAGAGAGTCAAACCTTACTTTTACAAGTATAGATTATGTTGGGATTTCATTGTTTAGATTTTGATGAGACAAACCAATCATGTAATAGGAAGTTTTGAGTACCCCACTTTCACATTGTTTAAGTGAATAAATAGACTAGAATTGAGTCTTGAGTCTAGGATTGAAATGGAGGTTAAAAGAGGATAAAGCTGCATCTAAGCTTTAAAGGAAGATATCGCTGCAAGAAGGCAGGATACAGTATCGCTGCATAAAGGCAGGATACAGCATTGCTGGAAGAAGAAAGGAACAGCTAAGCATAAATAAGGCTGTACTTCAATACGGCAAAGCAAGGAAGAACGGCGTGCAGCATCGCTGCATGAAAAGGATACAGGAGTACTGCTAGAACGATGATTACAGCAGCACTACCAGATGATACTGCAAGCGGGTCTAAAATACAGCAGCACTGAAAGAATGCATCAGCTGCACAAAGACCAAGGATACAGCGCAGAATTACAGGACAGTTGAGTAAATACAGCGCCAACTACAAGACGAAGTATCCTGCAAATCCCAGGAAGGATAAATGCAGTACGAGGAACGGAGATCCAAACAGGGACAAAAGAGCCGTTCAAGAAAAAGTTAAAGTAGCAGACACGGAGCCAATAAGAAGATGCCACATGGACTGACGCGCCGCAGAAAGCTGCGAGCCGCAACTGCCGCATTAAATGCTCCGAAAAGAAAGGTCAGTCGCATTAAATACGAACCATACTTTGGCCAGGCTATTTCAAATTCAAAAGAGGGATGTCTTCTTCAACGGACATCTTCTCCTACAAGTATAAATAGAGGTCGAGGTGAACTGAAGCTGGTTACTGTCACTGTTACTAAATCCATACGTGAAAGTTTCAAGCTTACAAATTTCAAGCATTCAAGCCAACAGTTTCAGTCACTCAACCTATCGAAGTGAAGCAAAGTTCAAGCTGAAAGTTTCCCTACGGAATCAGAAGCTCACTTCGAAGCACAAGTTGAAGAAAACCTTTTTATCCTTTTAACCTTGTTGCTGTGTGCTTAGGTTGTTTTAGTGGTGTCAAGCAGTTGATAGGAGAGATCCTTGCTGTTTGTTTTAGTTGTCTAGAGTTAGGCAGCTTCCCTGTGTGGGAGTATAGAACCCTGTGTAGGTTAGCCTTTGAAGTTTGCAGTTGCTGTGTGTACGCTGGACTTCAGTAGGTGGTTTGCTTTGTAAAGTTGATAGATTGTTAGGAGAGTCCTGTAAATCAATCTTGCTTAACAAAGTTCCTGCTCGAGGAGCAGTAGAGTGGACGTAGAAGGATTACACCACCTTCGAACCACTATAAGCCATAAGTGTTTTTATCGCTTTATCTATCTGTGCTTATTTTCTACATATTTACATATATATATCTTTTCTCATCATAAAACGTTTGAAAGAAGCATTATTGTGTAAAACAGCCTTGTGTTTAAAAGTAAATTTCCGCTGCGTACAAAACTCCAGGTTACAGCGTGCAGCACTGCATGCTAGCGCTGCAAGCAGTAACCATCTATCGCTGCAAGCTCAAGTAACTTGCAGTGCAGAACGTTGTTTTAAAGATTCTGAAAAATCGACCAAGGTTCATTCACCCCCCCTCTGAACCTCGGACACCACTTGGGACCAACAAGTGGTATCAGAGCGAGTTGGGTTAAAAGCCAACTTATCTGGTCACCTACCCAGATCCACCTTTGTCTCGCTGTTTTCTTTGCATAAAAATCATTTTTAAAGCATATCATGGATTCCTCCAATCACAAGCTACCTATGTTTTCCATAGAGGAATATGACGACTGGAAGATTAGAATGCAGGCACACATTTCTGCCATGAATGATGAGATGTGGACCGTCATAACTGAAGGACCGATAATCCCCATGAAGGTAAATCCAATGTATGGAAGAGACCACGCAGAAGGAGAGCAGCCACCACCAAACTTCCTGATCAAACCACGACAAGAGTGGGGAAACGAAGACAGGAAGAGAGCCAACCTGGATAACATGGCAAAGAACGCTCTATTTATTACTTTGGATAAAGGCACCTTTAGCAAAGTCAAGACTTGCTCAACATCCAAAGAAATATGGGAAAAGCTGGAGCAAATTTGTGAAGGAACTGAGCTCACCAAGGACAACAAAATCTCCAACGCTACCCAATTATTCGAGCTCTTCGAAATGAAGAATGAAGAGACTCTTGAGCAACTAGATCTGAGATTCACATCCATAGTGAATGAACTAGAAGCTCTGGGCAAACACTACACACGGAAAGAAAAGAACATGAAGGTGTTAAGAGCCCTACCAGCGGAGTGGGATAGCAAGACCACTGCCATGAGAGTGTCTATAGACCTGAAGTCCATGAGCACATTTGACTTATTCTCCGACTTGAAAGCATTCGAGTATGACATCAATAGAAAGAGAAAAGAGTCAGAGGAGTCAGTCTCCAAAGTTACAGCGCTAACCGCCAGAGAAACAAAGGATACAGCAACCGCCAGTTGCAGTAAGCAGAGTGAGGATACAGCAGAAGTTGCTGAAGAGGATATGGCGCTCCTTCTAAAGAAATTCAGGAGATTCATCAAGAGCAACAACAATAGCAGCAACACCAACCTGAACAAAAAGAATGACTTCAGAAGAAGTCACTCAACCCCTCAGGTATCTTCTTCTCCTCAGTCAAATATAGGGAATGTTAACTTGTGCTATAATTGCAGGAGGCCTGGACACTACGCAAGGAATTGTCCTTATCCAACAGTGCACAAGTATCCTGAAGGAGAAAGAGAACAGAGGAGAGATAAAAGACGAGAGGAAAGGCACAAGCTTCGAGCTCTCATAGGAGAGATGGAGAAAGCCAAGGATGCAGTAGTTCCGAAGGAAGTACTGAAAGCTGCAGAATCCTCTGACAGCGATGCTGAAACCTCATCATCTAATGAAGAAGCACTCATATGCCTGATGGCTAAAGATGGCGAGGACAGCGAAGAAGATGAGGTAATCTACCAACCGTTGTCCATACAAGTTGATGAGGAGCTGAACATGATCCACTCCTTGAAAAGGATCATGAGTGATTTCGAGCAGATCAACTCAATTCATGAGGAGCTTAAGGTTGAGAATGAAAACCTTAGAATCGATAATGAGATCCTCAAGAGCAAAAACATCGACATTACCAAAATGCTCGCTGCACGAGAATCTGATAACTCAAAGTGTAGTAAGCTGCAACAAGAGGTCTCTAGATTGAATCTGCTGATCACAGAGCTAAGATCTGAGAAGGAAATCTTGCAGTCCAAGATGAGTACGTTCATCAAATCTTCAAAGGACGCAAGAGATTGCATAAATCGTGTCAGAGATCCTTTTGTGATTTCAGGCATAGGTTACAGCAATCAAGGCTCTCAGAATACAGCAAGCACATCCAAAGCTGTGAATTTTGCTCAAGCTAGAACTCCAATGGAGAAAGAGTTACTCTGTAACTCTGAAAAGATAGTGAACAAAACAGCAATGACGGATAAAGGGAAGAAACCCCAATGCTCAACTGCAGGGAATAAGTCTGCATCTAAGACTTGGCTGCAGCAGAAGTCATCTGCTGCATGCAGCAAAAGGATGCAGCAACCAACAAAGTTGCAGCATAGAAGAAACTTTCCCACCGATACTAAGACCTACATGTCTAAACCTCAAGGAGGATATACTCCAGGGAAGTATGGTGGAAGACCACACTACAAGGGTGTTGGTAACACACATGTTTGTCGAGCACACACCTTTCATAAGCAGTTTTCCAAGATAACTGCATACAGCTCGAGAACCAACAAATCTTACAGTAGATCAGTTACTGTTAAGAAAGTTTGGGTTCCCAAAGTAACTAACCCCAAAGGACCCGTATGGATATGGGTACCTAAATCTGTTTGAACTTGTTACAGGTTACAGTGCCAGGATGCAGCAGTGATGTATGGTATATCGACAACGGCTGCTCAAGGCACATGACAGGTAATAAAGAAACGTTGAAAGACTTCCAAGAATGTAAATGACCTAAGGTCATATTTGGAGATGATTCCAAAGGAAGCACAAAAGGAAGCGGATGCCTAGTCAAGGGGAACATAAAGATCAAGGATGTATCCTACGTAAAGGGGCTTAGATACAATCTTCTAAGCATCAGTCAATTTTGTGACAAAGGATATACAGTGGAATTCAACCTCAATAAGTGCTTAATCAAGGACAGCACCACAAATGAAGTAAAGCTTACAGGAACAAGAAGAGGAAATATCTACCTAGCAGATTGGAATTCCTCCACTCAATCAACATGCTTCATAGTGAAAAGTCCACCGGAGCTGAGCTGGCTATGGCACAAATGATTAAGCCACCTGAACTTCAAGACTATCAACAAGCTAGCAAGAAAAGGCCTCGTGAGAGGATTACCAGATGTAGCTTACAAGAAAGAGAATGTCTGTGGAGCGTGTCAAAAAGGGAAGCAAGTTAAGAGCTCTTTCAAGGATAAGATTCAGAAATCGTCTCACAGGATTCTAGATCTTCTACACATGGACCTCTTTGGACCAGTAGAACCAGTAAGCTTGAGTGGAAAGAAGTACTCCCTAGTAATAGTGGATGACTACTCTAGATACACATGGACGATCCTTCTAGCAAAGAAGTCGGAAACTCAAGAAAAGCTACCTGGCCTCATAAAGAAAATTCAGAATGAAAAGAGCTTGAGCATAGTGAAGATAAGATCAGACAGAGGAACCGAGTTCACGAATAAGTTTATAGAGAAATTCTGTTCTGACAATGGTATTCGTCATGAATACTCTGCTGCAAGAACACCTCAACAAAACGGGGTTGCTGAAAGAAGGAATAGAACCCTCAAGGAAGCAGCAAAGACAATGATAGCAGAAGCAGAGATACCCAAGAGGTTTTGGGCTGAGGCAACTAATACTGCATGCTACACGCAGAACAGATGTCTAATCATCAAGGATCTTGACAAGACACCGTATGAAATATGGAACGGTTATACACCAAACGTTTCCTATCTGCATATCTTTGGATGCAGGTGTTATGTTCTCAACAATGGTAAGGAACATCTGAAAACTTTTGATGCTAAATCAGACGAAGAAGTATTTCTAAGATACTCTGCTGTAAGTAAAGCCTTCAGAGTGTTTAATAAGAGAACCCTGGTGGTAGAAGAATCTGTACATGTGGTGTTTGATGAACCACATTGTGACACAAAGAAGCTGGAAAAACCACCTGAAGAAACCTCTCCTATAAAAGGGAATGTTGTACCATACATAGAAGGAGTTCTGCCTACAGAAGAGGAAAAAGAAGAAGAAGCTGCAACCTTGGATGCAGCAGACATTCTTACAGCAGCAGAACCTCTTGCATTACAGCAACATGATGAGCAAAACACACCTACGCACGTTTTTGAGCCTGACAGGACATGGCTTAGAAATCATCCAAGAGATCTCATCATAGGAGATCCATCCATCGGTGTAAGGACAAGAAGATCCATCCCACATGAAGCAATGTTTGCATGCTTCATATCACAATCAGAGCCTAAGAATGTTGAAGAGGCACTGAAAGATAGCAACTGGGTACAGACCATGCAAGAAGAATTAAATGGATTTGAGAGAAATCAAGTATGGCAAACAGTCGCTAGACCAACCCATCAAGGTATAATTGGAACAAAGTGGGTGTTCAAGAACAAGCTAGATGAATCAGGAGTCGTTGTAAGAAACAAAGCAAGATTAGTTGCTAAAGGATACTGTTAGGAAGAAGGAATTGATTTTGATGAGACTTTTGCACCAATGGCAAGGCTAGAAGCAATAAGAATTTTCTTAGCCTATGCAGCACATATGAATTTCAACGTCTATCAAATGGATGTTAAAAGTGCATTCCTGAATGGTCTCCTTACAGATGAAGTATATGTTGAGCAACCTCCTGGTTTTGAGGATCAAGCAGAAGAGAAGGTGTTTCGATTACAAAAGACCCTATATGGACTGAAGCAAGCACCAAGAGCTTGGTATGACACCTTATCTCTCTATCTTCTGGAAAATGGTTTTCAGAAAGGAACGATCGACAAAACGCTGTTTAGGATACATGATGGAGAAAGTGTACTTCTTGTACAAATCTATGTGGATGATATTATCTTCGAATCCACAAACAAAGAGCTATGTGAGAAATTCTCCAACCTGATGCAGTCAAAGTTCGAGATGAGTATGATGGGAGAATTAAGTTTCTTTCTCGGACTGCAAGTAAAACAGCTACCTACAGGAACCTTCATCAACCAAGTCAAGTATACGAAGGAGCTTATCAAGAAATTTGGCATGGAGAATGGAGCAGCAACGTCCGTTCCCATGTCCACATCTATAAGTCTTGATAAAGATGAAGATGGTAAAGATGTAGACATTACCAAGTACAGATGCCTCATTGGATCATTGTTGTATCTCACAGCAAGCAGGCCTGATATTATGTTTGCAGTAGGAGTCCGTGCTAGATTCCAAGCAGCACCGAAGGAATCATATCTTTTAGCAGTAAAAAGAGTGATCAAGTATCTGAAAGGAACTCAGGAAGTCGGCCTATGGTATCCTAAGGAAGGAGGTTTTAAGCTTAAAGGCTACTCCAACTCAGATTATGCAGGCTGCAAGATTGATAGGAAGAGTACAAGTGGGACGTGTCAATTTCTGGGAAATAGACTTTTCTCGTGGTTCTGCAGGAAGCAGACCTCAATTGCAACCTCTACAGCAGAAGCAGAGTATGTTGCAGCAGGAAGTTGCTGTGCGCAGATTCTCTGGATACAGCAGCAACTTAGAGATTATGGGATAGAAGAAAAAGAGACGTCAATTCTCTGTGACAATACAAGCGCTATTGCAATTACCCATAATCCTGTCTTTCACTCAAGAACAAAGCACATTGACATTCGTCATCACTTTATAAGAGATCATGTTGAGAAGAAAGATGTCGTGCTTGAAAAGGTTCACACGGATCTACAGCTTGCAGATATCCTTACAAAACCTTTGAGTGAATCTAGGTTTTCTATGCTTCGAAACGAGCTGGGAATCCTTAAGTTGTGAAGAAAAGGAAAATGCAAGATCGCAGGGGGAACCTCTGCATGCTTGCAGGAAGCAGTAAAGTTGGTACTGTAAGCTACGCATCAATACAACATTGGGTTCAGACAGCGCTGCAACCTACATTCTTACAGTACAGCAGTTATCGAAAAAAATCAAGCAGCACCAGGTTACGGCATTAATTTCAAAAGGAGTATTGATTGCTCTGCAACCTCGTACTAGAGTTGCTGCAACCTTAATAAGGCATTTATTTAGGTGGCAAAGGGCATGTCTTTCAACATTAAATGCATGACTGCGGGTGTCAGGAAGTGGAAAGGGCGCTGACAGAGCACACGCGCCAAGTAATTATTAGCGTCGATTTGACATCTCCGCTTTTTCCTGAGCCACTAGATCATTTTCCTGATTTATCTCAACCGTCAATCTCGCACGTCTGTTGAGAACCGCCATAAAGACCAAAATGTACCATTTGAAATTCACTTTTCACCATCTTCAGAGAGAGAAACGCTGTGAACACAAGAAAACTTTCTAAGTGCAAAACCCTTGTCTCTTCTCTCTCTATCTCACAAAGATTTCATTAATGGCTGCCAGAAAGACCATCGTTCTTGATGGAAGGATGATCAACAGGGAAAACATCTTGGAGTCAGGGCTGTATGATAATACCCTGATCAAGAGGATTTTTGATGCTCTACAACAGACCCAAGTCCTAGGGCTGTTGACCACCGTATATGCTGGCTTCTCCACGGAGTCAGTACAGAGGTTCTATGCCTACGCTAGGCAGGCGGAGGACAGGAACTGCATCCTGTTCCGGATGGATGCAGATGGAAAGGAACGGTCGCTACCCGTTAGGGATATCTCCACCACCTTCAGCATTTCGACTGCAGGTTTGACCCCCAACCAGTTGGCGACGTATGGGGAGGCATCGGCTCAAGAGATGTGGGATCTCTTTCGAGCAAGGGATGCAGGGGCTGAAATCAAGAGAAGCGCCCCCAAGAAGCTCTTCAAACCGGAGTTTGAACTTCTCCACGATATCTGTGCATACTTCATCGAAAGGAGGACAGGGAGTTATGACAAGTGCACAGATCTCCGGTTCCGGATCATGTCTGCCATCATGGCCGGAGAAAAGGTGAACTGGGCGAGAGGTTCATCATGAAGAGGCTATGGGAGGAAGCAGAGAAGATAACGGAGCGTCGGAGCTACGGTATCACCATCTGCTCTCTGCTCTGCAAGCTTGGCCTTCAACTTGCAGCACCTGTCCCCATTCATCCTGGAAAGTATCTTGGGGAGAAGAAGAAGGGCAAGACCCAGCCGAAGGCTGCAGGAGCAGGAGTTGCGAGGAAGAAAACCAAAGACAAAAAGAATGCAACTCTTGCTCTGTAAGATGAAGCTGCTGTCAGCGGGGAAGATGCTGAAGAAGAGGATCCTCCGAGTCGTCTTCATGTTATCAAGAGGAGTTCAGGGAAGGCTGTACCTGAACTTGAATCCTCTTCCCCTGATGATGACTCACCTTTGGTGATAAGGGCTCCACGTAGCAAGAGAGCTGCTGTTGTTGGGGATGTGTCACATCAGCCCTCTATGGTTGTAGTTGACCTTGGGGATGAGTCACATCAGCTTCAGGAGCCACATCAGCTCCGGGTCGAGCCAACTGAAGATGAAGCTCGTCTACAAACAGAAGCTTCAGTGCTCGATCCTACCTTTCCAACGGCTAGAAATATGGTTGCAGATTACTCTCTTTGGAGAGAGATGCAGCTGTCTAAGGGGGAAATCCTGTTGAAGTGGAAGGATTTCCTGACAGTCGAGCAAGCTGTCCTGGAGTGGGCCAAATCAGAGGATATTCTGGCACTCCTGCAACCTGACTTTGCAGCAAGGGTTCAAGAGCTTGATGGCTGCAGCACTGCACAGGGAGCACAGGACAAGGGAAAGGGCAAGACTCTTGCAGAATCCGACTCTGCAGAGCTGCCGATGAAAGCAGCAGTGGAAGATGTGCAGGTTTTCCTCGTCCCGGCTGCAGAGGCGGTAAGAAGGGGCGATGATGTCACTTTTGCTCAAGAGCAAATCGACACCTTGGGAGTAGAGCAGGCTGAAGAAGCCATGCTGCATCTAGCGCTGCAACAGAGCTTGAAGGAAACAAGGATGCAGCACACTCCAAAGAGGATGCGGGGAGAAGACAGTTCAAGTTCAAATCAGATGAACTCCCCTGCATACGAGCAAGTAGTTGAGGGCCTCTCCAACATTGTCACGCTGGATCGCTTAGAGGAGGAGGAAGCCCAACTACTGGATTATGGTGATTCCCCAGTGCGCGAAGATGAAGATGCTGCCCAAGCAGACTCTGAGGGGGAACCATCTACCATAATCAGGAATGTCATCTCAGACATTTCTGAGTTTGCCGATGAAGCATCTACGGAGGGAGTTGCAGAGGCGGTACTCCCTGCACTGGACGCGACAGCAGTGCAGCCAGCAACCACCCTTCAACAAGAAGAAGGAGCTACAGAGAAGAGCAGGGTGGAAGCTGAGATCCTAGCAGCAATAGAGGATACAGTGCTGAATACTGTGATCGCTGCAAGAAGCCATGCAGAGCTGCAAGAACCCATTCTTGCAGCAGAGGCTGTCGAAGAGGTTACAGGACCGGCCGAGGAGACGGGGTCCATTGAGAAGACCTCAGTGGAGGATGTTGTTCTGACAACACTCCCTGAGTGTGAGAAGACCTCAGGTGGGGAGGCTGTTCAGACAGTACCCACTAAGGATGCTGGAGTGGAAGCCGAGGTATCCCCAGTGCAGCTAGAGACACCTCGTCAGGAGGTTGATGCTGCAGCTGCTGCTTGCCCTCAAGAACCTTCAAAGGTTACTGCAGCGGAGGATACTGTGGACGCTAACATGTCGGATGCCAAATTCGCAAGATGGATGAAGGAACGGAATATTGCTGTTCATGGGCCAAAATCTGGCGGAGCAATTCCTGTTCCAGTCTTATCCAGCGAAAAGGAGGCAGAAAAAGGAGAAGGAGATGAGCACCCATCCTCAAGCTCTACAAGCTCTCATACCAGCAAGGATGAGGATGAGGTTGCTGCTGAAGTACCGAGGCAGGATGTAGCACCAGTATGCCAAGAGATGATTCCATTTGCTGCATCCGCTGCTGCCTCAACAAGAAGGAATTCAGGGCTGACCCCTGATGAATCTATCAACAGGGTCGAGACCGCTGTTAGACATCTGCTGCATGCTCTCCAGGAGCATGAGTCTATCATGCGCAACAGTCTCAGGGTCAGTGCCTAATTCCATGCTGAAACCATGACAGGTTTCAAGAAGGACCTCGAAGTACTGCCTGATATGATCAAGTCGAATCTTGCTGAACATTCAAACAGGTTGTACTACGATCGGGTCAGGCTGGAGAAAGAGTTGAAGATCGATGTTGCACTCACACGCCAGGATATCAGAGTGTGCAAGCAGCATGCTAAAAATGCCTCAATCAGACTCAACTCTCACTCCAAAGTCCTGGAGTCACTTCTGGATCGTGTCTATGATCAATCCTAGAGAACCAAAAGTGTGGACGATCGCTTGGGGAACCTGGAGCTGATTGTGGGAGAAATCAGGGACATCATGGTCCGAGCTTTCCCTCAGTATGTCGATCCTCCAGAGCCCGCCCCTGAACCGACCCGACGCCCGCGATCAAGGGCGGTCCCAACAGTCCCTGCTCAGCCCCCGACTTTTGATGATGATCCAAAAAGGGGGAAGGATTTGAAGATAAATACAGGAGCAAAGGGGCGGCTGAACCTGAAGAAGAGGAAGAAGATGATGACCAGCAACCTCTCAGCAGGAGGAGAAGGAGGTCTGGATCATCCGCTGCGGCTGATATCCCTTCTTCGAAGAGATGGAGAAGAGATGATGATGGAGCCGGTGCAGCTGCTGGAAGAAGATCTGCTACAGGTTCTGCACACAACAGAGCTGCAAGCAAGGATGCAGCACCGCCCAACTATCATCATAAGAGAAGGGATGATAGCCAGCAGCAGGGCTCAAGGAAGAGGATGAGCGAGGACGAGTCTGAGAATCAAATGCCCCAATATAAAGAAGCTACAGATCCTAACGCCTGGATTCAAAGACTCGGTGTAATTGGTGAAAGAAAAATCTTTCCAAACAACTTCTACCAATTCCCTCCTCAAGAAATCCCTCGTCTTGACACTGAGAACATCTCTGCTGAAGTGTCCGCGTTGATGGATCAAAAGCCTGAAGGAGAAAACATGGCTTGGAGATTCGACATCTTCAAAGAAGTCAGACTGTCTTTTGATCGGAATCCAACATTTGAGGCGATCACCATTTTCAAACGATCAGAGTATCTCAGACACTTCAGAGAACTATGCAGGCAAGGCAAATTCAGCAGATATCATACTTGCAAGACTGCATTGAGAAGGTATGAACAGCTCATTCGGGAAGGAAGCCTTGATATTCAACAGCTGTACATTGACCGAGTCAAGGAAGGGCTGATTGTACCGTACTGCGAGGACTTCTGGCTGAGATGGATTCAGATTTCTGTGATCAAACACAAGCTGGAAGAGTCCTACCAAGAGTCCATCAGGGACTGGTGGAAAGGATCAAGAGGAAGGGAAGGCCTTGAAAGGCTTGAAAGAAGATCAGATGAATCAGCAAGCAAAAGGTCTTCGTTTTACTAAGCTGTATTCATATACCCTCTTATGATCCTTGTTGTTGTATTTTTGATGTTGTAAAACTTTCTATCTCTTAAATGAAGAAATTTTTCTTTCTGCTCTGACCAAGTTCAACTCTAATGAACTCATGCATGCTGTTTATGTTTTCCTGTTGTGTTTGTTGAAAGGAATAGTATGATGCATCTCTGATGAATCCAGGATTAGATTTATTTACTCAAAGCTGTGCAAGCATGTAATCTGGATAAACCATATGAGTTAAAGTAAAATGAAACTTCTTCATGAACGAAATATTGTAAAGGTTTTGTCATCATCAAAAAGGGGGAAATTGTTGGGATTTCATTATTTAGATTTTGATGAGACAAACCAATCATGTAATAGGAAGTTTTGAGTACCCCATTTTCACATTGTTTAAGTGAATAAATAGACTAGAATTGAGTCTTGAGTCTAGGATTGAAATGGAGGTTAAAAGAGGATAAAGCTGCATCTAAGCTTTAAAGGAAGATATCGCTGCAAGAAGGCAGGATACAGTATCGCTGCATAAAGGCAGGATACAACATTGCTGGAAGAAGAAAGGAACAACTAAGCATAAATAAGGCTGTACTTCAATACAACAAAGCAAGGAAGAACGGCGTGCAGCATCGCTGCATGAAAAGGATACAGGAGTACTGCTAGAACGATGATTACAGCAGCACTGCCAGATGATACTGCAAGCAGGTCTAAAATACAGCAGCACTGAAAGAATGCATCAGCTGCACAAAGACCAAGGATACAGCGCACAATTACAGGACAGTTGAGTAAATACAGCGCCAACTACAAGATGAAGTATCCTACAAATCCCAAGAAGGATAAATGCAGTACGAGGAACGGAGATCCAAGCAGGGACAAAAGAGCCATTCAAGAAAAAGTCAAAGTAGCAGACACGGAGCCAATAAGAAGATGCCACATAGACTGACGTGCCGCAGAAAGCTGCGAGCCGCAATTGCCGCATTAAATGCTCCGAAAAGAAAGGTCAGTCGCATTAAATACAAACCATACTTTGGCCAGGCTATTTCAAATTCAAAAGAGGGATGTCTCCTTCAACGGACATCTTCTCCTACAAGTATAAATAGAGGTCGAGGTGAACTGAAGCTGGTTACTGTCACTGTTACTAAATCCATACACGAAAGTTTCAAGCTTACAAATTTCAAGCATTCAAGCCAACAGTTTCAGTCACTCAACCTATCGAAGTGAAACAGAGTTCAAGCTGAAAGTTTCCCTACGGAATCAGAAGCTCACTTCGAAGCACAAGTTGAAGAAAACATTTTTATCCTTTTAACCTTGTTGCTGTGTGCTTAGGTTGTTTTAGTGGTGTCAAGCAGTTGATAGGAGAGATCCTTGCTGTTTGTTTTAGTTGCCTAGAGTTAGGCAGCTTCCCTGTGTGGGAGTATAGAACCCTGTGTGGGTTAGCCTTTGAAGTTTGCAGTTGTTGTGTGTACGCTGGACTTCAGTAGGTGGTTTGCTTTGTAAAGTTGATAGATTGTTAGGAGAGTCCTGTAAATCAATCTTGCTTAACAAAGTTCCTGCTCGAGGAGCAGTAGAGTGGACGTAGAAGGATTACACCACCTTCGAACCACTATAAGCCATAAGTGTTTTTATCGCTTTATCTATCTGTGCTTATTTTCTACATATTTACATATATCTATCTTTTCTCATCATAAAACGGTTGAAAGAAGCATTATTGTGTAAAACAGCCTTGTGTTTAAAAGTATATTTCCGCTGCGTACAAAACTCCAGGTTACAGCGTGCAGCACTGCATGCTAGCGCTGCAAGCAGTAACCATCTATCGCTGCAAGCTCAAGTAACTTGCAGTGCAAAATGGTTATTTTAAAGATTCTGAAAAATCGACCAAGGTTCATTCACCCCCCCTCTGAACCTCGGACACCACTTGGGACCAACAAGTGGTATCAGAGCGAGTTGGGTTAAAAGCCAACTTATCTGGTCACCTACCCAGATCCACTTTTGTCTCGCTGTTTTCTTTGCATAAAAATCATTTTTAAAGCATATCATGGATTCCTCCAATCACAAGCTACCTATGTTTTCCATAGAGGAATATGACGAATGGAAGATTAGAATGCAGGCACACATTTCTGCCATGAATGATGAGATGTGGACCGTCATAACTGAAGGACCGATAATCCCCATGAAGGTAAATCCAATGTATGGAAGAGACCACGCAGATTAATCTCCCATTATTATGTATTTTATTATTATAATATTATTGATTGATATTTTAATTTTACATTATTTTTAGTTAGTTTAAGTTATTTTCTAAAACTTGATTAATGTAAAAAATTTAAATGTGTCAAAATATTATATTAAATAATATATATATATATATTGGTCCTAAGTGGTCTCGAAGGTTCAGAGGGGGGTGAATGAACCTCGTCAATTTTGAAAATCTTTTTCAAAATTACTGTTCTGCAAGTTACTTGAACTTACAGCACCAGGAGTTACTGCTTACAGCACTAGGATGCAGTGCTGCACGCTGTAACTAACAGTTTTATACAACGGAAATTATGTTTTAACTGAAGGCTTCTTTTCTTAAGTATGTTTTTCTTTTAAAGATTCTTTTATGCTTATGACAGGATATATATAAAATACAGCACAGATAAATGTAAAGCCATAAAACACTTATGGCTTATAGTGGTTCGAAGATGGTGTAATCCTTCTACGTCCACTCTACTACTCCTTGAGCAGGAACTTCGTTAAGTAAGATTGGTTTACAGGATATCACCTAACAATCTATCAACCTAACAAGTTAACACCTACTAGAACCCAACGTACACAAGCAACTGCAAGTTCTAAAGGCAAACCCACACATAATTTCTACACTCCCACACAGGGAAGTTGTCTATCACCTAAACAACTATACAAACAGTAAGGATAAATCCTATCAACTGTCGACACCTAAAACAACCTAGCACATAGCAACAAGGTTAAAGTATGTATGGTTATCTTCAACTAGTGCAGCGAAGTAAACTTTTGAATCCTTCTTCAAATCTTTCAAGTTGAGCATTGTTCACTTTACTTTAGATCGAGTGACTGAAACTGTAGGAATGCTTGAGAGAATATTGCTTGAAAATGCTTAGACTTGTTTGAGCACAAATGTTTCAGTAACCAGCTTCAAAATATCTCGACCTCTATTTATACTTGTAGAAAGATATCCATTGAAGAAGATATCTCTCATTTGAAATATGTGTACTGATCAAAGACATGACTTGCATTTAATGCACCTTGACTTATCTTGTTAGGGCATTCAATATGGTGGTTGCGGCTCGCAGCTTTCTACAGCCTGTCAGGTCGTGTGTCATCTCTACATTGGCTCCACTTCTGCAACTTTGATCTTATCTTGAACGGCTCTAATTATACTTATTTTGTTCTTCATTCCTCGTACTACATTTATTCTTTCTTAGATAATAGGGTGTTGATTATGTTTATTGTAATCGAGGTTTGTTGAGTATGCAGCAAGTCATGGCTTTTGCTATATCATTGACCTTCTTGCAGCAACTTTTTTCATACAATACTGATGTATTTTCTACTTGCAGTAGAGTTGTATCTTCTACTAACAGCATTACTGCAACCACTTCTTACAGCGTAGTATCTTTTCTTCTTATAGCTACATTGCAATAACCTCTTCCTGTATCCAGTATCTTTTTCTTGTAGCGATGCTTGTCATTTTTTCTTACGTGTTGCATTACTGCAGTTCATACTTGCAGTATCTTTATACTTTCATCTTCTTAATGCAGCACGACCTTGTTGAGATCCTCCATCTTTTTGATCCTGGACTTACAAACTCAAATCTAGTTTATATATTTTCACTTAAACACTGTGAAAAATGGGGTACTCAAACTTCCTATTACAAATGTGGTTTGTCTCATCAAGATCTAAACATCGAAATCTCAACAATTTTCTCCTTTTTGATGATGATAAAACTCTTTCCATTATTTCGTTCATGAAGGAAATTTTTACTTTGCACTTATCTTTTTCATTCAAGAATTACAGATATGTTCTAAGAAAGATAAGCTAATCTTGGATTCATCAGTGATGTATCATTTCTAACCTTTAACACAAATCGACAAGATTAACTAAGCATGTAAAAGTTCATAAGGAATGAACTTGATCATAAAGCAGGAAATAAAATTTCTTCATTAAGAGAAAGAAATTTTACAAAGAGCGAAAACTATACACAGAAAGATATACAAAAATATCTTGCAGCAACTACTGCTGAAACAGGGATCTCCTTGTTGACGTTTTTTCTGGTCTTCTTTCAGCAGTCCTTCTTTCTTACTCCTATCTTTCTCTTGAGCCCTTCCACCAATCTTGAATGGACTCTTGATAGGATTTTTCCAGCTTCTGCTTGATCTTTGGAAGGCACTATCCTGCCTTGTTTCACTAGGTTTATGTATCTTATTTAAATCTCTAGCTCTCCATCCCTAGCAAGTTGTTCATATCTTCTCAATGCAGATTGGCAAGTATGAAACTTTCTAAAGAAGTCCTCTCTGTAGAGATACCTGAAGTATCTGAGGTACTCTGATCTCTTGTACAGAGTAATCGACTCAAACAATGGATTCCTGTCAGTAGGCAATCTAATTGTCTTGAAGATATTAAAGCTCCAGGACATATTCTCTTCTGCATGCCTCGGATCCATCAATACAGATACTTCAGCAGATATATTATCTATGTTGAGACATGAAATTTCTTGAGGGGGTATTGGTAGAGAGCTCTGTCTACATCTTGCATTATCTTCGGTCTGCTCTCACCAATCACTCCAAGCCTCTGCATCCAGACATTTTATTCTTGCTCTGCTCTGGCTCTCTCAGCCCTTTAAGCAATCATCTTCTCATTATAATGTCTTTCAGCTTCAGCTCTGCTCACCCTCTTCCTTGAACCTTGCAGCTAATCTTCTCTCCCTTTCTTAGTACTGTAAGAAGAGGGAGGTGTTGCGTCTATTCTTGCAGTGGTACTGTATGCAGCGCCTTCAGCTGGTCTGGATGCAGCAACTGCACCACCAGCTCCTCCTTCTCCTTGATCATCTCTTCTTCATCACTTCGGAGAGGGAACATCAGCAGCAACAGATGACCTTGATCTTCTTCTTCTGCTGCTCAAAGGCTAGTCATATTCTTCTTCATCTTTCTCCTCTTCCTACACTGATCTCTTGTATCTATCTGGAAATTCTTCCCTTTTTTCGCATTATCAAAAGTCGGGGATGGAGCAGGGGCTGCTCTGGTTATAGAAGACCTTGGTCTTCTTGCAGAAGCAGGGGCTTGCCTGGCTGGCGGCTGGTTTTCTTGAGCATGTTGGGGAAATGCACTGACCATCATGTCCCGTAGCTCGCCGACTATCATCTCTAGGTTCCCAACCTGTCATTAACACTCTTGGTTTTCTGAGATTGACAACATTATCCAAAAGTGTCTCCAACGGCATGGAGTGGTTGTGTAGATTCTCTGCAGCCATATCAACCGAATTTTTATACATCTTTATCTTTGTGCGGCTGATTGTAGCTTCTCTCTTCAACTCTCCCTCCATTCGAATCCTATCCCTATACAGCTTGTTGGTTTGATCGTTGACGCTGTAATGTAGCTTCTCAGGGATGGCTTCAATATCTTTCTTGAAGCTGGTCATGGTTGCAACGTGGAACCTGTCACTTAGGCGCATGCTGCTCTGCATGTTAGACTCATGTTCTTGTAGCGCTTGTAGCAGATGTCTAACAGCAGCAACAATTTTATAAATTGATTCATCAGTGGATAGTCCAGCTGTTCTTCCTTGTCGTAAGCTAAAAGCTGATGCAACATAAGAAATAATAGCTTGAGGGGTCTGTATTGCATTTAGCTTTGAGGTTTCAGCTTCATCTTCATCATCATCATTAGCATCCGCATCCGCATCCTCATCAGAGCTCCTTATCAAGCTTGATCCTCTAAAAGAAGCGAACTTGTCATTGAATTCAGAAGTAGGATCTTCATCTACTTCTTCCTCATCGGCCTCCTCAGTAATCTCTACTGTTGTATTCTGAATGGATTCAGGTAAGCTTGCAGCAGTAACAGCATCAACCTCCTCATGAGGTGTCTCTAGCTATACAGGGGTTACTTCGGCCACTTCATCTTCTGTATCCTCTACGGTTACTGTCTTAACAGCCTCCCCTTTAGAGGTCTTCAGCTCCTTAGGGAGTGCTGTCTCAACAGCCATCTCGCTTGAGATCTTCTACAAGGATACCATCTTAATGGCCGGTCCTACAATTTTGACAACTTTCTCCATAAGATTCTCTTCTTGCAACGCTGGTAGGTTTTTTGCAGCTTCTACAGTTTACAGCACTGTAAGCTCGATTGCTGCAAGAATCTCTGCATCCATCCTTAGATTTGATTCGGCTGCTTCTTCAAGGATGTCTGGCTACTGTACTGTTGTCTCTGCTAGTACAGGGAGTCCCACCTTTGCAACTTCCTCTGTAGTCGCATCATCGGCAATCTTTATCTCTACAATATTAGAGGGGACTTTTTTGATAATAACGGATGAGGTTCCTCCTGAGGTAAAGCTGCAGCAGTTTCGGAGTAGACGTGCAGTTGGAAATCACCGTAGTCAAGTAGCTGAGTCTCCTCCTCATCCAAAGGTTCGAGGCAGACTAGCGTTGAGAGACCCTCAACTACTTGCTCATATGTAGGAGAGCTTAAGTTATGACTTGAGCTTCCTTCTCCTAGCATACTTCTCGGAGTGTGCTGTATCCTGGTTTCTTACAGCGCTAGTTGCAGCATCACTTCTTCAGCCTGCTCCACTCCAAGAGTGTTGATTTGCTCTTCAGCAAATACAACATTGTCGCCTCTTCTTATAGCCTCTACAGTTGGGGCTAGGAAGACCTGTACATCTTCTCTTACTGTTTTTATTGGCAGCTTTGCAGACTCCGACTGTAACATCCCCGACCAAAACATACACGTCATTAGGCATTCATTTCATGCATCATATGCATTTCGTATTATTTATATGCTCATAGGTAATTAGTATCAAGAAACCCCTATTATAATGGATTGAGACTCGAGTAATCTTCGAGTGCATAATATAAATTATTTATTAATGATGATATAAATTATATTGAATTTTACAAAGGAAATAAATTTAAATTGTATATATATAACATATGTACTATATATATTATATATGTACATAGATAAGTAACGCATGCATATGTATATATATAAGTTAAATTGAATAATATTATAATATATATATAAGAGTTTCAGTAGTATATATATATATATAAGTATGCAAAAGTAAGTATAATATTATAATATATATATATAAGTAAGGCATGCAATTAGCCGCAGTATACATATATATATATATATAATATAATAATATAAGTAATTAAATGAAGTTTAGCAAGTTGTGAGGCGGCGGATTCTAAACATGAATAAATGAAGGAAAATAAATAAACAAATAAACAAAAAGTGCAGGGCAGCAGCAAAGAACAGAGAGGAAGGAGAGAAAGAAAAAACAGAGAGAAAGAAAAGAAAAGAAAAAAAAAGAGAAAGGGTTTGTAATTTTAGGTTTCGTTTCTTCATCGTTTTTCTTCAAAACTTGAGGGGGAGTTCGTGGGGACGTGCTCTTCGATTTGATCGGAGTGAATTTTCAAGATTTTTCTCGAAAGGTATAAAGAAATTAGTGAATTATATATCTCCGATTATTGTTATTCATTGGATGTTTTGGTAGCTTGGTAGGCTGAATTAGGAAAAGGTTAAAATATGAAAGTTATAGCCCTATCTCTTAGCTAAACTCAGAAGCAAACCATGGATGTATCGGTTAAATATTAAGTGAGATAATGTCAAAATTATAGGGCTTGGTTTAGTTTGAAAACGGTTAATTATGTTGTGTTTGTAGCCTAATTTTATGCAAGTTGGAGAGTGAATTAGGAAAAGTGTTAAACATGAAAGTTGTAGAGTTATATGTTAAGTTTTTATAGAATTTTGCCTTGCTCGACTCGGAATTTTATAATTCAAGTTATAAGAGGAATTCTGAACATAGTTGAATACGTCGAAAGAATAAAGGTTGTTAGAATCTTGTATCATATGCATATATGAAATAAATGAAATTAAACATACATACATTGCATTTCATTGCATATTGGAAATAAATATATTAAGGGGACGATTAGGCTAAATTGCATTGAATCGTATAGGGGCACGAGCTGTAGAAAGGGAGAAGGAATTAGAGCGGTGAACGGATTCGTTATCCTAGCCGGGTAAGTATAAACCATATATGCGACTTATATGCTATGTGATTTATATGAAATGTGAGTATATATTGTACATGTGATTTATACGCAATGTGACGTGATTTATATGTAATGTTGGTTATACGTGTTTTATAAGAAATATGTATTTATATGATTCTGTCATTGGACCAATTGATACATTGGCAAATGTATACGAGATTATATGTTCAGAATGATTGATATGTTGCATTACATATGACATGAAATTAAAAGGCCTGTGACTGTCTTGCTATGGATCTGTATACACAGTGGAGACCTTCGGGTCAAATTCATATTGGAGACCTACGGGTCTATATACACAGTGGAGACCTTCGGGTCATAATCATATTGGAGACCTACGGGTCATGATCATATTGGAGACCTACGGGTCTATATACATAATGACATATTGGAAATCCCGGGACAGATCCAAGCTTGAGCAGTTCACAGAATAATAAATTGGACATAGTGGCATTTGCACATGTTTGATTATGTTGTGGATCAATGTTAATAATTGCTATTTGCTTGTTATTTAATTACAGTAATGGTTTATATTTACTGAGTTGCGACTCATAAAAATCGCATATTTAATTTTTAGGTTCGATAGCTTTTTGTCGTGGGTTGTGTATATACATCGCGCTATATCAGGTCGGCCGGCTGATGCCTCGTGCAACCTTCTCCTCCTCCGCATTTTGCATTCTGGACATGTATATTATAAGTTGTATTTAATATGATTATTGCTGGGATATGGGCTATGTGCTTTAATCTTATATTATATTAGTTTTTAAATAATGTTTTTATACTTATATGGATAAATGAAACGTCAGCATGATTTGCTTATATGATGAATATGTTTTATGAGATATACGTTAGAGGGGTATAGGGTGTTACAGTTTAATTTGGTATCAGAGCGGGGATATGATTCCTCGGTGTCATTATGCATTCATAAGCATTACACATCATACGTATTTGACATTGCAATTGCATCCAAATAAATAGGAAATATGGACCTTCATGAGCATGAATCATTGGGGAGAGAAGGTTCAGCCGTGCCACATCAATCGATAGAGGCATCTCATACATTACCTGCATCACATGAGCCTGCACAACATTCCCCTAGACGGGTAGAACAAGAGGTACAGGGGCCAGGTATAGGTTCTAGAAGTAGAAATTTCAAGGAGCTCCGTAAATTGGGAGCAGTTGACTTTTATGGGACTATTGATCCTGCTGAAGCGGAGACGTGGCTCAAAAGAACAGAAAGAGTTTTTGGCATGATGAGATGCACTGTAGAGGAACAGTTTGACTTTGCAGTATCACTTTTACAAGGGGATGCATATGATTGGTGGGAGACAGTTCCCCATGCTACAACACAACCGCCAATCTTGACTTGGAATGATTTTCTCACCATGTTCCGAGACAGATATATGCCCGAGGTATACCGGGATAATAAACAAAGAGAATTTTTATCTCTTAAACAAGGAAATATGACAGTTGCCGAGTACGAAGTTAAATTTACTCAATTATCATCTTATGCGGCTGCGATGGTTGCTACTGAGAGAGATAGATGCAGACGTTTTGAGGAGGGACTCTCATATGATATTCGAAGCAAGATTACCCCTTGGGATCTTCGTACTTACACAGATTTGCGTACTGCAGCAGTTAGGGCCGAAATTTTGTTAAAGGAACGACAAACATATTTTCAAAGGCAAAAGAGAGAGTCAATGACTCATATTGGTGAGTCAAGTGAAAAGCCAAATAAACGTCAGAGTTTTTCCTCTCCAGCACCGACATTTAGCAGAGGTGGTCCATCCAGTCAGAGAGGTGGACGTGTACAATCTTTTAGCCGTGGAGGTGGCCGAGGACCTAGCCCAACAATACAGACACGACCTATGTGTCAACACTGTGGTCGATATCATACAGGAGAGTGTCGATTGCTAACTGGAGGTTGTTATTACTGTGGACAACAGGGACATTTTTATAGAGAGTGTCCAGCTAGACCTGATAGATCAAACATTGGTAGAGCGGCATCAGAATCAACGGTGCAAAATATTCGACCAACAGCATCAATGGCAAGTGTTGGTAGAGGTCGTGGTAGAGGTCAAACTTTAAGCTCTACTGCCAGTAGAGGAAGATCAGAGGCACCAGGAATACGATCATCAGGTCAGGCACGAGTGTTTGCTATGTCACAACGGGAGGCAGCTACAGCACCTGAGGTCATTACCGGTAAACTCTATTTAAATGATTTTGAAATACATGTATTGATAGATCCAGGATCCACTCATTCATTCATATCATCCACCATAGTATCGCATTTGCATAAAGAACCCGAACCACTAGATTACAACTTAGGAGTACATACTCCATTGGGTGAAGTTATAATGGTGCATACAGTATATCGAAATTGTATAATGCGGATTGATACAGTAGAGTTACCAGCTGATTTGATCCTGTTATTTCTGCATGAGTTTGATGTTATTTTGGGTATGGACTGGTTATCGAGACATCGTGCTAAGGTGGATTGTTATACTAAAGAAGTGGTGATAGATTCTCCTGGGCAAACTAAAGTGATTTTCTATGGTGATCGACGGATTGTACCGACATGTTTGATTTCAGCAACAACAGCTTTCCGTATGATCAGAAATGGATGTGAGGCATATCTGGCCCATGTTGTAGATCGTACAACTACACATGATGAGATCAGAGATATTTCAATTGTCAAAGATTTTCCTGATGTTTTCCCAGAGGAGTTACCAGGACTACCACCAAATAGAGAGACGGAGTTTACCATAGAGTTGATATCGGGCACCGCACCAATCTCTATTCCTCCATATCGGATGGCCCCATTGGAGTTACAGGAATTAAAGAAACAATTGCAGGAGCTGTTGGACAAAGGGTATATACGAGCTAGTGTATCACCTTGGGGTGCGCCAGTGCTTTTCGTGAAAAAGAAAGATGGTACACTACGATTGTGCATAGATTATCGAAAGCTGAATCAAGTGACTGTAAAGAACAAATACCCATTGCCTCGGATAGATGATTTATTTGATCAGCTACAGGGTGCGCAAGTATTTTCCAAGATAGATCTTCGATCTGGGTACCATCAGTTAAAAATAGCCAAAGATGATATTCCCAAGACGGCATTCAGAACTCGATATGGACATTATGAATTTTTGGTTATGCCATTTGGGTTGACCAATGCACCAGCAGCATTTATGGCTTTAATGAATAAAGTGTTCCAACCTTTCCTTGATAGATTTGTCATTGTTTTCATTGATGACATACTGGTATATTCACAGAGTAAAGAGGAACACGTGGATCATTTACGGATAGTGTTACAAATCTTGCGAGAAAAACAACTATACGCAAAGTTGAGTAAATGTGAATTTTGGTTGGATCATGTGGTATTTTTGGGACATATAGTATCTGGACAAGGCATAGAGGTTGATTTTAAAAAGATTGAAGCAGTGATAAATTGGGAAGTACCATCGACAGTTTCGGAGGTTCGAAGTTTTCTTGGTATGGCCGGATACTACAGACGATTTGTCGAAGGGTTTTCCATTATAGCAGCACCAATCACAAAACTGCTACGAAAGAATATCCCATTTCAATGGAATGACAGATGCCAACAGAGCTTTAATGAATTAAAGCATCGTTTGACTACAGCACCGATACTCACAATTCCTACAGGCACTGGGGGATTTGTCGTTTACAGTGATGCTTCACATCAAGGACTTGGTTGTGTCCTAATGCAGAATGGGAAAGTAATTGCTTATGCATCACGACAATTACGACCACATGAAGTTTCCTATCCTGTTCATGATTTAGAGTTGGCGGCAGTGGTATTTGCCTTAAAAATCTGGAGGCATTATCTTTATGGGGAGACGTTCCAGATATTTACAGACCATAAAAGTTTGAAGTATTTGATGAGCCAAAAAGAATTGAACATGCGACAGAGACGTTGGATGGAACTATTGAAAGATTATGATTGCACGATAGAGTATCATCCAGGAAAGGCCAACGTTGTAGCCGATGCGTTAAGTCGGAAGTCAGGTGGTACAGTGGCACATATGCATTTGGCTCCACTTTCAGATTTGATTGCTCTACGAAGTTTGAACACGAGACTACAGTTAGATACAGGTGGAGGGTTGATTGCTACCTTGGAGATTCGTCCTATATTGAGACAACGAATACAAGATGCACAAAACAAGGATGAAAAATTGACACAAATTATTGAACAGGTGCAGCAAGGTAAAGACATGCCATTTGATTTACAAGATGGTACATTAATGTTTGGCACCAGGTTGTGTGTACCTGACGTTGATGATTTACGACGAGAAATTTTAGACGAGGCACACAATGCATCGTATGCTATGCATCCAGGTACAACAAAGATGTATCACACATTGAGGCAGCATTACTGGTGGCCAAAAATGAAGAAAGATGTTGCTGAATTTATTTCCCGATGTCTTACTTGTCAACAAGTTAAAGCAGAACATCAAGCACCTGCAGGTATGCTGAAACCCTTATCTATTCCGATTTGGAAATGGGAACGGATTACGATGGACTTTGTTTTGGGATTACCGAGAACACAACAAGGGAATAATGCTATCTGGGTAATTGTGGATAGATTTACTAAATCGGCGCATTTCTTACCTTTACGTTGGGGTTGTTCATTAGATCAATTGGCAGAGAAGTACGTCAGAGAAATTGTACGACTCCATGGTATACCAGTGTCCATTGTTTCAGATAGAGATCCGAGATTTACTTCTCGATTTTGGGAAAGTTTTCAAACAGCTATGGGGACCAAATTACACTTTAGTACAGCTTTTCACCCTCAAACAGATGGCCAATCAGAAAGGACTATACAGACGTTAGAAGAGATGCTACGTGCTTGTGTCATCGAGTTTCAAGGTTCGTGGGATAAATATATTCCATTAATGGAATTTGCTTATAATAACCAGTTTCACAGTAGCATTGGAATGGCACCGTATGAGGCGTTATATGGAAGAAAGTGCAGAAGTCCACTATATTGGGATAGAGAGGGTATAGAAATTCTAGAAGGGCCAGAAATTGTTCAGAACACAATTGACAAAGTCGATGTCATTAAAAGCAAATTGAAGGCTGCACAAGACCGACAAAAGAGCTACTTTGATCAACATAGAAAGGAGATGGAATACCAGGTTGGTGATAAAGTATTTTTACGAGTATCTCCTTGGAAAGGTGTTATGAGATTCGGTAATAAAGGAAAGTTAAGTCCTCGATATATCGGGCCATATGATATCATCGGAAAAGTGGGACCATTGGCATACGAGTTAGCATTACCTCCAGAATTGGCTCAAATTCATAATGTTTTTCATGTTAGCATGCTACGACGATATCGATCTGATCCTTCACATGTGTTACAAGATTCAGAGGTGCAAATTGCAGAAAACTTAAGCTATATAGAAGAACCGATCTCGATAGCAGATTTCAAAATCAAACAGTTGCGGAACAGAGAAATTCCAATGGTTAAAGTTATTTGGAGAAACCATGGTATAGAGGAAGCAACCTGGGAGACAGAGGAAAAGATGAAAAAGTTATATCCGCACTTATTCACTGGTAACTGATCTTCTTATTGATACATTGCATAGAGCAATAGCAAATTTTGAGGACAAAATTCTTATAGAGGGGGAGAATTGTAACATCCCCGACCAAAACATACACGTCATTAGGCATTCATTTCATGCATCATATGCATTTCGTATTATTTATATGCTCATAGGTAATTAGTATCAAGAAACCCCTATTATAATGGATTGAGACTCGAGTAATCTTCGAGTGCATAATATAAATTATTTATTAATGATGATATAAATTATATTGAATTTTACAAAGGAAATAAATTTAAATTGTATATATATAACATATGTACTATATATATTATATATGTACATAGATAAGTAACGCATGCATATGTATATATATAAGTTAAATTGAATAATATTATAATATATATATAAGAGTTTCAGTAGTATATATATATATATAAGTATGCAAAAGTAAGTATAATATTATAATATATATATATAAGTAAGGCATGCAATTAGCCGCAGTATACATATATATATATATATAATATAATAATATAAGTAATTAAATGAAGTTTAGCAAGTTGTGAGGCGGCGGATTCTAAACATGAATAAATGAAGGAAAATAAATAAACAAATAAACAAAAAGTGCAGGGCAGCAGCAAAGAACAGAGAGGAAGGAGAGAAAGAAAAAACAGAGAGAAAGAAAAGAAAAGAAAAAAAAAGAGAAAGGGTTTGTAATTTTAGGTTTCGTTTCTTCATCGTTTTTCTTCAAAACTTGAGGGGGAGTTCGTGGGGACGTGCTCTTCGATTTGATCGGAGTGAATTTTCAAGATTTTTCTCGAAAGGTATAAAGAAATTAGTGAATTATATATCTCCGATTATTGTTATTCATTGGATGTTTTGGTAGCTTGGTAGGCTGAATTAGGAAAAGGTTAAAATATGAAAGTTATAGCCCTATCTCTTAGCTAAACTCAGAAGCAAACCATGGATGTATCGGTTAAATATTAAGTGAGATAATGTCAAAATTATAGGGCTTGGTTTAGTTTGAAAACGGTTAATTATGTTGTGTTTGTAGCCTAATTTTATGCAAGTTGGAGAGTGAATTAGGAAAAGTGTTAAACATGAAAGTTGTAGAGTTATATGTTAAGTTTTTATAGAATTTTGCCTTGCTCGACTCGGAATTTTATAATTCAAGTTATAAGAGGAATTCTGAACATAGTTGAATACGTCGAAAGAATAAAGGTTGTTAGAATCTTGTATCATATGCATATATGAAATAAATGAAATTAAACATACATACATTGCATTTCATTGCATATTGGAAATAAATATATTAAGGGGACGATTAGGCTAAATTGCATTGAATCGTATAGGGGCACGAGCTGTAGAAAGGGAGAAGGAATTAGAGCGGTGAACGGATTCGTTATCCTAGCCGGGTAAGTATAAACCATATATGCGACTTATATGCTATGTGATTTATATGAAATGTGAGTATATATTGTACATGTGATTTATACGCAATGTGACGTGATTTATATGTAATGTTGGTTATACGTGTTTTATAAGAAATATGTATTTATATGATTCTGTCATTGGACCAATTGATACATTGGCAAATGTATACGAGATTATATGTTCAGAATGATTGATATGTTGCATTACATATGACATGAAATTAAAAGGCCTGTGACTGTCTTGCTATGGATCTGTATACACAGTGGAGACCTTCGGGTCAAATTCATATTGGAGACCTACGGGTCTATATACACAGTGGAGACCTTCGGGTCATAATCATATTGGAGACCTACGGGTCATGATCATATTGGAGACCTACGGGTCTATATACATAATGACATATTGGAAATCCCGGGACAGATCCAAGCTTGAGCAGTTCACAGAATAATAAATTGGACATAGTGGCATTTGCACATGTTTGATTATGTTGTGGATCAATGTTAATAATTGCTATTTGCTTGTTATTTAATTACAGTAATGGTTTATATTTACTGAGTTGCGACTCATAAAAATCGCATATTTAATTTTTAGGTTCGATAGCTTTTTGTCGTGGGTTGTGTATATACATCGCGCTATATCAGGTCGGCCGGCTGATGCCTCGTGCAACCTTCTCCTCCTCCGCATTTTGCATTCTGGACATGTATATTATAAGTTGTATTTAATATGATTATTGCTGGGATATGGGCTATGTGCTTTAATCTTATATTATATTAGTTTTTAAATAATGTTTTTATACTTATATGGATAAATGAAACGTCAGCATGATTTGCTTATATGATGAATATGTTTTATGAGATATACGTTAGAGGGGTATAGGGTGTTACACCGACTCCACTGCAGCAGTCTTTCCCTTGCCTTTATCCAGTGCTCCCTGAGCAATTCCTCTTGGTCTTTCTTGAACGAACACTGCGAACTCAGGTTGCAGGAGATGGATGATATCTTCTGTTTGAGCCCACTCCAGGACAGTATTCTCCACTGCAAGAAACTCTTTCTGCTGCAGGAGAGTTTCCCCCTTAGACAGTCTCATCCTCCTTCAGAGACTATATTACTGCTTTATCTCATCTCCAGTAGCTGGAAATGTTGGATCGATCAGACCTCTTACAACAGCTCATTGTTTATGCGAGTTACACACATGCTGCTCATCTGACTCAATCTCTGCTGTAACTGCCGTCATTCTTACAGCAGCAGGTTGGGGATTATCTCGCAAACGCTGCTCCTCTGCTGCAACTATTGTTCTTGCAGCTGCTGCAACTGCCTTCTTCTTGCTGTGTAGAGAGATAAGCTTTCTTATCTTCTTCCTCCGCAAGGACGTGTCATCATCTGAGGATGATGATAACTCCAGTTCTGCTCTTCTCAGAGCCCTTTTGATGATGGAAATACAGCTATCTTCTGAGCTAAGGGACAGGGCCTCTTACCTAGTTCTTCTTGTTCTGCCCCGCTACTTACAGCTTTATCTCGAAGGGCCAAGGTTGCAGTTGTTGTATCCTTAGTTTTCTTTCATGCAACCCCAACAGCCTTACCAGCAACACCCTTCTTCAGAGTCTTACCTTTCTTCTTCTCTCCAAGATATTTGCCAATGGGGATGGGGGTAAGGGCAATCAACTGCAAGCCAAGCTTGCAGAGGAGAGAGCAGATGGTGATGCCATAGCTCCTCCTAGCAATGATCTTCTCTGCCTCCTCCCATATCCTCTTCAGAATGAACCTGACCCAGTTCATCTTCTCTCCAGTCATGATTGCAGACATGATCCTGAAGAGGAGGTCTATGCACTTGTCATAACTCCCTATTCTACCTTCAATGGAGTATGCACAGATATCATGAAAAAACTCGAACTCCGACTTAAAGAGTTTTTTCGGAGCGTTTCTCTTAACTTCAGCCCCAGCATCACTTACCCTGAAGAGATTCCATATCTCCTGAGAGATGTCTTCACCATATGTCAAGCGTTAACTAGGGGTCAACCCTTCTGAAGAAATACTGAAGGCGGCGGTGATGTCCCTCATGGATAGCTCTCTGTCCTCCTCATCTTTATCCATCCTATACAAAATGGAGGACCTTCTCTCCTTGGATCTCCTAGCAAATGCGTAGAATCTCTGGATCAATTCTACGGAGAATCGGCATAAATGGTAGTTAGGAGCCCTAGAATCGGGGTCCTTTCTAAAGCTTCAAAAATCCTTGCGATTATGGAGTTATCGTATATTTCAAAGACATAAACATGCTCCTGGTTGACCAGTCATCCCTCAAGAACAATGGTTTGTCTAACAGCCATTGATGTGTGTGAAAGGTTTGAAAAAACTACTTTGAAACAGTTCTGAAAAATTTTGAAAGAGGGAAACTTCTCTTTATTTGATACTTAGGAAATGTTTTGAGAATGATCAGGTTATGGTATCAAAAGGGAAGTTTAAAGGACATGTAGTAAGATTAACGGCTGAGATTAAAAGATTAAAGTTGATCTTACGGTCCTTATAAAAAGGTAGAGGGGTCCAAGTGTAAATACCCAAAACTTAACAGTTATGGCCTCTGATCGCGTCTTTTCGAATCCTGACACACGTAGTCTTGCATTAAATGCGAGAAAAGACATGCATTTTGCTGCCTAATTTATTACTTTTTAAGGTTGCAGCATCTTGGTACGAGGTTGCAGAGTATTAAATACTCTAAGAAATAAATGATGTAACATTCTGCTGCTTACTTCGCTTTCTATTGTAGATGTTGCTATTGATGTTTGTTTTCTGCAGAACCATGAAACAAGCTTGTTTTCTAGAAACTGACAAGTTCCACTTATATTTTTCCTATCAATCTTGCAACCAGCATGATCTGAGTCAGAGTAGCCTTTAAGCTTGAATCCTCCTTCCTTAGGATACCATAGACCTATTTCTTGAGTTGTGTTCAGATACTTGATAATTCTTTTCACTGCTGAAAGATGTGACTCTTTCAGGGTTGCTTGAAATCTTACACAGACTCCTACTGCCAACATGATGTCTGGCTTGCTTGCTATAAGATACAGCAAGGATCCTATAAGACGTTTGTACTTTGTAATATCCATATATTTTCCATTTTTATCTTTGTCAAGGCTTATGGATGTAGCCATGGGAACAGATGTTGTCGATCCATTTCCATGCCAAACTTCTTCAAAAGCTCATTTTGTATACATAACCTGACTGGTAAAGGTTCCTCCAGGTAGCTGTTTAACTTGCAGCCCAAGGAAGAAACTTAATTCTCCGATCATACTCATCTTGAATTTTGACTGCATCAGATTGGAAAACTTCTCACAGAGATCTTTGTTGGTAGATCCAAAGATGATGTCATCCATATAAATCTGTATAAGGAGAATATTGTCTCCATCTTGTATTTTGAACATAATCTTATCAACTGTTCCTTTCTTGAACCTGTTTTCCAACAGATAGAGAGATAGGGTGTCATACCAAGCTCTTGGTGCTTGTTTAAGTCCATATAGAGCTTTGTGCAGTCTAAAGACTTTCTCTTCTACTTGGTCTTCAAAGCCCGGAGGTTGCTCCACATACACTTTCTCTGTAAGAATACCATTGTGAAATGCACTCTTCACATCTATTTGATATACATTGACATTCATGTGAGCTGCATATGCTAGAAAAATCCTTATAGCTTCCAACCTTGCTACAGGGGCAAAGGTCTCATCAAAATCAATTCCTTCTTCCTGGCAATATCCCTTAGCAACTAATCTTACTTTGTTCCTTACAACAAGCCCTGATTCACCCAGCTTGTTCTTGAACACCCACTTTGTTCAAATAACTCTTTGATGAGTTGGTCTTGCAACTGTATGTCATACTTGATTTCTTTCAAATCCATTCAGCTCTTCCTGCATGGCTTGAACCCAATTGCTGTCTTGAAGAGCTTCTTCAATGTTCTTTAGCTCTATTTGAGATATAAAGCATGCAAACATTACTTCATGAGGGATAGACCTTCTTGTTCTTACTCCTACTAATGGATCTCCAATGATGAGATCTCTAGGGTGATTTCTTAGTCATGTTCTGTTAGGCTCAAATGTATGTATAGGTCTAGGTTGCTCCTTATCTTGCTGTAAGATTGTGGGTTCTGTTGTTGTAAGAATATCTGCTGCATCTAGAGGTGCAGACTCTTCTTCTTTGTCTTCTGCAGGAGGTAGAACTCTTTCAGTATAGGGAACATCATTTTCTTTCAAGGGATTTGTTCATTCAACAGGTTCTTCCAGCTTGCTAGTGTCATAATGTGATTCATCAAACACCATATAAATTGACTCTTCAGCCACCAAGGTTCTTTTGTTGAAGACTTTGAATGTCTTACTTACAGTAGAGTATCCAATGAATACTCTTTTATCTAATTTTACATCAAAGTTCTTTAGATGCTCATTTCCATTGTTGAGGATATAACACCTGCATCCAAAGATATGCAGATAGAAAATATTTGGTGTATATCCATTCCAGACTTTATATGGGGTCTTGTCTAGATCTTTGTTAATCAGACATTTATTCTGAGTGTAGCATGTAGTGTTTGTAGCTTCAGCCCAAAATCTCTTGGGTATTTATGCATCTGCTATCATTGTTCTTACTGCTTCCTTGAGTGGTCTATTCCTTCTTTCAGCAACACCATTCTGTTGAGGTGTTCTTAAAGTAGAGTATTCATGACAAATACCATTGTCAGAACAGAATTTTTCTATGAATTTTTTGGTGAACTCAGTTCCTCTGTCTGATCTAATCTTCACAATACTCAAGCTTTTTTTATTTTGAATCTTCTTCATAAGGTCAGGCAGCTTGTTCTGATTTTCCGATTTCTTAGCAAGAAATATAGTCTAGGTGTATTTGGAATAGTCATCTACTACCACAAGTGAGTACTTCCCACTGATCCTCACTGGTTCTATTGGTCCATAAAGCATGTGTAGAAGGTATAAGATCCTGTGAGATGATTTCTGCAATTTATCTTTGAATGAGCTTTTTACTTGCTTTCCTTTTTACAAGCTCCACAAACATTTTCTTTCTTGTATGCCACATATGGCAGTCCTCTTACAAGTCCTTTTCTTGCTAGCTTGTTTATTGTCTTGAAGTTCAAATTACTAAGCCTCTTATGCCACAACTAGCTTAGCTCTGGTGGACTTTTTACAATGAAGCATGTAGGTTGAATAGAAGAGCTCCAATCTCCAAGATATATGTTTCCTCTTCTTGTTCCTGTAAACTTGACTTCATTTAATGTGATGTCATTGATTAAGCACTTGTTGAGGTTGAACTCCACAGTGTATCCTTTGTCACAAAATTGATTGATGCTCAGCAAGTTATATCTGAGTCCTTTCATATAGGATACATCCTTGATCTTTATGTTTTCTTTGACCAGATTGCCACTTTCTTTTGTGCTTCCTTTGGAATCATCTCCAAAGATGACCTTCAGTCTTTTGTATGATTGGAAATCTTTTAAGGCTTCTTTGTTACCAGTTATGTACCTTAAGCAGCCACTGTCTATGTACCATACTTCACTATTGCAACTTGGCACTGAAACCTACAACAATTTCAAATAGATTTAGGTACCTATTTTGTAAGGGTCCTTTGGGGTTAATTTCTTTTAGAACCCAAACTTTCTTAACAGTCATGACTTTGCTGTAAGTTTTGTTGGTTCCCATTCTATAGGCAGTCTTGTTCTTAAACTGCTTGTTAAAAGTGTGTGTAAAAACTATGTGTGTGATACTAGCACTTCTGTAGTGTGGTCTTCCAACATACTTCCCTAAAGTATGTCCTCTTTGAGGTTTAGACATGAAAGTCTTAGTATTGGTGGGGTAATGTGTTTTGTGCTGCAACCTTGTATGTCGTTGTATCCTTTTGCTGCATACAACAGATGGCTTCTACTGCAGGCAGCTTTTATATACAGGCTTACTTCCTGCAGTTGAGCATAGGGGCTTCTTTATCTTATCCATCAGCATTGGTTTGTTTAAGATCTTTCCAGAGTTATAGCGTAACTCATTTTACATTGAAATTTCAGCTTGAACAAACACCACAACTTTGGATGTGCTTGTTGTATCTTGAGAAGTATGAGTGTTGCATTCTAAGTCAGTTTTCTCAAAAAAACTCCTTGCACCATCAGGCACTCTCTTGTGTCCTAACATATTTACTGAATATTCTAATTGTGGACTGCAAGTTTTCCTTCTTATTTTCTAGCTTGGTGACTAGCAGACTGAGCCTTGAGACCTCTTTTTGAAGCTTTGCTGCATTTTAAGTTATCAGACTCACTTGCTGATAGCATCTTTGTAAGATCATTGTTTTTGCTTCTAAGGTTCTCATTTTCAATTCTTAGGTTCTCATTTTCAACCTTTAACTCCTCATGGGTTGAGTTTATTTGCTCAAAGTCACTCATGATCCTTTTGAGAGAGTAGATCATGTTCAGCTCCTCTTTGTCAGGTATGGACAACAGTTGGTAATTTACCTCATTTTCTTCACTGTCCTCATAGTTTTTTGCCATCAGGCAAATTAGTGTTTCTTTATCTAAGGATGAGGTTTTGTTGTCACTGTCTGAGGATTCTGTAGCTTTCAGCATCTCCTTAGAGACTACTGTATCTTTAGCTTTTTTCCATCTCTTCAATGAGAGCTCTAAGTTTGTGTATGTCGTCTCTTTTCTTTTCTCTCTTTTGCTCTCTTTCTCCTTCGGATACTTGTATACTGTTGGGTGTGGACAACTTCTTCAATAGTGTCTAGGCTTCCTGCAATTATAACACAAGTCAAGATTATTTGAATTTGATTGAGGAGATGGAGATACCTGAGGTGGTGGATAACTTCTTCTGAAGTCACTCATCTTGTTTTTGTTGTTGTTATTGCTCTTCTTAAATCTTCTAAAATTCTTTAGAAGAAGAGCCATATCTTCTTCTACATCCTTAGTTGTAAGTTCTAACTGCTTGCTGCAACTTGCGGTTACTGTAACTTTCGTACTTCTTGCAGTCAGTGCAATGACCTTGGAACTTGATTCTTCTACTTCCTTTTTCCTTCTGTTAATATCATATTCGAAAGCTTTGAGGTCTAAGAAGAGGTCAAATGTGCTCATGGATTTCAGATCCATCGACACTCTCATAGCGGTGGTCTTGTTATCCCACTACTTTGGAAGGGCCCTCAGCACTTTCATATTTTTCTTCTTCTGAGTATAGTGCTTGCCCAGTGCTTCAAGTTCATTCACTATCGAAGTGAATCTCAGGTCCAGCTGCTCTAGAGTCTCTTCATTTCGAAGAGCTCAAATAATTAGGTGTCATTAGAGATCTTGTTATCCTTTGTGAGTTCTGTACCCTCACATATTTGCTCCAAATTTTCCCATATCTCCTTGGACGTTCTATATGTTTTGACCTTGCTGAAGGTGTCTTTATCCAAGGTGATAAACAGAGCGTTTTTGGCCATATTGTCTAGGTTGGCTCTCTTCCTGTCTTCGTTGTTCTATTTCTGTCTAGGCTTAATCAGAAAGTTAGATGGTGGAGGTGCTCCTTCCTCCATATCGCTTCCCAACATGGGATTCACCTTTGTGGAAATAATCGGTCCTTCTGTGATGACCGTCCACATTTCATCATTCATTATAGAAAGATGTGTCTGCATTCTGATCTTTCAATCATCATACTCTTCTATGGAAAACATAGGCAACTTATGGTTTGAAGAATCCATAATATGCTGAAATTATGAGATTTTTCAAAGATGCAGAGAAAACAGCGGGTATGGGTTGGATGTGAGTAGGTGACCAGATAAGTTGGCTTTTAACCCAACTTGTTCTGATATCACTTGTTGGTCCCAAGTGGTCTTAGAGATTCAGAGGAGGGGGGATGAATGAACCTTCATTGATTTTAAAAATCTTTTTCAAATTTACTGTTCTGCAAGTTACTTGAACTTACAACACCAGCAGTTACTGCTTACAGCACTAGGATGCAATGCTGCACGCTGTAACTAAGAGTTTTATGCAGCGGAAATTATGTTTTGACTAAAGGCTTATTTTTCTCAAGTATACTTTTCTTTTAACGATTCTTTTATGCTTATGAGAGGATATATATAAGATGCAACACCAATAAATATAAAGAAATAAAACACTTATAGTTTATAGTGGTACGAAGGTGGTGTAATCCTTCTATGTTCACTCTACTGTTCTTCGAGCAAGAACTTCGTTAAGCAAGATTGGTTTACAAGATATCACCTAACAATCTATCAACCTAACGAGTTAATACCTACTAGAACCCTACGTACACACAGCAACTGCAAGTTCTAAAGGCAAACCCACACAAGATTTCTACACTCTCATACAGGGAAGTTGTCTATCACCTAGACAACTATACAAACAGCAAGGATAAATCCTATCGACTGTCAACACTTAAAACAACCTAGCACATAGCAACAAGGTTAACGTATATATGGTTTTCTTCAACTGGTGCAGCGAAGTGAACTTCTGAATCTTTCTTCGGATCTTTCAAGTTGAGCTTTGTTCACTTCACTTTAGATCAAGTGACTGAAACTGTAGGAATGCTTGAGAAAATATTGCTTGAAAATGCTTAGACTTGTTTGAGCGCAAATGTTTCAATAACCAGCTTTAGAGTATCTCGACCTCTATTTATACTTGTAAAAAGATATCCGTTGAAGAAGATATCTCTTATTTGAAATATGTGTACTGATCAAAGGTATGACTTGCATTTAATGCACCTTGACTTATCTTCTTAGAGCATTCAATGTGGTGGTTGCGGCCCGCAGCTTTCTGCAGCCTATCAGGCCACGTGTTGTCTCTGCATTGGCTCCATATCTACAACTTTGATCTTGTCTCGAACGGCTCTAATTATACTTACTTTGTTCTTCGTTCCTCGTACTGCACTTATTTTTCCTCGGATGGTAGGGTGTTGCTTCTATTCATTGTAGTTGAGATTTTTTGAGTATGCAGCAAGTCATGGCTTCTGCTCTATATCCTTGACCTTTTTGTAGCAACTCCTTCCATACAGTACTATTGTATCTTCTACTTGCAGTAGAGCTGTATCTTCTACTTGCAACATTACTGCAATCACTTCTTGTAGCGTAGTATCTTTTCTTCTACAGCTGCATTGCAATAACCTCTTCCTGCATCCAGTATCCTTTGCTTGTAGCGATGCTTGCCGTTCTTTCTTATTTTCTGCATTACTGCAGTTCATACTTGCAGTATCTTTATACCTTCATCTTCTTGATGCAGCACGGCTTTGTTGAGATCCTCCATCTTTCTGATCCTAAACTTACAGACTCAAATGTAGTCTATATGTTTTCACTTAAACACTGTGAAAAATAGGGTACTCAAACTTCCTATTACAAAGGTGGTTGTCTCATCAAAATCTAAATATCGAAATCCCAAAATTTGGTTATTTAACAATAATAATAAATATGAAGAAATATATGATAAATAAAAGAAAAAAATAATAAGAAAGAATATTATGAAAAATTCTTTTTTTAGTGTAAAAACATATTGCAGATTATTTGAGATCAGTGATGCTTTTTATATTAAAATAGTGAAAATTTTACAGTAAAAAAATGTGGATGGTTGGAGATGGCCTAAAGATGTAACCTTTTAGTAATTTTAATTATAGCACTTTCATTATTGATATTTTAAAACTTCAATTATGTTATTTATCCAACTGTTATAATTATTCTTAAAATAAGATCTACAATTTAAAAAGCTCTAAAAAAATATAATAATTATGTACAATTTTATTACAAAAGTTGGGCCTAAAGTCACAAAAATAAAATTGCTATTGTCCGTTAACAGGCCTATGGGCCCAAAGCTGTATATGTATCAGTCTTTTCAAATTTCAAAGAAAGGTCAAAGTCTCTATCTCTCTCTCATTTCAAAAGGTTCCTTGTCTTTCTTCACTGTTCAAACTCCACATATCATTTCATTCTGCTGAAGTTTCAGAATCCACAAAGTGTTGGATCATCTTCAATTTCACTGTTATCTATTGTAACGTCTTTTCTCTTCTTCTTTTTTTTTTAATCCATTTATTTATATGCATTTTGCACCTATCCGCGTGTCTGTTTATGGTGTTGAAATTTCAAACACGAAGCTAATATTTTATGAGCTTCATCAATCATCTATTCATGATTGTATTCAAATCAAGTTTCAGAATTTCGTTTACTATATATGGGCAATCTCCGAACTGCTTACAATGGATTTTTGCGTTCTTGTTTTGAAGAACATGATGCGAATGGCTGGATGAATTATTTTATTTATGAAAATGTAGACAGCCTGTGATTTTGAAGTCTAAGGGGAAGAATGATTGATAAACAAGTTACTCTATATTTTATCACTTTGTATTTGTTTGAGAGGGTGTGGAGTTTTATGAACAAGATTCTGTGTAATACATATTGTATGTTCCTGCTATATTTATTCGTTTTGGTTTGATTCTTTCACATCGAATTGTTTTGATATTAGTGATGATCTGAAGTTTGTGTTAGCATGTTGGATTCAAAGGGCTTCTCTTATTACATTTACACATGGCTCGAATGGCGTAGAGAAGAGACGTCTCTTGTTTCTAGCCATTATACATAAGGGAAAAATGAAAAACACCCACTTAATAACAAAACGTGTTTAGACATAGAGAAACTATCTAATCTTATTCTGCATGATTCAGGGGCTTGCTGATTGTTTGGCATCAATGGAAGATGCAAACAATACTATCACATATGAAGATGCTCGAAAGCAGAGACTTGTAGAAAATAAGAGAAGATTTGAGGTATTTGCATATCAATGCAATTGAGCACATCCTCCTTATTGAACTTATTGGCAGAGCAATGGTTTTCTCCCCTCTAAAAAGTTCGTGTTTACTTAAAATGTAACAAGAGTTTCCACTTCTACTTCCCAGTGGCTACTACGAGTTTTTCCAAGAAATTTGTCTGTAAAGATTATATAATGTTGGTAGACGTTATTTTCTAATTTTCTTACAGGAGTTGGGGCTCATAAATTTATCTAAAAGCCTAACAGAGCTGACGAAGTCCGAGAAATCCAAGGTGATATTTTAAGTCCCAGCACTTTTTTCACATTAAAAAAGTCTAATGTATGTTACATTTCTATATATATATATACATGTATATGATTATTCATCCATGAATGTGTATTCATGTTGTGCAGAACCGGCATATTCGACCAAAAGGCTCTAAACCAACTAATAGTTACTCAGTAGAACCAAGACGCTCATCTCGTGCACGTAATACAGTTTCATATCGCGATCATGTGAGTCCTTATGTTCAACTTTTTCCAATTTTAGATTAGTCATACATAGTAGTTCATATAATTGAAGAAATCAGGGTCGATTACTCATCTTCTGCTTACTATATTTGTACCTTCCATTATTTATCTACGACATTCACTCCTAGATCCAATATATAAACTATTTTTCCTCATAGTGGAGTGAAAATTTCAATGTTCAACTGAGATCTCTATTGACCACAAGGAACATAGACGAAGTTAATCTTGTTTCATTATCTTTTTCGTATTGTTGAACTTAGGTCCCTTCACGTGTTTTGTTTACATTGATAATTGGTCATCATTACAGGTTGATGTTGAGATTCCTTCGTTGCGGAAGAGATCAAAATTGAATTCCTCATGGGCAAGGTAACATGTTAGTGATTTCTACTAAAGTTTTACTAAGTCAAATATTGCACATGTTGTTGATGGTTTTGGGATGGAAGTTACCTTGCAAGACCAGCTGAAGAAGTTAAAGCAGCCTCGTACGAAGAAAGAGCTCAAGCTTATAAGTATGCAGAGAAGCTCCAAAGCAATCTACAAGCTGGAAATCCATCTTTTGTCAAATCAATGGTTCGGTCTCATGTTTATAGTTGTTTCTGGTTGGTAAGTTACATCAAGCACACATTTACAGCTGCATAAATAATCTTGGAAGTGAAGAAAATAAAGTAAGTGATGAACAATAACGTGATATTATTGAATCATGAAACTTAATATCCATCTGAGCAGGGACTTCCAACTAAATTTTGTGAAGACTACCTTCCAAAGTCCACGGTGGATATGGTGCTAGAGAACGAGGAAGGCCAAGAATACGAGGCCATTTTCATTAGCAAGAGAACTGGGCTCAGTGGTGGATGGAGAGCATTTGCACTGGATCATAAACTGGATGATGGCGATGCATTAGTCTTTGAACTGACCGAGCCTACAAGATTCAAGGTTGGTTTGCAAAAAATGGTGTTCTCATGTGTATGAGGAAGATTTATTGCTCTTTGGTTCAGATTCAAATCTTTTTAGTGGTCAAGTTAGGCTATATGTTGCAATGTGTGCATTAATGCATGAAAAATCTTAACTGACAATGAGTGCTTTTTCTTATTCTTCATAATCTTCTAACTTGGCTATCAAGAATTTATGCATGAAGACAATGATCATTCTCCAGATTTACATAGTTAGAGCATCTTGTGGAGATCAAAACGACAATGTACCAGTCTCGGAAGATGGGGGTAATGAAGCGGAAACATTGAAGACGAAAAAAACAGAGAAAAACGACAGCCCTCAGTTGAAAAATCCGACTAAATCCAAAATAAAGAAGTCTTCACAGGTTTTACCCACACGGAGGAGCTTGAGAAAACGGTGACTAATTGGATTCATGAGATTCAGTCATTACAAGAAGATTTTGAGAGCTCAAGGAACACAAACTTTAGTTGAAGCAAGCATTGGAGGTTTATGATTTATCATGATGTTACTTGCCGAGAATGGCTTTTATAAAACCATAAAGATAGTTATTTATTCATGAGGATCAGTAAACTATACATGGCTTTTTGTGGCTCTAAATCACTTTATTTGCTTCTAGAATGAAGTAATGAACCTTCACTTTGAAAAGTCTTGGCAGATGAAGTATTTGCTATATTTCTTCTCTCTATTTGTTGATTTAATCTTGAATATTTTAAGGCCTCATTTGGATCTAGAATTTGAAATGAATGGAATTGAAATTCATTTAAGTTGGAGTGAATTTGAAATCCACCTAAATAACTTAAAATTTAATTTAAAATAAAAGTGATGGATTTCAAATTTATATTTATTCAATCACTATCGATGAATTTGTTATCATGAGTTCCAATTTACTGACCCAAAATCAATTATTTCTAGGTAAAATACTTGATATACCCACTCCATCCTCAAATAAATATTGTTTCGGGACTGTTGTTTCGGGATTAGGCAGTATACATATTAAAAAGCTCGTCATGGTTGATGTCTTTATTTAGTTACAATCAATAAAGTAAACTTTCAATAATAATTATGGGTTCATTTGAGAATAGTAAATATGAAAGTTTTGATAGCATATGAACAAATATTTATTGAAATTCTATAATGACAATTGAATAAAAAAAATCTTTACTAAAATAATAATTATTTTGAAATGTAAGACAAACAAGTAGCGACGTTATCATAAAACATATTATATTAGCAATGAAATCAACTATGACACAAGATTAAATCAATGATCAGCAAGAAAGAAACAGCAAACTTGAACACAAAATCAAAAAACCAATCAACCCCAATAACACAAGATTTACGTGCTTTGACCCAATTGATCCCATTCCCCCCATCTATTCCATGTATGTTGGGGATGAAATGAGGCTTTATTCTAATCTTCATTTATTATTATTATTACTAAAAATATAAGAAAAGAGAAAAGGATGTGTTTAGGAAAGAGATGTTTTGATTTTAATTATGAGTTAAATTAGTGTAATTGTATTTGTAGATATTCATAAATAAATAAACTAAGGATTATAATTAATTTATTTTATGTGAGAAACTATAAGTTTACATGTCTCAACCTTATTTTATGCTATATATATATATTTATATATATGTAATAATTATTGGTGGAAGCTTAGATCCTCTAATGTTTTATGGTGTTCATTTAGTTGAACCGTCATCCTTTAGCATAATGTCAAAGGATCCATTTTGTAAAGAAGTGATTTTAGTAGTGCGAGTCAAATATTGTGGAGATTGGGTCAGAAAAGTTATTATTTTGGTTTGGTTTGTGTAGATATGTGGATACTTTTGATAATAATACAATTGTGACTGATTTTTGATCACATGATAAATGAAATTTATCTTATGTTGTAAATTTCATCCTACCAATATTATACATGAGATACTTAAGCTGAAAGAATATCATTTGATGAATAAGTAATAAAAATTTGTGTTTAGTTTTTGTAAATTTCAAGAAAATGTTGATATGTTCAGGACGGATACAAAGGGGGCAAGAGGGGATCTTATCCCCCAAGATTTTGAGATTATTTTTACTAGTGTTTCTAAAATTATTATACGCAACCGTCTCCCTAAACTTCATATGAGATTTTATATTTTTACCTTATTTCTTATCTCATTATTTATATTTTCCACATCGATATATATATATATATATATATCATATTAGTCAAAAATATATTAATTAAAGTAGATGTATAACCATAGGAAATATATAGAGTGCACTTTCAATATATTTAGATTTTTCATATATGTGTTCCTTCCCACATCCCTCCAAAGACTAAATCTTGATCCACCACTAGAACATTAATTGTTGTTTAAGATGGTTTGCATTTTTATTCTGATTTTGGGTTTAGAAATATCACAATTATTTCTATATACTAAGTGCACGGATTTAGGATCTGTGCATTTGGGTTGACCCGATCCGAGAGTGCATTTCAAGCGTCCCCCATACGCTCAAATCCTAGTTCAGCTGTTATATTGATATAACTTTTTAGTTTAGCGAACTTAACATTTTAGTTCTATTGATCTTATAACCTTTTAGTTATATGCACATAACCTATTGCAGTGCTGAGTAGTGAAAAAAGTATAAGGTATTCACTGAAAATGTTATGAAATTTGTACATAAAGGTTATACTATTACAACATAAAGGTTATATCATTACAACATAAAGGTTTCGGCTATATTGAATTTTTATAGTGAAAAAACTATAAGTTATTTATTGAAAAAGTTATGAAATTTGTACATAAAGGTTATACTATTACAACATAAAGGTTATATTATTACAACATAAAGATTTTGACTATATTGCATGAATTTTTATAGTGAAAAAAAGTATAAGTTATACATTGAAAAGATTATGAAATATGTACATAAATGTTATATTATTACAACATAAAGGTTATGACATAAATTAAAAAAAAAAATAGGCGTGGATCCGGGTTAAACCGAACCCGACCCGACCTACGTGCCTAGTTTACATGGATCATGACCCATGCACTTGGTGCACAAAAACACTACTCTAGAAATATATGGTTGGAAACTAATTCTATGACATTTTATTATTGTCATAATGACGTGTTCTGGGGAGTTGGAAACTTTAACATTTGTTGTCCAAATTTTCTTATTACTTACAAGTGAGACTTGTATGAGATCGTTTCACTAATTTAATTTTTTGAGAAGAGTCAACGCACAACACACACTTTATAATTTACATGTGATTTTGTAAAAATGAATTTTGTGAGTGAGTAATAAAAATATGTGCCATAATAATTATGTGTGAGACTGTCTTATATAAATTTTTTGCCTATGTAAATAAGCTCAATTGACATATCTCTCACTACAAATTCTCCTGTACACCTGGTGCATGGATCTAATATCCATGCAATCTGGGTCGACCCGACCTAGATCCGCAAATTTACCTCTTTTTTTTATGTCTTAATTTACCTTAATATACAAATTTGATGACTTTTATGTACAAATGTTGTGACTATTATGTATAAATGTTGTGACTTTTATGCATTGCAATTTAGAAAGAAAAAAAAGGAAGAATTTCAGCAAAATTTGTACATAAATACCTTTATGTGATATTCATGTGACCCTTATGTATATTCATGTGACATTTTTGTATAAATATTTATACATTTATGTAATATATAAAAGTATATAAAGAAATGAATATTTGTACATAAAGGTCACATGAATATACATAAGGGTCATATGAATATAATATAAAGGTATCTATATACAAATTTTGCTAAAATTCTTTCTTTTTTTCTAAGCTATTGAACATACAGGTTACAAAATTTATATATAAAGGTCACCAAATTTGTATATAAAGGTTTTGACCTTAAGTAAAAAAAATAAATAAACAAAGACACGCGAATTCGGGTTGACCCGGATTGTATGTGCAACTGGTGCACATTAGACACACTCATCTCTCACATACATTAAGACAAAACAAAGTTGCTGGTTATATAGCTAATCTTGGCGTTTGAGAGTAGAAGAGATGATATCTATCGAAATCTTGATCAATGTAATAGAGCAATATTATTGTAGATTATTTGTAATTTCAGATTGTTTTTGTTGTTTTGTTTGTAAAGTTCTTTCAGCCTTTTTTTCAGGAGAGGCACTTATGTTACCCTAGCGCATGGATCCTAGGATCAATGTTTTCATAACCGAACCGGTGGTCAAATTGGTTGATAGTTCAACCGGTTGGATCGGTTGAACCACCGGTTCAACCGGTAAAATGATCTTTGACTATTTTTTTTTCAATATTATTTATGTTACATTAAAAAATTTATGCACTTATATGATTCATATTAAAATAAATACAATAAATTTATAAAATGTCAAACTACAAAAGTGTTTAGATTGAGTGAGAAAATTAAATTTGCAGAAGTGTCTCTTCTCTCCTCTCCACTACTCCTCATCTCTGTTTTTATTCTGCTGCATGTTTTATCTCTCTATATTATTCATTCGATCCAACACATAAAGGATCGTCGTTTTCTTTATTTTTTTAGTTTCTTTTTTAACATTTGAAGCCCAATTTGGAAGCCCAAAAATGAAAGATCATTATTTTATAGCCCAAAATAAGAAGTGGATGTAATTAAAAAAAACTGATTTTTCGGTTTTCTGATTCCCGATTATAACCGATTCAACCGGTTTTTGACCAGTTCTTTTCGGTTTAACCAAAAAATTGGTTAATTGGGTGTATTTGGATCGATTTTTATGTTGATTTCCGACTGAACCCGCCAGTCCGATCCGGTTATGAAAAGCCTGCCTAGGATCTGTGCTCCCGACCCGCCCCATGATCATATATATAGTTTTTTTTTTACGTTGGAATATCTCTTCTTCTTTCTTTTTTTAATCTCTTTTTTAGCACTGCTGTTGCTTTTTTTTTTTTTTGCTTTTTTCTCTCTTAATCTCCTTTCTGCGTTGCTTTTTTTTTTTTTTTTCTTTCTTCTCAATTTCTTCTCACAGCTTTTAAAATCAATAATTTCTTTTCAATTTTTACTCAATTTCTTCTCAATTTCTACACTTAATCAACAATACTACAAATTTTGGATTCTTATAGTTTTAAAATCTAGGGTTTCTTGTGTCAACAATGAAGGAAGATTTCAACAATGAGCAAGATAAAGTATTTGGCTGAAAATAATTTTAAGAATTTAGCTGAAAACAAGAACTTATATGTAAGTAATACTTATGTATAATACCTGAAATGAAAATGTGTAATACATGTAAGGTACTTATGTAATACTTAAATTGAACATGTGTAATACTTGTAATATATTTAAGTACTGCTTGAAAGGAACATGTGTAATACATGTAATGTAAGTATAATACTTAAAAGAAACATGTGTAATATATATAAGGTATTTATGTAATACTTGAAAGAACATGTATAATACCTGTAAAGGTATTTATGTAATACTTAAAAGAACATGTATAATACCTGTAAAGGTATTTATGTAAATACCTGATGTGAACATGTATAATATATGTAAGGTATTTATGTAATATTTGAAAGAACATGTGTAATATCTGTAAGGTAAATGTAATACCTGAAAAGAACATGTGTAATACTTGTAAGGTATTTATATAATACTTTAAGAGCATATAAGTAATATCTTCAATGAAAATTTTTAAAATTTCAAATGTTTCATCTTCTTCCTCAGAATCAGAAAATCATGATTTCATATTGTTTGAAATAATTGATTTTCAATGTTTTAAAATTACTGTAATAAATTGTGATTTGAAATTAATTATCTAAATCTATGGAAATGAATAAAAGAGAAGAGGAAGAAAAAAAAACACATAAATGACTCCATGAAGATTTGAGGAAGAATAAAAATAAGAAGATAGAGAAGAAGAATATACAAAACAACTAAGACGAATAACAAATTAATAAGAAAATAGATTAACAAGAAGAAGGAGAGAGAAGAACAAAAAAAAAAATAGAAGAAGAAGAAAGCAACGCTGTTTTGACACTACTACCTAAAGGGTAACAGTGTGATATCTGAAAAGTAAATATGTGATATCTTAAGAGTAAATAAGTGATAACTTAAAGTATAAACTTCAAGTGGTGTGTGGTGCACACCAACTATGGTGTGGCCGCATGTTAGGGCGTGTGGACGCGTATGAAAGCGATCCACACATCGGGTCGAGTTGAGGGCACGAATCCTGTTGTTGGTGTTTGTTGGGATATTTCCCAACAACTTGCCTTGGGTCGGAGCTTAAATATGTGCGGGGCACGGCTCTTCCAGATTCGAATCCGTGAGCGCAAAGCTATATAAGTATAAGACATTAAAGTTGCGCCATATGTCCATTGGATATCCTTTTGGTGTAGCGGTAATGCGCTTGATGGTCCTAACATGTTCTGCAAGTTACTTGAACTTACATCACCAGCTATTACTGCTTACAGCACTAGGATGCAGTGCTGCACGTTGTAACTTAAAGTTCTACGCGGCGGAAATTATATTATGACTGAAGACTTGTTTTCTCAAATATGTTTTTCTTTTCAAGATTCTTTTATGTTTATGACAAGATATATATAAGATACCGTATAGATAAAAGAAAGCAAATAAACACTTATGGTTTATAGTGGTTCGAAGCTGGTGTAATCCTTCTACGTCCACTCTACTGCTACCTCGAGGAGGAACTTCATTAAGCAAGATTGATTTACAGGAAAACACCTAACAATCTATCAATCTAACGAGTTATCACCTAATAGAACCCACACAGAAACTGCAAGTTCTAAAGGTAAACCCACACAAGATTTCTAAACTTCCACATAGGAAAGTTGCCTATCACCTAGACAACTAATACAATCAGCAAAGATAAATCTTATCAACTGATGACACCTAAAACAACGTAGCACACAACAAATAGGTTAAATATGAGTGGTTTCTTCAACTGGTGCAGCGAAGCGAACTTCTAAATCCTTCTTCAGATCTTCAGGTTGAATTTGGTTCACTTCACTTTAGGTCGAGTGATTGAAATGTGTGAGAAAGCTTGAGAGTATAGCTTGAGAATGCTTTGAACTTTTTGAGCATAAATGTTTCAGTAGTCAGCTTCAGTGTTGCTCGACCTCTATTCATATTTGTAGAAAGATATCCGTTGAAGTAGATATCTCTCATTTGAATTATAGGTACTGATCAAAGACATGGTTCGCATTAAATGCGTCTTGACTTATCTTCTCAAAGCATTCAATGCGGTGGTTGCGGCTCGCAGCTTTCTATAACATGTCAGGCCACGTGTCGCGTTTGTATTGATTCTATACCTGTAACTTTGATCTTGTCTCGAACGGCTCTAATTATACTTACTTCTTTTTTCATTCCTCATACTACATTTATGCTTCCTCGTATTGCAGAGTGTTGCTTCTGTTTGTTGTATTCGAGATTTATTGGAGTATGCAGCAAGTCTTAGCTTCTGCTCTGTATCTTCGATCTTCTTGCAACAACCTCTTTCATACAGTACTGTTGTATCTCATATTTGCAGTAGTGGTGCTGTAACTTTTACTTGCAGCGTGACTGTAACTACTTCTTGCAGCGTAGTTACTTTTCTTCTTACAGCTGCATTGCAGTAACTTCTTCCTGTATCCAGTATCTTCTGCTTGCAGTATTAACTTGTTGTATTACTGCAGTTCATACTTACAGTATCTTTATACTTTCATCTTCTTGATGTAGCACGACTTTGTTGAGATCCTCCATGTTTCAGAACCTATAACTATAGACTCAATCCTAGTCTATGTTCTCACTTAAATATTGTGAAAAATTGGGTACTCAAACTTTCTATTACATATGTGGTTTGTCTCATCAAAATCTATACACTGAAATCCCAATAATTTTCCCATTTTTGATGATGACAAAACCCTTTACATTATATCTTTCATGATAGGATATCTTACTTTACATTTATTATCTTTGTTCAGATATTACACATATGCACCGAAAAGATAACTTAATCCTGGATTCATCAAAGATGTATCATTTCTAAGCTTCATCTTAAATCAGCAAGATTAACTAAACATGCAAAGGTTCATAAAATATGAACTTGATCATAAAGTAGAAAATAAAATTTCTTCATTAAGGAAAGAAATTTTATAGAAGGCAAAAATATAGAAATCAGGTATACAATATAACTTGCAGCAGTTACTATTGAAATAGGAACCTCCTTGTAGAAGTTTCATTAGGTCTTCTTTCAGTAGCCATTCTTTCTGCTTCCTCTCTTTTCTTCGAGCCCTTCTACCAATCTCGAATGGACTCCTAGTATGATTCTTCCACCTTCTACTTGATCTTAGGAATTTGAATCCACCTAAGCTAGAAGTCCTCACATAAAGACATTATCATGTCTTGCTTCACTAGGTTTATATAGCGAGTCTGGATCTCTAATTCTCCATCCCTAGCAAGTTGTTCATATCTCCTCAATGCAAATTAACAGGTGTGAAATTTTCTAAAAAAGCCCTCTCTGTAGAGATATCTGAAGTATTTGAGGTACTCTGATTTTTTGTAAAGAGTGATCGCCTCAAATGATGGATTCCTGTCAGTGGGCAGTCTCACTACTCTAAAGATGTTTAAGCTCCAAGCCATATTTTCTCCTTCAGGCCTTTGATCCATCAGTATATATACTTCAGCAGATATGTTGTTTGTGTCGAGGTGTGGAATCTCTTGAAGGGGTATTGGTGCAGAGCTCTGTCAACATCTTCCATCACCCTCGATCTGCTCTCACCAATCACTCCAAGCCTCTACATCCAGGCATTTTCTTCTTGCTCAGCTCTGGCTTTCTCAGCTCTCTAAGCAGCCATCTTCAGATTGTACTGTCTTTCAGCTTTAGCTTTGCTCATCCTTTTTCTTGAGCCCAACTGCTAATCTTCTCTCCCTCTTTTTGTGCTATAAGAAGAGGGGGTTGCATCATCTTTTCGTGTAGCAGCACTGGGTGCAGTGCTGCCTGCTGGTCTGAATGTTGCAGTTGCACCAGCTCCTCTTTCTCCTTCATCATCTTTTCTCCATCTCTTCGGAGAGGGAATATCAGCAGCAACAGATGACCTTAATCTTCTTCTTCTTCTGCTCAGGGGCTGGTCATCATCTTCTTCTTGTTCCTCTAATCTCCTGTATCTATCATATCTTTCTTCCCCCTTTTTAGCATCATCAAAAGTCAGGGATGGAGTAAGGGTTGTTCTCGTTATAGAAGACTTTAGTCTTCTTGTAGGTGCGGGGGCTTTTCTGTTGGTTGTCTATTTCCTTGAGCATGCTGATGGAAGACACTGACCATCATGTTCCTCAGCTCATCAACTATCATCTCCAGGTTGCCCAATATGTCATCAACACTTCTAGTTCTTCTAGTTTGGTCAAGAACATTATCCAGCAGTGTCTCCAACAGCATGGAGTGAGAGTGCAACATCTCTGCTGCTACATCAACTGAATTCGTGCACATCTTGATTTCTACTCGGTTGATTGCAACTTCTCTCTTCAACTCTTCCTTCATCCGTATCCTATCCCTTTACAGCTTGTTGGTTCGATTGTTAAGGCTGTACTGCATCTTCTCAGGGATGGCTTCAATATCTTTCTTAAAGCTGGTAATGGTTTCAGCATGTAACATGTCACTTAAGCGCATGTTGCTCTGCATGTTAGACTGGTGTTCTTGCAGTTCGTGGAGGAGTTGTCTAACAGCAGCAATAACTTTGTCTATAGACTCCTCAGTTGACAGTCCAGCTGCTCTTTCTTGTTTTAAGCCAGAAGCTGGTACAGCGTATGGAATTATAGTTTGAGGGCGTTGTGCTGCATTCAGCTCCGAGGCTTCTTCATCTTCACCAACTTCATCATCATCATCAGCATCATCATCGATCCTCCTTGAGCTTGATACTCTGAAAGAAGCAAACTTCTCATGAAATTCAGAGGTAGGATCTTCTGCTTCTTCTTCTTCAGAAACTTCTGCTGCATCCTAAATTGGTTCGGATAAGCTTGCAGCAGGTGCAGCATCAACCTCCTCCTGAGGTGTCTCTAGATGCACTGATGTTTCTTCAGCCACTTCAGCAACTTCAGCTTCCTCTGAGGGTACTGTCTCAACAACCACCCCTCTAGAAGTCTTCAACTCCTCAGAGAGTGTTGTCTCAACAGCCATCTCACCTGAAGTCTTCTGCGAGGACACCGTCTCAACGACCGATCTTACAACTTTCTCTACTTCCTCTTTTGCAAGATCTACAACTTACAACATCGGTTGGTTTCTTACAGCAGTAATAGTTTGCAGCACTGTATGCTCAACTTTTACAAGAATCTCAGCTTCCATCCTCAAGGTTTATTCAGCTGTTTCTTCAAGGATTTCCCATGGTGTACTGTTGTCTCTGCTAGTACAGGGAGTCCAGCCTCCGCAACTTTCTACGTGGTTACATTATTGGAAATCTCTATTTCTGCAATATCAGAGAGAACTTCTGTGATAATCACTGACGGTTCCCCTTTAAGTGAAGCTGCAGCAGCTTCAGAATAGGCGTGAACTAGAGAATCGCCGTAGTCAAGTAGTTGAGTCTTCTCCTCTAAGGGTTGGAGAGAGACTAGCGTTGAGAGACCCTCAACTACTTGTTCATATGCAAGAGAGCTTGAGCTTCCTTCTCCCCGCATCCTTCTTGAAGTGTGTTGCATCCTGGTCTCCTTCACACTAGCTTGCAGCGCTAGTTGCAGCATCGCTTCTTCAGCTTGCACCACTCCAAGAGTGTTGATTTGCTCTTCGGCAAATACAACATCATCGCCCCTTCTTACAGCCTCTATAGCTGGGGCTAGGAAGACCTGCACATCTTCCCTTGCTGCTTTCATCTGCAGCTTTGTAGACTCCTTTTCAACTGCAGCAGCCTTGTCCTTCCTTTTGTCTAATGCTCCATGAGCAACAGTTATTCGTGATCTTACTGAGCGAACAAATTCTACGAACTCAGGTTACAGGAGGTGGAGTATATCATTCGTTTGAGCCCACTTTAGGACAATCTTCTCCATGACAAGAAACTCTTTTTACTGCAGCAGAGTTTTCCCCTTAGCCAGTCTCATCCTCCTTTAGAGATTATATTACTGCTCTATCTCATCTTCAGCAGCTGGAAAGATTGGATCGAGACTAGCGACTGGGAAGGTTGGATTAGATCCAGCAGCTAGGAAGGTTGAATCGATCAGAGCTCTTGCAACAGTAGGTTGGGGGCCTTCTTGCTCACGCTGCTCATCTGACTCGACCTCTGATGCAACTATTCTTCTTGTAAAAGCTGTAGCAACTTTCTTCTTGCTGCGCAGAGAAACAAGTTTTCTTATCTTCTTTCTCCCTAGGGGCACATCATCATCTGAGAATGATGATGACTCCAATTCTGCTCTCTTCGGAGCCCTCTTGATGATAGAGAGGACACTGTCTTTAGAAGCTGAGCTGATGGGAAGGGCCTCTTGCCTTGATTCTCCTTCTTTATCTACCCCACCGTTTACAGCTTCATCTCGAAGGGCTAAGGTTGCAGCTACTGCATCCTTAATTTTCTTCCTTACAACCCCAGCAGCTTTACTAACAATACCCTTCTTCTTCTCTCCAAGATACTTACCAATGGGAATTGGGGTAGGAGCTATGAGCTGCAATCCAAGCTTACAGAGAAGGGAGCAGATTGTGATGCCGTAGCTCCTTCTTACAGTGGTCTTCTCTGCCTCCTCCCATATCTACTTAAAGATGAACCTAGCCCAGTTCACCCTTTCTCCGCTCATGATGGCAGACATGATTCTGAAGCGGAGGTCTGTGCATTTATCGTAACTCCCTATTCTGCCTTCAATGGAGTACGCACAGTTATCGTGAAGAAACTCAAACTCCGGCTTGAAGAGTTTCTTCAGGGTATTTTTCTTAACTTCGACCCCAGCATCCCTCTCCCTAAAGAGATTCCACATCTCTTCAGTAATGTCATCCCCAAACGACAGGAGCTGACTTGGAGTCAACCCTTCAGCAGAGATGCTGAATATAGAGGCGATGTCTCTCATGGACAGCTCTCTGTCCTCATCATCTTCATCCATTTTGAAGAGAATGGAGAATCTTCTCTTCTCGGATCTCCTTGCGAGCGCGTAGAATCTCTGAACAGACTCTATGGAGAATCCGATATAAACTATGGTTAGGAGCCCTAGAATCTGGGTCCTTTCCAAAGCTTCGAAAATATAGGCAATGATGGAGTTGTAATATAGCTTTGAGGCATATACATGCTCTTGGTTGACAAGACATCCTTCGAGAATGATTGTTTGTCTGGCAGCCATTGATGATAAAGATGAAGGTTTGAAGAAACTGCACAGAAAAAGTTCTGAAAATTTTTGAAGGAAGAAACTGCTCTTACTTGATACTTTGAGAAAAATGTGCATGAATGATCAGGTAATGGTATCAAGGAGAAGTTTAAAAGACTTGTTTTAAGATCAATAGATAAGAGTAAAAGATTAAAGTTGATCTAACGGTCCTTATAAAAAGATGGAAGGGTCAACGTATAAATATTCGAAACTTAGCAGTTATGACCTCTAACCGCATCTTTTCGTATCCTGACACACGCAGACTTACATTAAATACGAGGTGAAGCATGCATTTTGCCGCCTTATTTATTGTTTTTTAAGATTGCAGCTTCTTGTACGAGGTTGCAGAGTATTAAATACTCCAGGTAATAAATGTTGTATCCTTCTGCTGCTTACTTACTGTTCATGCTATAAGAATTAAGGATGCAGCATTGTATGAAGCCGCATCTTACAGCAAGATACTTATAGCTTCTTACAAGGTTGCAGGGATTCCCTCTGAGCTTCTGAAACTTCTCCTTCCACTTACAACTTCAGAATTCACAGCTCATTCCTTAGCATGGAAACTCTTGATTCACATAGAGACTTGGTGAATATATAAGCTAGTTGGAGATCTGCATGAACTTTCTCTACCACGACATCTTTCTTTTCAACATGATCTCTTATGAAGTGATGTCTGATGTTAATGTGCTTTGTTCTTGAGTGGAATACTGGATTATGGGTAATTGCAATAGTACTCGTATTATCATAGAGGATTGAAGTTACTTTCTCTTCAATTTTATAATCTCTTAGTTACTGCTGTATCCAGAGGATTTGAGCACAACAACTTCCGGCTGCAACATATTCCGCTTCTACTGTAGATGTTGCTATAAATGTTTGTTTTCTGCAGAACCATAAAACAAGCCTGTTTTCTAGAAATTGACAAGTTCCACTTATGTTTTTCCTGTCAATCTTGCAGCTAGCATAATTTGAGTCAGAGTAGCCTTTAAGCTTGAATCCTCCTTCATTAGGATACCATAGGCCTACTTCTTGAGTTTCTTTCAGATACTTGATAATCATTTTCACTACTGAAAGATGTGATTCCTTCGGGGCTGCTTGAAATCTTGTACAGACTCCTATTGCAAACATGATGTATGGTATGCTTGCTGTAAGATACAGCAAAGATCTTATAAGGCATTTGCATGGTCTTCAAAGCCTGGAGGTTGCTCCACATACACTTTCTCTATAAGAAGACCATTGAAAAATGCACTTTTCACATCCATTTGATATATATTTAAGTTCATGTGAGCTGCATATGCTAGAAAAATCCTTATAGCTTACCTTGCTATAGGAGCAAAGGTCTCATCAAAATTAATTCCTTCTTCTTGGCAATACCCCTTAGCAACTAGCTTTTCTTTAGTTCTTACAACAAGTCTGGATTCATCTAGTTTGTTCTTGAACACCCACTTTGTTCTAATAACTCCTTGATGAGTTGGTCTTTCAACTGTGTGTCATTGATAAGTGCCAATTTTCACCTATTTTTGCGTATGTTTATGTATTCATTTGAATGGGTTAGCTACATTTTTGTGGTGATTATTGAGATAATTTGTATATAAGATACATTTGACGGGTTTGTGTTGAGTCTCATGATTTTAATGAGGAAAAGTGCAAGTTTTGAGTGAGATGGCTGAAAAGACGAGCACGACCGTGCTGAATAGCACGACCGAATCGTGCGCGACAGGATTCGAGACTGAAGGATGGGGCATGACCGTGCAGTATAGCACGATTGTGCCAGAATACATGATGGAAATTGGACAATGGGGCACGATCGTGCCGTGTAGCACGGTCGTACCCGGGCGCGTCGTGAATTCGGTTATTTTTACGTATTTTCATTCTTTGATTGATATAAAAGACTTGAGAGGGGAAAAGAGAAGGGGATTGACGAAAAGTGGCAGAGAGAAGAAGCACGAAGAGAGAAGAACAAGAATTCAAGAATCAAAGGAAGTACGAGATCATCATCGCTAGGATTTCAATCTTTCTTCTCTTGTTAGTTTAGTGGATATGATATTTTCAATTTTGTCTATAATTTTCTAGGGTTTCTAGGATTTGTTAGTAGTCTAATTCGAATCTTGATGGAGCTTTAATTTAATTCAATGTTCATAATCATTCATCTTATTTGTGTGTTTATGAGTTGATTGTTTGTTTGATTATTTGGCCGATAATTGAGCATGTTTTAATAATTGAATCAAAATTCGGGAGATGAGATTTAATTATGGAAGAATAAACACATGACACATAAAGATACTTAGATCGGGAGATTAAGGAATTTATGTGATGAGAAATCAATCTTGGGTACTTTTGGGAGTTGTTATGTTTCTATCAGATTGAGTAGGGATACCTCTGATGGCATAATGATCAACTGATTAATTGACTCGAGAGAGCTATTAATTGATATGTGTGATTGCTCATATATGATGATTGATTAATGAACTTGGATTGGTAAAAGTGATATCTTGATGAGAATTAGATAAAAGCATGTCCTAGAACCTGTTTCAGATTTTTGTTATCTTTAAGCTACCTTATTTACGTTATCATTGTTTCTATTGAATTAATCTGCAATTGATGAAATTTGATTTACCTAGATAAAATTGAGAATTGGATTTGAGTAGTTAATTAGTGCCTAGATAGATAGTCTCTGTGGGATCGACCTTGCTCACCACTCCTACAATTTACACCGTACACTTGCGGGCGTAGCTAAAAGAAAATAGTGAACAAGTTTTTGGCGCCGTTGCTAGGGACTAGAGTTTAGGCGCAATTAATATTTGAATTTTGTTTTTATTTTTAGTCTAGGATTTACCTGTATTTTTTCTTTTATTATATTTTTTATTTTTCAGGGAGTATCTGATACTTGTTTTTCAGGTGTTTTCAGATTGTGCATGAACACTCGCTCTGAAAAGGTGAACTTGAATGCATTAGATTTGGAGATTGAAGCAACCTGCAGACATCGTAAAACATGAAAACAACTTTTTGCTCCAATTCAGATGGCTGAAGACAATCCGATGGAACAAGTACTAAACAATCAAGACGGAGTGAATCAAGCACCACAAGTGGGTGCTCAGAGACCCATAAGAGATTACTTTCAACCTCAACAAAATGGAAGGGGGTTGTGCGACCACCTATTCGAGCGAACAATTTCGAGTTGAAACCGGGTCTGATCGCTATGGTTCAGCAAAATCAGTTTGGGGGAAGCCATTTAGATGACCCCAATGCGCATCTGGTGCAATTTCTTGAAGTTTGTGACACAATTAAGTTGAATGGTGTTTCTGATGATGCCATAAGATTACAATTGTTTTCCTTTTCTCTACGAGACAAAGCAAAGTTGTGGTTCAACTCACTCCCTTCAGGCTCAATTACTACATGAGATGGTTTAAGTAAGAAGTTTATATTCAAGTACTTTCCACCAAGCAAAACGTTGAAGTTGAAGAGTGAATTACACAGTTCAAGCAATTTGATGGGGAGTCCTTGGGTGAAGGTTGGGAAAGATTCAGAGATATGTTAAGAAGATGTCCTCAACATGGATTCCCTGAGGATCAACAGGTCTGTTTCTTCTACAATGGACTGTTTGGATCAACGAGAACAATGATAGATGCAGCGGCAAGGGGAGCTTTGTTAGCAAAGAGTCCAGATGAGGTAATATATATCCTGGAGGAAATGGCAACAAACAGCTACCAATGGCCGTCTAAGAGGAACACATATAGGAAAGTGGCTGAGATTCAAGGTCAAGACAAATTGTCCGTATTGTCCTCATAAATAGCAGCTCTCACAACTAAAGTACCTGCACTGGCAAAGGTTCAAACCCAAAGCGTAAGAAGTGTTGGGAGTCGAGGATGTGATTTTACCCAACAAGAAGAAGTAGAAGATGTCAACTTTATGAATGGGCAAAATTTCAACAACCAAGGCTTCCGAAACAACTAAAACTTTCGGAATAGGGGGATGTATTAGTATAAACACGGAGGGCGAATGATGAAAATTTCTCCTATGCAAACAACAAGAATGTTTTACAACCACCTCTGGGTTTTTCTGTTACAAATGGAGTCATTGATGAACCAAAGAAACCGACACTTAAAGATTTAGTAGGTGCATTTATGAATGAATCACGAGATAGATTCATAAGGATGGAAGAAAAATTTGATGCACGGATGAAGGCCTTGGAGTTACAAGTAGGGAAGATGGCTGAAAACATAGGGAATCAACATAAAAAGGGACAATATCCAAGCACTACTGAAATCAACCTAAGGGAGCATTGCAAGGCAATCCAATTGAGAAGTTGAATGGAATATGAAGGACCAAACATGTCAGTGGTGGAGGAAGATGAGAACGAGAAGAAAGATGATGAAGAAGTGGCGGAGCAAAAGGAAGTTGAAGTCGAACAAAAAGGGGCTGAGAAGCCAAAATCAAATTCTAACCCTTCACTCCCATTTACTATTTCTTCTCTTCCTTTTCCTCAGCGTTTTCAAAAAAAAAAGCTAGATGCTCAATTCGCTAAATTTCTGGAAATTTTCAAGAAAATTCACATTAACATTCCTTTTGCAGATGCGTTGGAACAGATGCCGAATTATGCAAAATTCTTGAAGGACGTCATGTCAAAGAAGAGAAAATAGTGGATTATGAAAGAGTTAATCTCACGGAGGAGTGCAGTGCAATCATACAACAAAAGTTGTCACAAAAGCTTAAAGACCCAGGGAGCTTCACAATCCCTTGTGTGATTGGAGAATCAAGTTTTGACAAAGCTTTGTGTGACCTAGGAGCAAGCATAAATTTGATGCCGCTATCCATTTTGAAGAAGCTTGGTCTTGGTGAAGTGAAACCCTCCACAATCACGTTGCAATTAGCTGATAGATCGATAACTTATCCCAAGGGGATCATTGAGGACGTACTAGTCAAAGTTGATCGATTCATCTTCCCAGTGGATTTCGTAGTTCTCGACATGGAGGAAGATCATATTGTGCCCCTTATTTTAGGATGGTTATTCTTAGCTACGGGACGAGCATTGATTAATGTGTAAAAAGGAGAGCTTACCTTGAGAGTGAATGACGAACACATCCTGTTCAACATTTACAAGGCCATGAGATTTCATGACAAAAACTAAACTTGCAGCTTCATTAGAGTAGAGGATGTATGTGTGGAGGATCAAATGGAGCAAATCTTGTCAAAGGACGCGTTGGAATTTTGCTTGATGGAATCGTTACAAACTCGAGCGGAAAACCTTGTTCTGAAAATGAGGTGATTATCGACTATGTGTATTGTTTGGAGGCATTACAAGAAATATCAAGGAAGAAATATGGCAAAAAAGTAAATAAACGAGAAAACGAGAAATAAGGAGAAGGAGGAACAACCAAGCACGACCGTGCTAGAAAACACGGTCAGACCGTGCCCGGTAGAGAATCAGGCCTGGACAACGGGGCATGATCGTGCCCCATGGCACGATCAACCGTGCCCGGATCGAGGACATGTAAGCAGATCGAGCACAACCGTGCTGAGGAGCACGGTCAGACCGTGCTCGACCGGAAAGAGTCGACTTCAGACACGAAAAGCACCGTATTCATTCCAGAATTGAAAAACCTTCCAGATCATCTCCAATATGCATTTTTGGGAAGTGAAAAAGCTAATCCGGTAATCGTTTTCTCTTCTCTAAACTCAGTTCAATTAGAAAAACTTTTACGTGTGTTGAGAGAACATAAGCATGCCCTCAGTTGGTCCATTTTGGATTTGAAGGGAATAAGTCCCTCCGTTGTTATGCATAAAATAAGGATTGAGGATACTTACAAACCTTCAATCCAGAACCAACAGAGACTTAACCTAATTATGTAGGAGGTGGTGAAGAAGGAAGTCCTAAAATGGCTGGATGCAGGAATTGTGTATCCCATTTCCGACAGCAATTGGGTAAGTCCAGTACAGGTGGTGCCAAAGAAAGGAGAAATGACGGTAGTCAAGAATGAGGATGAGGAGCTGATCGTCACTCGAACGGTAACAGGATGGCGGGTGTGTATTGATTATAGAAAATTAAACACCGCCACCCGAAAAGACCATTTCCCTCTCCCATTTATAGATCAAATGTTGGACCGTTTAGCGGGATATGATTATTATTGTTTCCTTGATGGATATTCTGGATACAATCAAATTGCGATTACTTCAGAAGATCAAGAGAAAACAACTTTTACCTGTCCATATGGCACCTTTGCATTTCGAAGGATGCTCTTTGGATTGTGTAATGCATCAGCCACGTTTCAACGTTGCATGATGGCTATTTTTCATGATATGATAGAAAATAGGATGGAAGTGTTTATGGATGATTTTTCAGTTTTTGGAACTTTCTTTGATATTTGTCTATCTAATCTTTCTCAAGTTTTGCAGCGATGCAAGGAAACTAATCTGGTTTTAAATTGGGAAAAATGTCATTTCATGGTAAAAGATGGAATTGTTTTGGGTCACCGTGATTCATCTGCAGGACTGGAAGTAGATAGAGCAAAGATTATGGCAATTGAAAAATTACCGCCACCAAAAACAGAAAAAGCAATCCGCAGTTTCTTCGGACATGCAGGCTTTTATCGAAGGTTCATAAAAGATTTTTCAAAGATCACCAAACCGTTGAGCCGATTCCTAGAGAAAGAGGCCGAGTTCAAGTTCGATGAAGAGTGTCACTTGGCGTTCGGAACATTGAAGAAGACATTGACGAGTGCACCAATTTTGGTAACTCCGGATTGGTCACAACCATTCGAGTTAATGTGTGATGCCAGTGACTATGCCGTGGGAGCTATGCTTGGACAAAAGAGAGATAAAGTGCTGAGGCCGATATACTATGCAAGTCGAACACTGGATGAAGCTCAATAAAACTACACCACTACGGAAAAAGAGATGTTGGCAGTCGTCTTCACATTCGACAAATTTCATCCTTACCTCATCGGCACTAAAACAATAGTTTATACTGACTATGCTGCAATTTGTTAACTTTTCGATAAAAAAGATGCTAAACCACGTCTAATACGTTGGGTTTTATTGTTGCAGGAATTCGATTTGGAGATCAAAGATCGTAAGGGCTACGAGAATGTGGTAACTGATCATTTGTCAAGACTCGAGAACGAAGAGGTGATCAAAGCGAAAAGATCAAGGAAAAATTCCCAGATGAGTGCATACTGGCTGTAAATGATGCTCCGGTACCATGGTATGCAGATATCGTGAATTACTTGGCACAAGGAGTCCTCCTACCAGATTTAAATAGGTACAAAGAAAGAAATTTCTTCATGATATAAAATTTTATATGTGGGATGACCCGTACTTGTTAAGGAGATATGCAGATTCAATAATTAGGAGATGTATCCCGCTAGAAGAATGGGATGACATTGTGGGAATGTGTCATTCATCACCCGTAGGAGGACACCATAGTGGGAAGAAGACAACTATCAAAGTGCTGCAATCAGGTTTGTATTGGCCAACTTTATTTAAGGATTGTTATGACTTTGTGGCAGGTTGTGATCGATGCCAAATGACGGGGACTATATCAAGGAAACATGAGATGCCTCTCACCAACATACTGAAAGTGGAGATTTTCGATGTATGGGGCATAGATTTTATGGGGCCTTTTCCCCCATCCAATGGATATAACTATATTCTGCTAGCTGTAGATTACTTGTCCAAGTGGATAGAGGCTATTCCCACCAAAACTAATGATGCTAAAGTTGTTCTACAAGTTTTGAAGAAAAAGATCTTCAATAGATTTGAGACTCCCAAGGCAATTATTAGATATGGGGGAAAACACTTCCACAACAAAATTTTTGCCAAATTGTTGGAGAAATACGGAGTAAAGCACAAAATGACATTGACATATCACCCTCAAGCAAATGGGCTAGCTAAAGTGTCAAATAGGGAGATAAAGGCAATCTTAAAGAAAACTGTGAGCGTAAACCGTAAGGATTGGGCGTTTCGTTTGGATGACTCCCTATGGGCTTATAGGACGGCATTTAAAACGCCAATTGGTATGTCCCCTTACCAACTTCTTTTTGGTAAATCATGTCATCTCCCGGTGGAATTGGAACACAAAGCGTTTTGGGCCACAAGAGCATTGAATTTCGACTACAAACGGGCAAGCTCAGATCGAGTACAAAACCTCTTAGAACTAGATGAGTTTCGAAATGATGCCTATGAAAGCGCTCGAATCTACAAAGAACGAATCAAACGCTTTCATGATAAAATGATTCAAAATAGGACATTCAAGCCAGGAGATCCGGTATTGCTATTCAATTCGAGACTCCGATTGTTCCCTGGAAAATTGAAGTCAAGATAGTCGGGACCCTTTTGGGTGAAGAAAGTATTTGATCCAGGCTATGTCGAGTTATTGGCAAGGGATGGCCGCACGTTCCCCGTAAACACACAAAGGATCAAGCTATACTATGGAAATGGAACGAAGGAGATGGCCAGGTGCATTTATTTCATAAATGACTCGTAACAGGTAAGTTTTTGTCTCGTATGGCTGAAGATGTAAAACTTAGCGCTACTTGGGAGGCAACCCAAATAGTTAGGTCTCGTTTTTTATTTATATAATAAAAAATAAATAAATAAATAAATAAGTGAAGCACGGTCGTGCCCCATGAGGCACGATCGTGAGCCATCGACCTGTGGGCCTGGCAGACTGGGCACGGTCGACCGCGCTGTGGAGTACGGTCGTGCCCCATCTGGTCGAGATTCAAAAGGGTGAAAGGGGGAAAGAATTTTCACAATTCTTCCCCCAAATTCGAAACCCTAAGCACCAAATTAATGAATTACACATTTTTCTTCCGATTAATCACTCTTAAACACAAATTCATCACTCCCCTACTTCACGTTAACATCAATTACTTGAAATTTTGGATGAAAAAGTGCCCCATTGTCATTTTGGAACCATCAAGTGCACATTTCGTTTTTCGTCAAAAAAGTATGTTACTCTCCGATTTTTTTTCAGTTTCTTTTGCATTGGAACGAATGAATATGCGTTGGGAAGAGTTTTAATCGGAGTAGAATTTTATTTGGAGAAATTTTGTCATTGGGGACTTTTATCGAACACTTGGTGTGCCATGTGATTTCTTCAACTTGGTTGGAATTTTGAGCATGATTGGTTGTGGTTTTCAATGATTACGATATATTCTATTGTATGCAATGATGAATTGATGAATATGGGTTAGAATTTGGAATTTACTTGTGTGTGTAGTTGAGATAGGGATAACAATGTGAATTAGGCTTGTGTTTAAGTTTCGGGGAAACTATGGTTGTTCAATGAAAAATCTGATATCATGTACAACTGATTGTGGTTATAATTGCAGGATTAAAATGGTTGGAGGAAAAAAGCGAAAGACAACCAATGGCGCTTCGACTAACTCTTCGATCCCTCAACCCACCTCTCTTACGCATTACGAGGTGCGGTTAACAGATCCTGAACATCAGGCTTGGTGGGACGCATTGGTTGGAAGACAAATTGAGGCTACCCGGTACGCCGATGATAGTGCTCTACGGATTCTTGGTCTCCACGATGATTTTTGGAGATTAGTGGACAGAGTCGAGTGGACTAATTTTTTCAGAGGGCGATGGAGGACTTATCCGAAGATCGTGCTGGAGGTCCTCAGCACACTTTCAGTCAAGGAAAGGACATGGCCTCCGATGACCCCGGAAAGCATAAGTTTTCGGTTACAGAACAGGCCATATGAGATTTTGATAGAACAATTCCGGTAGATATACCACTTACCGACCGAGGCTACTACAGTGAAGCATCACAAGCACTTCAGAGCCGCGGAGTTTTGGGGCCTATTCACCGATTGCAGCGTCCAAGATCCGGTACCATGGGATGCGAGAAAAGCAAAGGCCATGTGGATACGCAACCCGATCTTCAGATACATTCAGAGGGTGCTGGCCAAGACGATCTTTACTCGGCATGATAGCGGTGGACTTCGAGTGGATGAGTTGTACATTTTATACTACATGGTTCAAAACCGAGCGATGGAGATTGATGCCGCTACATTTTTGATCAGGCAGATGAGTAGGATTGCGAAGCAGCCCAGTGGAGTTATTGTCATAGGTGGCCTGATCACCCCATTGGCGCTGCATGTTGAGATGCCACTGGATTCATTTTCGTATATGCCCGAGTCGACAACGATTGACATGCAGACGCTGGTTAACCAGCATTTCATCTGTCTAGACCCGATGGGCCACGGTTATTTCTTTCAGCAGAACGGGGCTCCGGGATTCCCACTGCCAAATCCACAGTTCACGACTGTGGGTGACGAGGATGATAGTTCGGGCGTGCTAGACCAGCAAAATTGGTCTATGGATACTCCTGTACACATAGCCCTCTCTGACGATATGCCATATAAGCCAGCGCTGCTCGATATGTCAGATATGCAGCGCGAGGTGATAGAGGAGGAAGAGGCATATGAGAGAGGACCAGACTATGGATATGCAGCACCTCCACAGCCTGAGAAGTATCTGCAGCAGCAGCGACAGCACGATTACACTCCTCAGTACGACGTTAGATTCGGAGCGTTGGAGACCGGCTTAGACGAGCTGCGAGGGGAATTTTGCGACTACCGGGCGACGATGATGGATTTCATGACACGCATGGACCATTGGAGGATCTCCATGGGCCATGTCTATCTACCCCCGCCACCCCCGACTGAGGATTGAGCGACAAGAGGTTTTGTTGCTCCTGTTTTCCTTTTCTTTTGTTTTTAGTTTTTTTGTTTCGTTTCTTTGTTTGGTTTCCCCGTTTTCATGTCTTCTTTGGAATTGTAGACTTTAAGTTTGAGGGATGTATTATTGAAAAACGAAACGAGGAAAATTTTTTGGGAATTGGAAATGTGTTTTAGAACCGCATGATTATATGTTCGATATTTGTTTTGTTTAGATTACATGATTAGTTGCGTGATTAGTTGACGATGACTTGAAATTTTTGAGGTATAAGAAGGAAGCATGAAATTGAGTAAATGGAAGTAGATCTATATTGCTTGATTGAAGTTGAAAGTTTGTTTCGAATTATTTTTTGTGAATACATCTGAGCATGCAATGATTGTGTATTTTTAAGGAGTATGAAAATAAGCTTGTGAGATTTGAGCCTTGACTTGATATTACACCAAGTCTTATTTTCTTGATTGTATGTTGGCGATAATCTTGTATATACCTCTAGAACTTGCTTTGGTATCTTCTTTGAGACTACAAGTACATGTGGATTTTTGAAAATGATATAAGGCCATCTTTGTTACTATGAGTCACTTAGCCAAATAATTTCTCACCGAATCTGATTTATTTCCTTTGTTAGCCCTGTTGAGCTTTTGAACCTATTTCTTTGTTTAGCCTAATATCAGGGCCTATATTTCGAGCATACCCACCTACGATTTTAAAGCTTAATTGGGAAGTTTACGTAGAATTGGAGAAAGAATTTGGTGGAGTATTTCAGTGAAAAAAAAAGAGACCAAGTAAAAAAAAGAAAAGAGAAAAGAAAGTGTGTACTTGGCTTAAAGAAGGGATAGATAAAAGGAAAATTTTTGCATGAGTTGTGCCTTTTCTGGAACTCAAGTGTATAATTGTTATTACGAGTTGTGCCTTTTTCTGGAACTCGATCGAATGATGACTGTGATTGGAATATTGCTGGAACTCATGTTTTGGGAGACGCAGTTGATTGGAGATATATGATAAAAAAAAAGCAAGACTTTGTGGATTGAAATGAAATTTGTGGAGGAGCTTCAATCATCTATTTGAGTAGTCACTTTTATCCCAAATTTTTCCTACCCTGTCCAAAGAGTCTCATTGCGTCCAAATGGAAGTCCTTGTTGATTCTTAATATTCGCATGTACAACCGTAGTGAAGAAGTGAGACGATCTGCAAGCTTATGGTAGGTTTTACTTGATTTATCGTTTTGAGCGTATACATATCCTATTTATAAACACTGTTGAGTGTGAATGATACACTATACCTTGTGAGGTTCATTACTCCTTGAAAGTGCATGATTATGAATTGTTTGAAGTATTTATTATAAGTTCGGATGAATTTTTTGATATCAATTAGGTGTATATGATTTATCGTTTGTGATACTTGATGTCATGGCTTGTGCTTCGTTTAGTAGGATGTTAGTTTTGTTTAGGTTTATCATTTGAGTAGTTAACGTTGCTCGAGGACGAACAACAGTTTAAGTTTGGGGGATTTTGATAAATGCCAATTTTCACCTATTTTTGCGTATGTTTATGTATTCATTTGAATGGGTTAGCTACGTTTTTATGGTGATTATTGAGATAATTTATATATAAGATGCATTTGACGGGTTTGTGTTGAGTCTCATGATTTTAATGAGGAAAAGTGTAAGTTTTGAGTGAGATGTCTGAAAAGGCGAGCACGATAGTGCTGAATAGCATGGTCGGACCATGCACGACAGGATTCAAGACTGAAGGATGGGGCACGACCGTGCAGTATAGCACGATCGTACCAGAATGCGCGATGGAAATTGGACAATGGGGCACAACCGTACCGTGTAGCACGGCCGTGCTCGGGCGCACCGCGAATTTGGTTGTTTTTGCGTATTTTCATTCTTTGATTGATATAAAAGACTTGAGAGGCGAAAAGAGAATGGGATTGGCGAAAAGAGGTAGAGAGAAGAACAAGAATTCAAGAATCAAAGAAAGTACGAGATCACCGTCGCTAGGATTTCAAGCTTTCCTCTCTTGTTAGTTTAGTGGATATGATATTTTCAATCTTGTCTATAATTTTCTAGGATTTGTTAGTAGTCTAATTCGAATCTTGATGGATCTTTAATTTAATTCAATGTTCATAATCATTCATCTTATTTGTGTGTTTATGAGTTGATTGTTTGTTTGATTATTTGGCCGATAATTGAGCATGTTTTAATAATTGAATCAAAATTCGGGAGATGAGATTTAATTATGGAAGAATAAACACATGACACATAAAGATACTTAGATCGGGAGATTAAGGAATTTATGTGATGAGAAATCAATCTTGGGTACTTTTGGGAGTTGTTATGTTTCTATCAGATTGAGTAGGGATACCTCTGATGGCATAATAATCAACTGATTAATTGACTCGGGAGAGCTATTAATTGATATGTGTGATTGCTCATATATGATGATTGATTAATGAACTTGGATTGGTAAAAGTGATATCTTGATGAGAATTAGATAAAAGCATGTTCTAGAACTTGTTTCAGATTTCTGTTATCTTTAAGCTACCTTATTTACGTTATCATTGTTTCTATTGAATTAATCTGCAATTGATGAAATTTGATTTACCTAGATAAAATTGAGAATTGGATTTGAGTAGTTAATTAGTGCCTAGATAGATAGTCTCTGTGGGATCGACCTTGTTCACCACTCCTACAATTTACACCGTACACTTGCAGGCGTAGCTAAAAGAAAATAGTGAACAGTCATACTTGATTTCTTTCAAATCTATTCAGTTCTTCCTGCATGGCTTGAACCCAATTATTGTCCTGACGAGCTTCTTCAATGTTCTTTGGCTCTATTTGAGATATAAAGCATGCAAACATTGTTTCATGAGAAATAGACCTTCTTGTTCTTACTCCTAGTGATGGATCTCCAATGATGAGATCTCTGGGGTGATTTCTTAGCCATGTTCTGTCAGGCTCAAAGGTGTGCACAGGTCTAGGTTGCTCCTCATCATGCAGTAAGATTGTGGGTTCTGCTGCTGTAAGAATGTCTGTTTTATCCAGAGGTGTAGACTCTTTTTCTTTGTCTTCTGCTGGAGGTAGAACTCCTTCAGTATAGGGAACATCATTTTCTTTCAAGGGGATTGTTCATTCAACAGGTTCTTCCAGCTTGCTAGTGTCATAATGTGGTTCATCAAACACCATATAAATTGACTCTTCAACCACCAAGGTTCTTTTATTGAAGACTCTGAATGCCTTACTTACAACTGAGTATCCAAGAAATACTCCTTCATCTGATTTTGCATCAAAGGTCTTTAGATGCTTCTTTCCATTGTGGAGGATATAACACTTGCATCCAAAGATATGCAGATAGAAAATATTTGGTGTATATCCATTCCAGACTTCATATGGAGTTTTGTCTAGATTTTTGTTAATCAGACATCTGTTCTGAGTGTAGCATGCAGTGTTTGTAGCTTCAGCCAAAAATCTCTTGGGTATTTCTGCCTCTGATATCATTGTTCTTGTTGTTTCATTAAGTGTTCTATTCCTTCTTTCAGCAACACCATTCTTTTGAGGTGTTCTTTCAGCAGAGTACTCACGACGAATATCATTATCAGAACAGAATTTCTCTATGAATTTATTGGTGAACTCAGTCCCTCTGTCAGATCTAATCTTCACAATACTCAAATTTTTCTCATTTTGAATCTTTTTCATGAGGTCAGACAGCTTGTTCTGAGTTTCTGACTTCTTAGCAAGAAAGATAGTTCAGGTGTATCTGGAGTAGTCATCTACTACCACAAGTGAGTACTTCTTCCCACTTATGCTCACTGGTTCTACTGGTTCAAAAAGATCCATGTGTAGAAGGTCTAGAATCCTGTGAGATGACTTCTATAACTTGTCTTTGAATTAATGAGCTTTTTACTTGCTTGTCTTTCTAACAGGCTCCACAGATGTTTTCCTTTGTGAATGCTATATTTGAGAGTCCTCTTACAAGTCCTTTTCTTTTTAACTTGTTTATAGTCTTGAAGTTCAAATGACTAAGCCTCTTGTGCCACAGCCAGCTCAGCTCTGGTGGACTCTTTATAATGAAACATGTAGGTTGAATAGAAGAGTTCCAATCTGCAAGATATATGTTTCCTCTTCTTGTTCCTATAAGCTTGACTTCATTTGATTTGTTGTCCTTGATTAGGTATTTGTTGAGGTTGAACTTCACAGTGTATCATTTGTCACAAAATTGACTGATGCTCAGCAAGTTATATCTGAGTCCTTTCACATAGGATACATCCTTGATCTTGATATTTCCTTTGACCAGATTTTCATTTTCTTTTGTGCTTCCTTTGGAATCATCTCCAAAGATAACCTTTGGTCTTTTGCATGGTTGGAAATCTTTTAAGGCTTCTTTGTTGCCAGACATGTGCCTTGAGCAGCCACTATCTATGTACCATACTTCACTGCTGTAACCTGCCACTAAAACCTGCAACAATTTCAGACAGATTTAAGTACCCATTTCTGTAAGGGTCTTTTGGGGTTAGTTTTTTTTGGAACCCAAACTTTCTTAACAGAAATGACTTTTCTGTAAGTATTGTTTGTTTTCTTTCTGTAAGCAGTTTTGTTTGAAAACTGCTTCTTATATATGTGTGTAGAAACTATATGTGTGATACCAACACTTTTGTAGATTGAGCCTAGATACTTCTTTCTGAAGCTTGCTGCATCTTCAGTTATCAGACTCATATGCTAATAGCATCTTCGCAAGATCAATGTTTTTACTTCTTAGTTTTTCATTTTCATCTCTTAAGTTCTCATTTTCAACATTTAGCTCCTCATGAGTTGAGTTTATCTGCTCAAAATCACTCATGATCCTCTTGAGAGAGTGGATCATGTTCAGCCCCTCTTTTTCATGTATGGACAGAGGTTAATAGTTTACTTTATCTTCTTCACTGTCCTCATAGTCTTTTGGGATCAAGAAAATCAATGATTCTTCATCTGAGGATGAGGTCTCACTGTCGCTATCTGAGGATTCTACAGCTTTCAGCATCACCTTGGGGACTGCTGTATCTTTCGTTTTCTTCATTTCTCTAATGAGGGCCTTAGCGTGTGTCTATCATATCTCATCTTTTCTCTCCTCTGTTCTTTTTCTCTTTCTGGATATTTATGGACTGTTGGGTGTGGACAACTTCTTGCATAGTGTCCAGACTTCTTGCAATTGTAACATAAGTCAAGATTATTTGAATTTGATTGAGAAGAGAGAGATACCTAAGGTGGTGGATGACTTTTTCTGAAGTCACTCATTTTGTTGTTGTTGCTGTTACTTTTCATAAATCTTCCAAACTTTTTTAGAAGAAGAGTCATATCCTCTTTTGTATCCTCAGAAGTGAGTTCTGACTGCTTGCTGCAACTTGTGGTTGTTGTATCTTTCGTACTTCTTGCAGTCGGTACAGTGACCTTGGAACTCGATTCTTCTACCTCATTTTTCCTTATGTTAATATCATACTCGAAGGTTTTGAGGTCAGAGAAGATGTTGAATGTGCTCATGGATTTCAGATCCATTGACACTCTCATAGTGGTTGTTTTGTTATCCCACTCCACTGGAAGGGCTATCAATACTTTTATATTTTTCTCCATCTGAGTATAGTGCTTGCCCAGTGCTTCAAGTTCATTCACTATTGAAGTGAATCTCAGGTCTAGCTGCTCCAGAGTCTCTTCATTCTTCATTTCGAAGAGCTCAAATAATTAGGTGGCATTGGAGATCTTGTTGTCTTTGGTAAGTTCTGTGCCTTCACATATTTGCTCCAACGTTTCCCATATCTCCATGGATGTCCTGCATGTTTTAATCTTACTGAAGGTTCTTTTATCCAATGTGATGAATAGAGTGTTTTTAGCCACATTGTCCAAGTTGACTCTCTTCTTATCTTCATTATTTCATTCATTCATCTATGTCTCTCCCCAGCACGGGATTCACCTTGATGGGAATAATCAGTCCTTCAGTGATGACCGTCCATATTTGTTGGGATTTCGATATTTAGATTTTGATGAAATAAAATATATATGTAATAAGAAGTTTTAAGTACCTCATTTTTCACAATGTTTAAGTGAAAGTATAGACTAGATTTGTGTCTAGTTATAGGAGCTGAAAGATGGAGGTTTTATAAGTTACATAGCTGCATCAAGTGTATCGGAAAGAAGCTGCTGCAAGAAAGCAGATACAGCATCGCTGCAAGAAAGCAGTTACAGCACTGCAGCAAAGTAAGAAAGAACGGCGTGCAGCATCGCTGCAAGAATAGGATATATGAGTACTGCAAGAAAAAGATACAGCAGTACTGCCCGAAGATACTGCAAGCAGGTCTTAGTTACAACAACACTGCAAGGGAGTATCAGCTGCAAGAAGACCTAGGATACAATGCAAAGCTTACTGTCCAAACAGTCAACAGTGCCAATAATAAACAGAGAAGTATCCTGCAATCCGAGAAAGGATAAATGCAGTACGAAGAACAAAGATCCAAGCAAGAATAAATAGAGCCGTTTGAGACAAGATCAAATTACAGAAACGAGCCAATACAAAGATGCCACGTGGACTGACACGCTGCAGAAAGCTGCTAGCCACAACTGCCGCATTAATTGCTTCGAAAGAGAAAGTCAAGTTGCATTAAATGCGAGTCATGCCTTTGGTCAAGGTACTTCAAATTCAAAAGAGAGATGTCTCCTTCAACGAACATCTTCTCCTACAAGTATAAATAGAGGATGAGAAACACTAAAGCTGGTTACTGAAACATTTACGCAAAAACTCTAAAGCTTTCAAGTTACAAACAATCAAATCTACCATCAGTTTCAGTCACTCAACCACTATGAAGTGAAGCAAGCTCAAAGCTGAAAGATCCTTCGAAGGATTCAGAAGCTCACTTCACCACACCAGTTGAAGAACAAAATGTATATACTTTTAACCTTGTTCTGTGTGCTTAGGTTGTTTTAGAGGTGTCGAACAGTTGATAGGAGAGATCCTTGCTATTTTGTATAAGTTGTCTAGAGTTAGGCAGATTCCCTATGTGGGAGTTTAGAACCCTGTGTGGGTTAGCCTTTAGAGTTTGCAGTTGCTGTGTGTACGCTGGACTCTAATAGGTGGTTACTTTGTAAAGTTGCTAGATTGTTAGGAGGGTCCTGTAATTCAATCTTGCTTAACGAAGTTCCTGCTCGAGGTAGCAGTAGAGTGGATGTAGAATGATTACACCACCTTCGAACCACTATAAACCATAAGTGTTTTATTGTTTTCTTATTTGTGTCTATCTCATTTTACATATATATATCTCATAAGCATAAAACATTTTGAAAAGGATCATTTTTGAGAAAACTAGCCTTGTGTTATAAATCGTAATTTTCTGCTGCATATAAACTCTAGTTACAGTGTGCAGCATTGCATCCTAGTGCTGTAAGCAGTAACTATCTGGCGCTGTAAGTTCGAGTAACTTGCAGAATAGAAAGGTTTTTCGAAAGATTTGAAAAATCGATCAAGGTTCATTCACCCCCTCGAACCTCGGACACCACTTGGGACCAACAATATTTCATCGTTCATAGCTGAAAGATGTACCTGCATTCTAATCTTTCAGTCATTATATTCCTCTATGGAAAACATAGGCAACTTATGGTTTAAAGAATCCATAATATGTTAAAATATGAGATTTTTCAAAGATGCAGAGAAAACAACGGGTAAGGGTTGGATCTGGGTAGGTGACTAGATAAGTTGGCTTTTAACCTAACTCGCTCTGATACCACTTGTTGGTCCCAAATGGTCACGGAGGTTCAGAGGAATGGAGTGAATGAACCTTCATCGATTTTAAAAATCTTTTCAAACTTACTATTCTGCAAGTTATTTGAACTTACAGCACTAGGATACAGTGCTGCACTTTGTAACTTAGAGTTCTACGCAACGGAAATTATGTTTTGACTGAAGGTTTGTTTTCTCAAATATGTTTTTCTTTTCAAGATTCTTTTATACTTATGACAAGATATATATGAGATACAACACAGATAAAAGAAAACAAATAAACACTTATGGTTTATAGTGGTTCGAAGGTGGTGTAATCTTTCTACGTCCACTCTACTGCTATCTCGAGTAAGAACTTCATTAAACAAGATTGATTTACAGGAAAACACCTAACAATCTATTAACCTAACAAGTTAACACCTACTAGAACTCAACGTACACACAGCAACTGCAAGTTTTAAAGACAAACCCATACCGGATTTCTAAACTCCCACACAGGGAAGTTGTCTATCACCTAGACAACTAATACAATCAGTAAGGATAAATCTATCAACTGACGACACCTAAAACAACCTAGCACACAACAAATAGATTAAAGTACATAAGTGGTTTCTTCAACTGGTGCAGTGAAGTGAACTTCTGAATCCTTCTTCAAATCTTTCAGGTTGAATCTGGTTCACTTCACTTTAGGTCGAGTGACTGAAACGTGTGAGATAGCTTGAGAATGCTTTGAACTTTTTGAGCGTAAATGTTTCAGTAGTCAGCTTCAGTGTTGCTCGACCTCTATTTATACTTGTAGAAAAATATCAATTGAAGGAGATATCTCTTATTTGAATTAAGGGTACTGATCAAAGACATGATTCGCATTAAATACGTCTTGACTTATCTTCTCAAAGCATTCATTGCGGTGGTTGCACCTCACAGCTTTCTACAGTCTGTCAGGCAACGTGTCGCGTCTGTATTGATTCTGCACCTGTAACTTTGAACTTGTCTCGAACGGCTCTAATTATACTTACTTTGTTCTTCATTCCTCGTATTGCATTTATGCTTCCTCGTATTGCAGAGTGTTGCTTCTGTTTGTTGTATTCGAGATTTGTTGGAGTATGCAGCAAGTCTTGGCTTGTGCTCTGTATCCTCGATCTTCTTGCAGCAACTTCTTTCATACAGTACTGTTGCATTTCATATTTACAATGGTGCTGTAACTTTTACTTGCAGCGTCACTGTAACTACTTCTTGTAGCGTAGTTAGTTTTCTTCTTACAGTTGCATTATAGTAACTTCTTCCTACATCCAGCATCTTCTGCTTGCAGTATTAACTTGTTGTATTATTACAGTTCATACTTATAGTGTCTTTATACTTTCATCTTCTTGATGCAGCATGACTTTGTTGAGATCTCCCATCTTTCAGAACCTATAAATATAGACTCAATCCTAGTCTACATTTTCACTTAAACATTGTGAAAAATGGGGTACTCAAACTTCCTATTACATATATGGTTTGTCTCATCAAAATCTATACACTGATATCCCAACACATTCTATAATCAACAGCACACCATATAAACAATATTGTATCCCAATTTACCGAGCTTATTGATTTCATGAATAAATCTCACCCATTGGTATATTAAAAAAACATATATCGAGTATACGTGCTTGTTATTATATAATGATTAAGAGGATGCACATCCATAATAACAGAGGTCTTGTTCTATTATATAGTCAGTATAAATCGAACAACCTCAATTGGTCCTGCTTAATACACACAAAGTGTACTAGTGTAATTTTATAGTCAAGATAGACTAATACCAAATTACACTACAACCATTCCAATGATTTGTCCAAATTCATCTTGGTTGTAAGCTACTATTTATAATTTATAAGGAACTAATAACATGATCTTCTATATGACACCACACACTATGTTATCTACAATATAAATTATTTGGACAATTACAATAATATATATAATAAATATAAAATGCAAACATTTGATCATAAAAAATTATCGTATCAAAAATAGATGTTCATACAAAAGTTAGGCTTATAGTGTACATCCTAACAGTCTTTTGGTATGCATATAGATAGAGATATAAACTATAATAACATTTTAGTAATTTCACAAATATTCATTTAAAAATTGTGGTGTCCTAAATACTTTTTATATGATGTTAAATTGTTAATAGCTACTCACATAAACAAAACACTAATTCTAGCTTCTTATGTGGTATTATCCAAACACATTTGATATGTGATGTATGATATATTTTTTCTAAAAAAAAATTGATCAATGATTTTTTTATTGTTTTAAAATATATCCCACGACAAACATCATGTTGGATTGCTATGATAATACAGGTCGAACATGCCCAATTAAATTGTTACAAATTCTCCTGTGCACTAGGTTTATGGATTTAAGATCCATACAATCCGGGTCGACCCGACCCAAATCCATGATTTTACCTTTTTTTCAAAAAAAAATTATGTGTTGACCTTTATGTATAAATGTTGTGACCTTTATGTATTGTAATTTAGAAAAAAAAAAAGAATTCAACAAATTTTGTACATAAATACCTTTATATGATATTCATGTGACCCTTATGTATATTAATGTGACCTTTATGTATAAATATTCATACATTTTTATGTATATTAATGTGACATTTATGTATAAATATTCATACCTTTATACAAATGTATGAATATTTATACATAAAGGTCACATTAATATACATAAGGGTAATATGAATATCACATAAAGGTATCTATGTACAAATTTTGCTGAAATTCTTTCTTTTTTTTCAAAGTTATTGTTACTAAAGATCGTAAAATTTGTACATAAAAGTCACCAAATTTATATATAAAGGTTTTGCCCTGAAGCAAAAAAATAAAAAAACACGTGAATCAAGTCGACCTGGATTGCATGTGTACCAGTTGTACAGTAGACACACTCTTAAATTGTAGATTGAAAAATAATAATCTCAAATAGTAAACTATTATTTCTCCCCGTGTCATATCAAAAGTTTGTTTCTAATTTTTTTTCCAAATAATTTAAAATCTATATTTAGACCAAAATATTTTATTAATTTTCTAATTTGTGATTTATTTATTAACGGCTTGTTTCATATTTGAAAATTTTTAAATATAAATTTTACTTTGAACGCATATTTTTTAAACTTCAATATTTTAGTTTCCTACTATAATCAAAATAATTAAATATCAATTAAAAAAAGTCAAATATTCCCCAATTGTTTTTTTCTTATTTACAATGTAACATACCCTTTCTTTTAAAGATAATTTTTTGACTAAAGCGCTACTTACATACAAAATTCACTCCTTTAAGAATAATAAAGATATATAAAAACAAGAATAATTATGAAATACATATTTCTAAAATCTATGAAATAAAACACTTTAAATAAAAAATTTCTACAATATTTAAAATTTAGGTTACCAACATCTACCGCTCGTGCACTATGTTTCTAATCTCTTTGTGTTGAAAACATTTTAACATAGAAGAGTGAGTGTTTGAAATACACTCAGTGGAGATCCTTAAGCAACATTAAATAAATTCAAATAAATAAATCATAACAAACATACACATGAGACCATAACAATTTAGCAAAACACTTAATTGCGGTTCTTGGCCACCATAGATACGGTTCTTCACCATCATAGATACATTTCATTATCTCATACACACATTTGGTTTGCCATTGATATATAATACATTTAATCATAACATGCTTCATATTTCCATTGATAAGTCTATAGTAAGATGTTCATAATTTGGTAACAATTTCATCGGTATATAATAAGAATAGTCTCATCTCATATACTCATAAAGATCACGTACTTGAGAGTACAAATTTTTTAAATGCATATAATAAAGGTTACCCTACATTAAAATCCGTATTGAATACCTCAGGATTTTTAAAGACTTTTGAAAATTTGGATTGAATACCCCCAGACTTTGAAAGTTTAAAAAAATCCGGCATACTCCACAACCAATACACCCCCCTTAGTTATAAGTTCATAATTTAAGATCACTAGTAATTAGAATACTAGCTTTAAGAACTTTCTTGATCATATAAGTTCATAATTTAAGATCACTAGTAATTAGAATACGAGCTTTAAGATTTTTCTTGATCATGAGAGATGTTGAACGGCCTTCCGATGATGTTGTAATTTAAAGAATAAAAGAAACGATTTTAAAGTAAATATCTAGTTTAATAGATGAAATTATAATGAAAACATGTTTATTAAAATATTAGAAAACTTAATTAGGCTTTAATTAGATATTGAAAGACTTAAATTTGGTTTAAGAAAATTAATTATAAAATTATTATTTAAGTTAGATTTTGAAGACTTGAAAATAATTCTAGAAAAGTTAATTATAAAGTTTATGACTTAAAATAATTTTGGAGATCTTTAAAATGATATTAGAAAAGCTCGTTATGTAACTTAGGGTTTATGTTAATAGATATTAGGAAATTTAAAAATATTTATAGAAGACTAATTATGAAATTAGAGCTTAATTAGATTAATTATAAAGTTTAATATATAAAATTAAACTTAATTGAATGAAATTAAAAAAATGAAATTGGAAGTTAGTTGGGGGAAATGACTTAATTGCAAAATCTATATAGTTAATTTTGACTTTAAGGGTCAAATTGAAATTATCTTAAATTGACTTTTGACTTTGGGGTTAAATTCAAAATATTTAAAAGTTGGTTATCTTTAATTGTAAAGTCCAAACTATTTTAGGTTGTTTCCATCATTCTATAAAATTCACGGGTTTAAATGAAGTTTCAGGAAGTGTAGGGTTTACAGTCCAATTATTAGAGAAAATAGGTTTTGCTAACAGTCCTTAAACTTGTCAAATTCTCAAATGGACCCCCTTCACTTTATTGCCACTGACCTACCACGGCCGGCGACCACCCGTCACCAACAACACTCTCAATAGCGAACAAACACCCTCACCCTCACCCAACCCCCGTCCCCCATCTCAGCCCCCTTCTCAGTCGCCCATCTCAGTATTCATCCCCGTCGTTTATCTCAAGCCCCGTTCCCAACACCTGTCTCAGCCATGTCACCCATCTCAACCCCCGTCCCCATCAGCCATCCTCCATAGCCGGTGACCTTACATTCATCGGCAACCACCCTCACATCACACAACCAACACACACATCAGCTCCTTCACCCAACACACCAACAAGCTCTCACACCACACACACCATCACCGCCATCAAGCGGCACCCTTGCACGCCCCTCACTGGTCCAACCATCACATAACAACGACAAGAGGGAGAGAAACAGAGGGCGAGAGAGAGAGAGTGCAAATAGAAAAGAGAAGAGACGAAGAAAAACAGACGAAGATGAAAGAGCTCGCGACTTTCGTCACCTTTTATCGACAATTCAACGAAGAAACATTGATTGTAGTCCTAATTTGAGACGATCCCGACTAGAGCTTTGTTTTGCTGTAGGACTTGATCAAAAAATGGAAAGGTCGTGGTGGAGGCCAAGAGTCGGCGGGAGAGGGAGAGAATAAATGAGGGTTTGATTGGTGTAGACTGTAGAGATAGACTAATGGGTGGTTTTTTTCCTCACTTATTCTCTTTTATTGATCCTAAAAAAACCAAATAACAGTTGGGCCTCAACAATAGGTCATTGTCACGGACTTGTTCCCTTAACAATAAACTGTGCGGTCTTTGCCCCTTAACCCGCCCCTTGCGGCTAGAAAAGTCAGCCTAATGTAGAACAATGTTATGAGTGAAGCGTGGGAAATTGACTAAGTAGAAGAGTTTAAGAGAGTATAAGAGGACTTTGGAAGATAGCACTTAAGTAATGTTTGGAAATGCTTTTATTTGCTTGATAATTACAAATGAGGGATCACCCCCTTTATATACTACTCCCCCTCCTTAATGGATGGTGGAGATTGATATAATCCAATGGTTAGGAGAGCTTCTCTAGATCTCTCCAAGAATATTCCTATAAATATGTTTTATGATATTTACCAAGAAAACTTGCTAGAAGCTTCCTACATTCTCTATACATTTTTCAACATTCTAGAACATTCTAGAGTTCTCTAACTACAATTGGGCTTGTTATTGTGCCAAATCAAATGATGGGTTGATTTTTAATCTCTTAGTCCAAATTTGCATGGCCCAACTTTAATTGGTCGTAACATTCTCCCCTGCCTAATTCGGCGATGTCCTCATCGTCTTGTACTCACGTAGCTTATCTTGGAACTACCACAAATCGTTCTCGAGCTCCCATGATGCCTCTGAATAGGGAAGTCCTTTCCATCGAATCAAGTATTGAGTACGAGGTACTACTTCTTTTCGTCAAATTGTTCTCTTCATAAGCACACTATCCATTTTTTTGTCATATGACTTAGTCACCATAGGTGGTGCTCTTTGGGAATGTCCTCGACTTAGGTCTTCCTCATCTCCATGATATAGCTTGAGTATGCTAACATGGAAGACCGAATGAATTCTTAATGAACTAGGTAAGTCAAGACGATAAGAACCTTACCTACCTTAGCAATGACTGGAAACGACCCCTCGAACCGTCGAACCAAGCCATTGTGCATGCCTTGTAATGCCTTGAACTGCTGTGGCAACAACTTCACAAGGACCTGGTCCCCAACGCTGAACTCCAACGGTCGTCTCTTCTCGTCGGCCCACTTCTACATCCGTTTGTGGGCCTTCTCTAAGCATGTTCGGGCTAAGTCATTCTGCTCATCCCACGACTTAGCCATTTTGGTAGCTCCGGGGCTCCTTCCATCCTAAGTCGTCGCTAACATATGTGGCGTCAGCGGTTGTTGTCCCGTTGCTAGCTCAAATGGACTCCGTCCCATGACCTTCTCCATTGCAAGTTGTATGAAAATTATACCACGTCTAGGAGCCTGGCCCAGTCCCACTGGTTGGCATTCACGAAGTGCCTAAGGTAGCACTCCAGCAAGGCGTTCACCCGCTCAGTCTGCCCATCGATTTGGGGGTGAAAGCTTGTGGAGAAGCACAATTCCGACCCAAAGAGTTTGAAAAGCTTCATCCATATGTCCTGTGAAGCGGGGATCTCGATCACTGATAATGCTCAGCGGTAGCCCCCAATACTTCACGACATTCTTGAAAAATGCCCTTGGCGCATCCTCTACCGTGCAGTCGTTTGTGCAGGAAATGAACGTCCCGTACTTTGATAAACAGTCTACCACCACCATAATAGATTTGAATCTCTCAGATTTTGGCAAGGCACAGATGAAGTCCATGGAGACAGACTCCCATGGTCGTTCTGGAATGGATAGTGGCTCGAGTAGCCCCATCGGCTGTTGGTTCTGTACCTTATCTTGTTGGCACACAAGACACGTTTGTACATAGAGCTCTATCTCGTCTTACATCTGAGGCCAAAAGTAGGCCGTCTCGAGCAGGGGTAATGTCCGTCGTTGTCTAGGATGTCCCGCCCACTTAGTATCATGGCATTTCCGGATGAGATCCCATCGCAGTCTGTCATATTTTGAGACGTATAGCCGTTGTCCTTTGGCAAGAGTAGTTCATCCTGTACCCAAACTGCTTGGTCTTGCCATTCTCGGCAAGTTTTTTTAGCTCATTAGCCATTGGGTCATACTCCAGGCCGTCCCGTATGCGTGCTTCAACGTCCTTTTTAGCTAAGAAAATGGCCGCCAACTCATTTTTCCGGCTTAAAGTGTCAGCTGCAACGTTGACCTTTCCCGACTTGTACTCCAATGTGTAGTCGAACTCGACAAGGAAGTCCTGTCACCGGGCTTGCTTTGGTGATAACTTCTTCTGGGTCTGGAAGTAGCTCGTAGCAACATTATCCGTCTTGATGGTGAATTATGACCCAAGAAGATAGTGTCGCCACACTCTAAGGCAATGGACGATGATCGTCATCTTCTTCTCCTGAACGGTATAACGACGTTCCGTATCATTGAGTTTGTGGCTCTCGAATGCTATTGGATGCTCCTCTTGCATCAACACCCCTCCAATAGCAAAGTCGGAGGCATTTGTATGTAGCTCAAATGTCTTGGTAAAATCGGGCAACGGCAAGACCAGCTTCTGACTCATCGCCGCCTTCAGGTCCTTGAAGGCATGTTGGCATCATTCAGACCAATCTCATGCTCTTCCCTTCTTGAGCAGGTCTGTCAATGGTGCCGCATGGGCTGAATATCCCTGTATGAAACAATAGTAATAGTTAATTAAACCAAGGAAAGAACGTAATTCCATTACCTGGTTGGGGCCTCCTGTTCCACGATGGCTTTTATTTTGGCATATAAAAGCTTCCCATGGCCGATAACGTGACATAGGAAGGACACCTCCTCCTTGGTGAACGAGCATTTCTCCTTCTTGACATAGAGTTGGTTCTCACGTAATACTCGAAAAATGGTGCGTGGTCAGCATGCTCCTCTAATATGTTGCTATAGATGACGATGTCGTCCAAGTAGACCACCACGAACCGATCCAAGAATGGTTCGAAAATCTTGTTCATCAATGTGCAAAAAGTGGCGGGTGTGTTAGTCAAGCCAAACGGCATGACTAACCACTCAAAGGAACCATAGCGAGTGATGCACGTTGTCTTCTGCTCATCACCCCTGGCTATGCGGACTTGGTAGTAGCCCTTTTACAAGTCCACCTTTGTGTATATCTTAGCCGCTCCAAGTCTAACAAATAAGTCAGCAATGAGAGGAATAGGGTAACGGTTCTTGACGGTTACCTTGTTTAGCACCCAATAGTCCACACACATCCCCAAGAAGCCGTCTTGCTTCTTTTGGAACAACACCAACGTGCTAAATGGTACCTTCGAAGATTAGATTTGCCCAGTATCCAACAACTCCATCAATTGCCTTCGAAACTCTTCCAACTCCGGTGGTGCCATTCGGTAAGGTACCATGGCGGGTGGTTTAGCATCGAGCTCCAACTCGATCTTATGATCCACCTCTCGCCTAGGTGGAAGCTCCTTAGGTAACTCAAGCGGCATGATGTCTTTGTTCTCCTCAAGAATGTCTTGAATGATTGGTGGCACATCGTCCCCCTGCGTCGGCCCACCGTCCTCCTTCAGCACAGCCAAGAACGTCGGCTCACCTTTCTCACACCCTTCGTTACTTGTATGGCCGACAGTTGTTTGGCCTCCCACGACCGCCCGTTGGTTGAGTCGGTGGTGGTAATCATACACGGTGTCCATTTCTCCAAAATACAAACGGTGTTAAATGAGGGCATAGGAATAGTGGTTACCTTGTGGAGAAAGTTCATGCCCAACACGACCTTAAAGTAGTCCATCGGTGCCACCGACAAGTCTACTTGGCCGATCCAAGTGCCTAGACGCAATCTCATGCCACGTACCATGTCGTTTAGCCATTGTGTCTTAGCATTAACAGTCTTGAGCCACCCCTGGCCCTTTTCCCATGATAAGCCAATGTGCTTGGCCTCCTCTTTAGTGACAAAGTTGTGGGTGGCATCTGTATCCACCAACGCCTTGGTTAGTCGTCTATTTATGTGCGCCTCGACGTACATCAGCCCCTTGCTAAATGTCGTCGGTATTGGTTTGGCCTTAAGGCCATTGAGGAGTTGGAGCGATCTCATGTTGCCCGTCTCCTCATCGTCAGCATGTTCCATCTCATGTCGTTCAACAAGGGCCGACAAAGAACCAAGTTTGGGACAATTGCTCATAGCGTGTGGCCCCTTACACACACAACAACCAACGTTCGGCACGAATGTCTTCTTCTTCTCTTCATACTCCTTGCGTGCCTAGTTCTTGTCACCTCTCTTGGGTGGTAGCGCCTTGCGGGTGTCCCGATCCTTCACATCCCATCTCTCTTCCCCGTCTTTACCTGAGTTCCACTTTTCCTTCTTCTTATCAGACGTTGAGTGGGGTTGGAACTCGGTAAGGGACTCAGTAGCGGCTATGGCTTCGTCCATCGAATGGATATCACGGCGTTGCAACTCTTGCTTTGCCCATGCCTGGAGACCGTCTATGAAGAAGAACAATAGGTCGTCTTCCGACAAGTTGGGAATTGAAGCATAAGGTTGGTGAACTCCTTGACGTAGTCTCGGATCGTACCCCATTGCTTCAACTCCTGTAATCTCTTCTGTACTTCATAGACGACGTTCTCCGGGTAGAAGTGTCGCTTGAGCTCCTTCTTGAACTCCTCCCAAGTATCAATCCGACACGAGCCCTTCTTGATGTCGGCATGCTTCCGTCGCCACCATAATGTAGCTGTATCTGTGAGGTAAAGTGTAGCGGTCTTTACCTTCGATCTCTTGTCGGTAAGGTTGATCGCCTCAAAGTATTGCTCCATCCTCCATAAGTAATTCTCTATCTCATTGGCATCCCTTACGCCGTTAAACCCCATCGGCTTGGGACAGTCCACCCTTGGACTGCTGGTGGTGATGGTTGCTCCTCCACTAGTGGCAGCCTTCTTGCATAATGCCAAGTCCTCCTTCATTTTGTCGATGCTCGCATGGAGGGCTTAAACGACATCTTTCATCCTCGCCTCTAGTCGGGTAAAATATTCCTCCATCTCCGTGCTAGCGTTGAGGCAAGATTGGGTACTTTTCTTTACCATCTCGAGCTGCTCGAGGACGTGGTTCTCTAATGTCTTGACGCTATGCTCGACCATCTCGATCCGTTCTCTCATCTCGTCAAGAATGTGGTCCGTAGGAGGAGCGTTGCTACTCCTACATTTCTTCTTTCCTTCTCCGATGGTAATGTTTCTCCCACGGTCCTCCGTTATGTGTGAGCCGTCAGTCGCCATCACATACACGTCACAACACAAAGCCCAACCTGGCTCTGATACCATCTATCACGGACTTGTTCCCTTAACAATGAATCGTGCGGCCTTTGGCCCTTAACCCGTCCGTTACGGCTAGCAAAGTCAGCCTAACGTAGAACGATGTTGTGAGTAAAGTGTGGAAAATTGGCTAAGTATGAGAGTTTAAGAGAGCATAAGAGGACTTTGGAAGAGAGCACTTAGGTAATGTTTGGAAATGTTTTTATTTGCTTGATGATTACAAATGAGGGATCACCCCCTTTATATATTCCCCCTTCTTAATGAATGGTGAAGATTGATTTAATCCAATGGTTAGGAGAGCTTCTCTAGATCTCTTCAAGAATATTCCTATGAATATGCTTTATGATATTTACAAAGGAAACTTGCTAGAAACTTCCTACATTCTCTATACATTCTTCAACATTCTAGAACATTTTAGAGTTCTCTAACTACAATTGGACTTGTTATTGGACCAAATCAAATGATGAGTTGATTTTTAATCTCTTAACCCAAATTTGCATGGCCCAACTTTAATTGATCATGACATCATGCTCCAAATGTTATAAGTGTTTTAGTTTTGAATTTTTGTTTTTATATATTCAATGTAAATAACAAATTAAAAATCATAATAATGATAAATTCGATATGTCATACATTAAAAAAAATTATATGAATATATTTTAGTTTTAAATTATGATTTATATAAAGATTTACCATCCTAAAATCCCTTACAAACTTACAAATAAAATAAAAAAACTAACAACAAACAAAATTTGAATGATAAATTCAATACATCATCTACTAAAAATGAACTATATATGAAGACATTATTTAAATTTAAACTTTTAGATTATAAATAAAATTGCAACTGATACTAATATTTTTGTACATTATACATTTATTAAAAATAACTTTAAATACAATTAATTTGTAATTATGAATTTTTATTTAATAAAAAAGAGTAAAAAATCTTACATAACTCTCTTAGAAATTTCATAACTATTGTATTTTTCAATATAAAATTAAATAATGAATAAAAAATTTAAAAGTTATATTAATTAGTACTCAATGGCCAAATCAAATATTAAGTAAGTTTGACCATAATAAATAATTATAATTAGAGTGAGGCTTGTGTGTAATTGTTGTATGGATCTTAGATTCATATAACGCGGGTCAGGTCGGGCCGAATCCGATCCAAATCCGCATATTTCCTTTTTTTTTTGTTTATCTTGACCTTTATATTGTGTTAGTCATACCTTTATATTATGTTAAGCATACATTTATGTAATACTTTCACTTTTTAAAAAAACCTTAATTTTGACGAAAAAACTATAATTCAACACAAAAACCCTAATTTGTACATATATATCTTTATGTAAATATTACGCATACCTTTAATTAATATTAGTCATACTTTTATATAATACATGAAGGTACAACTAACATAATTAAAAGGTATGACTAACATAATATAAAGATATGTTTAACATAACATAAAACCACAAATGTATGCTTAACATAACATAAATGTATGCTTAAGGTTACATAAAGGTATGCTTAATTTAACATAAATGTATGCTTAATATAATATAAAAATCCTAAAGGTATGCTTAACATAACATAAATTATACTTAATGTTGCATAAATGTATACTTAATATAATTTAAAGGCCCTAAAGGTATGACTAACATAACATAAATGTATGTTTAACATAACATAAATGTTTAGCACCTGAAGCGAATTTGGGTGAGTTTGAGCGCACTCGCCCAAGTGCGTGGGGGCGCGTGCACGTGCGTGGAGAGCGCATGAAGTAGTGCGTGGGTCAGGTTGGATCAGGTGTACGGATCCTAGATCCGTACACCAGTTGTATAAAAATTTTGTGTTACAATTAATACACAAAAAAATCAACTTACCAAAAAGAGAAAGAGTAGAGAGGATTTGGACGGAAAAATTATTTTGACCTATATGATATTGTGTTATTATATAATATATATATATATATAGTGTTTGTGTGCATCAAGTGTATGGATCATGATTTATATAACTAAGCATGTGCAGGTTAGGTTGGGTCAGCGGCAGACCCAGTAGGATATAAGGGGGTACAGTTGTACCCCCAATTTGGGAAAAAAATTTGTACTAGTTTTCTAAAAATCCACCCATTTTGATTTAAATACATATTGATATTAAAATTAAATATAATTGATATAAATATTAAGTTTGGCAAAAAAAAGACAAACTCACTATCTGCTACTTTGAGTTTAGAGTTCGGCAAGTTGATTTTAAAAATTGATTTTCTCTTCGTTTGTTACTTTTTTTCCTTTAGTCTTTACATTTTGCCTATGAAAATTTTAGTATTAATGGTTTAGTTATTATTTAGTTCATTTAATATTTGTTGATAAATAAGGAATTGTGTTTTTTGTGTGTAAAATTTGTTGATTTTGTAATAAATTTATTGTGAGTTTTTTTTTTTGAAGTGGTTGTGGGTTTATTGTAATGGATTTGTTATATAATTGAAGTTATTTATTTTTATGTGAATATATTCTTATTATTTACTAATAATTCATTTAGGAAGTGAGGAATTATACTCATAGAAATATATATATATATATCAAGACAACGAGAAAACAATTCAATCTCTAATAAAATATATTTTAAAAGATAAAATTTTAATGAATGTTTTGTTTGTAAAAATAAAAACTCGATTGACCAAACTTTAGTTGAATTGTAACTTTTATTTGATTCTTTTGTAATATGTTACGTATTTGCATATTTTCTTTCTAGTCTTTAAATGTTAAACAATGTTCATATGTGAATTTGTTCCTACTACCTTATGAACATTTGTTTGTACCCTAAATTCTCAAATCCTGAATCCATCACTGAGTCGGGTTCAATCCAAATTTGTGTCCAAGTTATTATTATTATTTTATGTCATAATATTTATGTTGTATGAATATAACCTTTATGCTATACTTGTATATCTTTATGTACATATATCATAACCTTTAAGTGAATAATTTAGACTTTTCAACATAAATATTCATGTACTATAGCTGAAATATTTATGTCATGTTAGTATAACTTTTATGTACATATATCATAACCTTTAAGCAAAATTATTTAGATTTTTTTCAGTACAAGTTACATAATTAAAAGTTATGTAACTTTTATGTTATATAAGTATAACTTTTATGTTATATTAGTATAACTTTTATGTACATTTACCATAACCTTTAAGTAAAATTAATTAGACTTTTTCAATATAAATAATACAAAAGTTATGTAACCTTTATGTTATAAAATATAATCTTCATGTATAGTAAAACCTCTATAAATTAATATCGTTGGGACCGGAGAATTTTATTAATTTAGAGAGATATTAAATAATCGATAAATTAATATTTTATTAATTTAGAGAGGTTTTAACGTATATACATAACTGACCTTCAATATTCAGAGGTTGTATAATCCATTTACAATGTATATTAGTTATTGATGATAAATAAATTAAAACACAAATTTTAATTACCATTCAAAGAATGTATACTCACATAATTATGTTAATTGGAAGTTTAAATAGTCTCATTCATTATTTTTTTGTCAAAGTAAAAGAATGACTCATGGACTAGGATTTTTTAGTTATTTTTTAATATAATATATATATATCTGGGAATTTTTTAATAATTATTAATTTATAATTTCGTCGGGACCTTAAATATACATTAGGATTTTCAAAAAAAATATTATCTTATTATTTAATTAATTGATGTCCAAATTTGAACTGGTCCCAAGTTGGGACCAGATAAATTATGAGTTTTATCGTGTATTATTTTGTGGAGGTTTTACTGTACATATATCATAACCTTTAAGTAAAATTACTTAGATTTTTTCAGTATAAATAACATAAAAGTTATGTAATATTTATGTTATACAAGTATAACGTTTATTTTATATGAGTACAACCTTTATATATAAATTTCATAATCTTTAAGTGATATGACTTAAACTTTTTTCAGTATACATAATACAAAATGTTATGTGAACAGAATATAAATGTTATGCGAACAGAACTAAAAGATTAGGTTCGTTAAACTAAAATGTTAGACGAAAATAACTAAAATTGCGCATGAAAGCTAGGGTTTGAGCGCAAACCCTAGAATGCATGGGCGCGTGTGGGGGTGCCAACATCTTCCAAATCATATGACGCGGATTGTGTGAATCATGACTCATGCATTTATGCATAAAAATAATTATATATATATATATATATATATATATATATATATATATATATATAAAGACAGCCCCATCAACTTCTAGGTACACTCTAATTTAAATATTTTTCAATTAAAAAAATTAAAGTATTTAAAAATACCCATTTTACCCTTAAAAAATAAAAATAAATAATTTTTTTTTGAACCCTACCCTATTTTTTGCAACTTCAATTTTTTTTTCATCTTTTGATGTTGTTTTTTTAAATTTCTTGAGGAATCAAATGCTAAATTAATGACGAACATCCCACAAATTAATCAGATGTATTAAAATCGAACGAAAAAAAAAAGCAAAAAATGATCTAATTCAACCATCTCCGTTCGGCCTTGGTTACGCAGTAGAATGTTCGGCTACCATGGCCGAACACACTATAACATGTTTGGCCATGATGACTCTCTTACGTGTTTTGTATTTTTTTTGTTCGATTTTTATATACTTGACTAATTTGTGGGATGTTCGTCATTAATTCAGCATTCAATTTCTTAAAAATTTAAAAAAAATAACATCAAAATGATGAAAAATGAAATAAAAAGGAGAGAACAGTGAAGTGGCAAAAAAGGAATATAATTAAAAAAAAAGATAAAATTGATATTTATTTAATATTTTAATTATTTAATTAAATTGTATTGGGGTGTGCTTAAATGAGTGCCTTCAGTTCTTCCCTATATAAATGATACATGATAGTGAGAGAAAGAGGAGGGAAAGGTTGTTGACTAGAGAGAGTGACAAGCGACGAAGATATATATATTAGAAAAGGGAAGATAGAGAGACAAATCTGTATTTTACGTATTGTTCCGAGATCAAAGAAACCAACAATGGTGGAAGAAATGGGAAGAAAGCCTCTTGTCTTTGCGTACTATGTATCGGGTCATGGATTTGGCCACGCCACCCGTGTTGTTGAGGTCTTTTTCTTTTTTTTCTTTATTTATCTCTATCATATATAGCCACTTCGATTTATTACAATTTTGATTTAGTTAAATCATACAAATGTACAATTTGTATGAGTGTTTCTCGAATCTTGATTGTCAGTGGAAGCTGTAAGTGTGTTGTCATCACACTGAATTGCCTTTTGTAATGTCAAGTTTCTGGATATGGTTTTCTGTGATTCTTTATTTGAAGTAATTAGTGTTAATCGTGGGAATTGCTCCAATGACGCCTAATCGAGATGGGTCAATGAGTTGTTTCAATTGTTTGAATAGACTCAGGCATTTAGTATGTGCGATCCGGGGCGTAATCCTGGACGGGAAGAATAAAATACAAAGGGTTTTCCTTGGTTAATTTTCAAATTTTCTTAGGATTTTATCTATTCTACACGTTTCGCTAAGATTTGAAAAATTTGAAAAAAAAAGAAATCAATTCATCAACGGAAACGGAAAGAGAGGGATTCGAACCCTCGGTACGAATAACTCGTACAACGGTAGTCTCGATTAAGAAAAGCTCCCCCCAGTGATGCTGTGTGAAAAGATATTCAATTTATTATTTATTATTGGCTTATAGAAGATGACATCAATTATCCTATCATTTCTGAGATTATATTAGCTGTGCAGATGATGCTGAATGTGATGCTTTTCATGAGAGCTAAAGCGGATGTATTAAAATTTCACTGAATGTGATCAAATAACTTATGGCTACTTGTTTATATGACTTGTTCTATACTTTTCATGTAAGATGTTGATGTTGATAAAAGATCTCGTTTCCTTAGTATTTGGTTTAATTTGGAAGATTCAGATGTTGATGCTGATAATTATGTGTCAAGGCCTCTAATCAAACAAGTGATGACATGAAGTTCTAATGATTTAATATCACATGCCTATGTATGTATGACTTGGTTCTAATGAAATCTTAGAACATTGCTTATGTGCAGGTAGTTCGTAACCTTGTCCTTGCTGGACATGAAGTTCATGTGGTTACTGGTGCTCCTGAATACATTTTCACCACTGAAATACAGTCACCTAAACTCTTCATCAGGAAGGTCAGTTAGCAAAACTATTCTAAAGTTTGGTTACATTTAGTTCTCGTTGATTTCACCTTGTTATCCAGTTCTTCATATTTAGTTGTTGCAAACTAAGGGATCTATTATCCTCACATTTCATTTTTGCCACTTTTACTATGTTTGGAGATACATGTTCAATCTTTTGGAGCTGTGCCATAAGATATGTTGTATGTTGAAAACAAGATAAACCTGTTAAGTGGATTTTTTGCTACATATTTACTTGGTAGCTTGACATATTAGTTTTCATAATGGTTTCTCCAATTTTGAAGCTGGAAACTTATGTGGTAAGTGTTTTATGTGTTCACTATATTCATAGCAAGATTATACTGATAAATCTTTACTTTAGTTGTTACGAAAATTGATATCTTAGCTGAGATGTATGTTATTGGATCTTGTTATCTTTTTATGGTAAGATATTGTTGTGGCTGGTTGATATCACTTTTTTACAGTATTAGGCTTGAGCCATTGGATGTAAATCTGATGCAGAATAATTAGGATTTTCTTTTAAAAAACTTCTTCTGCAGGTTCTATTGGATTGCGGAGCTGTTCAAGCAGATGCTTTAACAGTTGACCGTCTTGGATCCTTGGAAAAGGTGTTAGTATTCCAAGAAAATTAATTTAGATGAGCAGGGAGTTGTGTTTACTTCATTTAAATTACTTAATTTTCAAATTTCTCCTCAACTTTTGACCCTCTTTTTTTATATTTAATCCAGTATGTCCAGACAGCTGTAGTGCCACGGGCATCTATTTTGTCGGCTGAGGTTGAATGGCTAAAATCTGTCAAAGCTAATTTAGTGGTACAACTTCCCTAAAAAGTTTTCCTTCTTGTAAGATTAGTTTCTGGAATCACTAAAAGACCTTTTCAAATTCGATCTTCCCTTATTATTATTGTAATGAATGTTAATAGGTATCTGATGTTGTTCCTATCGCATGCCGAGCAGCAGCAGATGCTGGGATACGTGCAGTTTGTGTGACCAACTTCAGGTGATTATGGATACTTGACTCAATTTCTACTTATGTGAAAAATTATATTTACATGTAAAACAAATATGCTTAATTGGTTATCAGAGTACAGAAGGTCATTACATAACCCCAAAAGCTGTAAAGAAGCAATGATAATACAGAAACTAAAAAACAACACACACATTAGGATCCAAAGTGTTCATATATATTTTCCTTATCAGGTCTTTCTTGAATTAGTCAAAAAATCTTAACTGAAAAAAGGACAAAGCACATAAATGATATAAACTTATTTTAATACCCCTTTCAAGTTGGTGCATAGATTTTATTAAGCCCTACTTACCAACCAAGACTTCAAATAAAAATGAAACTAGCTCTTCTGCTGTTGTGTCTTGGAAGTAATGAATGTTGTGCATAACTCACTGCTTTCAAGCTTTTCTTTCATAACATGAATTTACACCTATTTGTTGCTTAGAAATTACGTGGCATGTATTGTTCTCTGTTTTCAAGTTTCTTGTAGATGAAATGACTATCCTCCATTTGTCTAGAACTTGGTCCAATCAATTGAAGATGGATTTTTGTTTGGCGCAAATTTTGTACTAAAATGGTGCAAAGGTTGCACCTTGGACCACTTTGGAGTTGATGGTTAGAGATGCTACTAGGCAATCATGCTGAAATTATTGTTTGGCATGCTTACGTAAATATCTTATAAGGGAATTTCATTACATTCTCTATGTCAAGCTTTTAATTTTTCTAGAGTTATCTTTGCTAAATTTTTGACAAACTCCATTTGCCACTCTAAGAATCAAGCAACCACATCCTGTTTCTTACTTGCTTAAGTTACTGATTTACCTCGTATATATATCACAGCTCTAGTAACATTCTGAAAACAAATTTACATGCTAATGGAGTATGCTTCAATGATTGTCACAGTTACAATTGCAAAGATTATATGCCCAAAAATTTGAAGAAAAACAACATAAAAAGAAAGCATTTTAAGAAAGAGTTTCTTATGAACCAAGTTATTTGCATATCTCATTAATATCGATCCTTTTTGTATATTTTAGCTAAAAATAAGATAAAACACACAGAGGTATAAACTTTCTAGCAATATAGTTCATATTTTCTTTTATTATTATATCCTTTTTCCTCATTTTGCTCATGAAATGTTGTTTTACTTATTTCTTTTTATATTATCTAAAGTAAATGGTTGTATGGAAATGTTGTTGTAGGTTTTTGTTTATGCCCCCACATTTACTAAGATTTGTTAAGGAGTCCATGGATATAATGGAACATGGTAGTTAAGATCTAATTGTTAGACATTTGATAATAGCAGTTCCTCCCATTGGTCTTAGATTTACTTTGATATCTACTGGAAACATGAAATTAGACTGTATAGTTCATGGAGTGTTGCGGTATGTTCCTGTGCAAGACAAACACAGAATAAACTAACAGAGTCGTAATGTTGTCTGTTATGTGAACAACACTACGTATAACATGCAGTGGAAAAACAAAAACAATAAGAAGTGTTGCTTGTTCTTCTGTAATAGAAGTTGTGTTGGTGGCAACCAGTTATGCACACAAATCTTGTGCAAGACAGCGTATAGAGAAAGTCAGTGAAGAGGCTAAAATTTTCTTCAGCCATTTGTTTACCATGCCTCCTGTAAGCTTATAAGTTAGAGCATCCATATCCATGACAACTGCTTCTTCATCTATGTCCTCAAGACCAAACACAACGTTTATATCAGCAGACTTAAATGAATAATCCATCTTGAGTATGTATCCACTGAAAATCAAAATGCAGACATTTTTACAAAGACCCTAGATTTGAGAGATTTTCTTCTTTGAAGAAGCCTCTTGGTTTGTATGTTATTTGATTGCATATACACAGTTTACTGATGTTACGAGTCATGTTGTCACATTCTGCATAACATCTATTTTTTTTTCTGGTTTTAGGACTTTTATACATCATATGCATGTTTTATTCTGGAAAATGTGTTTTTTTTAGGGATATTTGCTTGGACAATTCAAAAAATCTCTTAATGGCTCATTTGAAATGTGTACTACGTTTTTGATAAAATCATGAAGCACTTGGAGCACGGCGTTCACAACGACGATGCTTTTCAGACAGCGTAGTGATTGTTTTAATAAGTGTTGTGTGACCTAACACTCAGTACTCGGGGCATGACACTTGCTATGGCGATGCTACCTTGTCAAAAAGTGTATGGAGATACCACAACCGTAATGAAAAGTTGATCTCACGACTGAGTAACTAGAAGCACGACGCTTGTTACGACGATACTCTCTTTTAAAAAGGTTGGTTGAGATTGACATGTGCTAAATTTGTTTAAAAGTACACAATATTTGTTTAGCTTGATTCACAGGAATTGTCGTTGCAAATGTTTTCAAACATTAGGGAACACATAATTTGGGTAAATCTTTGTGTGCGATTTTTATGCTTTTGGTTATTAGGCATCCCTATATTTATGGCATATAATCATCTTTTCGTGGATACAGATTTTATATGGATAAGTTGATTCTATTTTGAATTTTGAATTTAGAGAATTAACAAACATCCTAAAAATAAGGAGTCACTAAATTCAAAATTCAAAATAGAGTCAATTTATCCATATAAAATCTGTATCCACGAAAAGATGATTATATATAATAAATCTAGGGATGCCTAGTAACAGAAAACATAAAAATCGCACACAAAGATTTACCCAAATTATGTGCCCATAATGTTGAAAACATTTGCAACGACAATTCCTAATTCAGGCTAAAAAAATATTGTGTACTTTTAAACAAATTTAGCACATGTCAATCTCAACCGACCTTTTGAAAAGAGAGCATCGTTGTAGCGAGCGCCGTGCTTCTAGTTACTCAGTCGCGAAATCAACTTTTCATTACGGTTGTGGTATCTCCATACATTTTTTGACAAGGTAGCATCGTCATAGCGAGTGTCGTGCCCCGAGTACTTGGTGTTAGGTCACACAACACTTATTAAAACAATCACTACGCTGGCTGAAAAGCATCGTCGCCGCGAATGCCGTGCTTCAAGTATTTCATGATTTTATCAAAACATAGTACACATTTTGAATGAGCCATTAAGAGATTTTTCGAATTGTCCAAGCAAATATCTCTCAGAAGAACACATCTTCCAGATTTGTGTGCATAATCCAAACGATTATAAAGTTAATGGGCATTTTCTACTTATTGTTATATGCATGAATACTTATGCAATAATATTTAGTATGCTTGTTTTTTCTTTTAGTAGAATTTTGTTGTTTCTTTCATGGTTTTGTTTATGTTTATAGTTGGGATTTCATCTATGTTGAATACGTGATGGAGGCTGGACGTCATAGTCACTCTATTATTTGGCAGGTGAAATTATGGTTATTTATTGAACTTCCATGATCGTTGTTGTTGTTGTAACAAAACAATCCTACAATCTTCCTAGTCATATTTCATATTATGTCACTTGAAGTTTGAGTAGGCATCATTCTTGTTTTGCCCACTCTATCTGATGTTAGTTGTTTCAAAGTTGTTATTTGTTCACATGCATCAACTCTTGTTGGATTGTATCTCCTCTGCCACATCTTGCTTCCTTTCATCTTCCATAATTTATTTTACCTAAGGACATCTCTGTAACAATATGAAGTTTCTTTGTCCTAATTAGGCATCTCCATTTACTCATACAACATTGAACATATGATGGTGGCATTGGGCAAACTTTTCCATTTATCGATAAGAAATTTTAATGGGAAGGTGCATGCATCATGTGCTGTATGAGAATTAGAAGAGCATAAACAAAATGAAAGCCCATGTTGAGCAGAAATTCTTTCAAGATCATCCCTCCTCAGTCATTGCTCTTCGCTCTTCAACTGCAGCCCCTTGTTGAATCAATATATAGAGAACATTACCAGTGAATCAAGAGCAAAAGGAAAATGTTATCTCTTCTCGATCATAATTATACTATATTCTACTTCTCATTAAGCATTAATGGTTAGAATACTCAGTATATTAATTTTACTAGTATATAGAAAAGGATTACGTGATAATTATTGAGAATGTGGATTGCTACATCATATTATACGATTCATGTAGATTTTATTTGGCTTCAATGTCAATTGTCAGAAATTGTATTGTTTGTTCAGTAACGAGTATCATGCTCAAGTCTTAATACTGGTCCATGAAGAATTTGTATCGTCATTTTAGATAATTAAATTGCTGTCAATCACTTTCGTAAATTGGAAACTGAGTGCATATGTTAATCACTTTCAGTTTGTTAATTAGCCATACTCTATGATGTACATTTTCCTTAATTCTTTTTCATGGTTTGTCATTCCTCTCCTTATAATAACTTGAAAATCCTTTTTTTCTTTTTTTCTTTTTTGTAATGAGATTTTTGCAGATAGCTGAAGATTATTCTCATTGTGACTTTGTTCTTCGGCTCCCAGGATACTGCCCAAGTATGGTAGTCCATCTTGTATTGGTTGTGCTTTTGTGTTCTCTTTCTTTCATTTCCTGTCAGTCCAAAATATGTTTCTTTCTTTGGTTGATACATTTATCGTGTTTGTTCCTGTCTCTATTTGCATGAATGTCCTTTTGGGTGTATGGTAACTCTATATAGATGCAGTAATATAGTTTTAAACACAAATCCCTTGCTGTGATGGACGGTATGGTGCTTAACACCAACCCCTTGCTGTAATAGTGCTTAACTCTGATCCCGCCACCTTTTATTGTAATCTGATATGAAGTTGTCTGCAAAACAAAAAATCTGCTGAATCACAGAAGAAATGGAAGCTTTTGTCTCAGTCATTTGTATACTGGTGAAAGTCCTAATCATATATTAATCCAATTCCAAAATTTGAAGATATCATCACTAGTCAAAGTCAAATATGATTAATGAAAAAAGCCAGCATAACAAAAAGGTGCTCTAAGATGAAGGAAAGAGAAAACCGATAGGTGAACTCTTTTCTTTCTTTAGATTTTGTAGCTAATTTGTGAGGGACCAGTTCTTAGTGCAGTAAATCAGTGGACATTTAAAGTATCAGACCAGAACCATGCGTTTTGAGGGAAAGTATGAATCAACTATCTACTCCTTACATATTCTAGTGCTACAAAATTAGAACTTTCACCTATATCTTTTAGGTCCATCCACATAGCTGGCTAGCATCTTATATGATTTTCTCCTCCATGGCCAAAGTTGACAGGGTGGAGATGATGGCGTCGGTCCACGGATTTTCCTTCCATTTCTTTTGCCGTAATTCGCCAAGTCGATGGCCTAAGTACTTGAACGACTGTATTCTCTGTTTTCATTTACTTTCCTATTCTCTTTCACCAAGTTTCTATGGCATGGCTATGCATTTCTGTGCATAAAGTTTTCAGGAATATTTATGATCCAAGATAAGCTGGTAATTTGATGCTTCGACTCAACATGTGTTATTTCTACGGATGTGTTTCTTTAGTGCATTTATGCATAAGTTGATATAAATATGCAACTTAATATTTAGTGGAAGTCTTATGCAAATAATTTCATGCATACGTAAACTCTACAGTGCCCGCTTTTCACGATGCTGTTGATTGCACCTCTTGTCGTACGGAGATTACGGAAGTCCAGGACAGAGGTTCTGTCATGCTACCAGAGGTGTCCTTCTAGTTTTGAGTTGCCTTTGTGAATGACTTTCTAAAATATCTTTGCTTTTGATCAGGTTAGAAAGGAGCTCGGAATTGGGGGAAGACAAGAAAGTTCTGATCTATAATTTGGGCGGCCTGGTAGAGTTCATATTGTCTGTGACCATATGTTTAATAAGAATATTTATATTCTGTTGTCAATATTTTGCAACGTCTTATTGCATTTACTATGTTCTTAGAAGTTCCAAGTAGTTTTGTTTTTCATTTAAGGAAGCAAATATATAAAGTAATTCTGTGCTTCAATTCTCGTACTCTTAGTTTCTCCAGATAAGATATAATTGCCAGACCATGCTGTGATGGTTTGTAATCTGTATCTTACAGTACTTAGACAAGTTACTAACTATATCAGTATGCATTATTCACAGCCAGCTGGGTGGATGCTACAGACACAGTACCTACCTGATGGATGGATATGCTTGGTTGTATTTTGGCAGTACTATTTTTGCTTCTTGACATGTTGCTTCTTGTTTCATGGGAGATTTTTCTGGTATGTATATCATCACTTGATATAGGTATGTGGAGCTTCAGAAGGCAACAACTTCCAGAAAATTTTATGAAGCTTCCAAAAGATGTTTACACACCTGATGTAATTGCAGCTTCAGACTGCATGCTTGGTAACTTAAACGCAAGTTCTTGATGTATTTTTTGTATGTTTTCAATGCATAACTTAATCATTTACTAATATATCCCATTTTTACATTGAAATGACTCTTCCATCTGTCAGGTAAAATTGGCTATGGTACAGTGAGCGAAGCTTTGGCATACAAGGTGCCTTTAATCTTTGTACGAAGAGATTATTTTAATGAAGAGCCATTTGTAAGGAATATGCTGGAGGTATAATTTGTTTCCCAGCCTCTTTATTATATTCTCTTGCTCTGTGAAAGCGGAAACTACAATCCTTTAAGCTCTTGTCAACTTATGGATTGTATATACAGTACTTTCAATGTGGTGTTGAGATAATAAGGAGAGATTTGCTTAATGGGCGTTGGGCTCCTTATATTGAACGTGCAATTACCCTAAACCCTTGTTATGAGGCAGGCACTAATGGTGGTGAGGTAACTTCTCTCTTGCCATCGATCCTAGCAATACCTCTATTCTTATTCTCTCTCTATCCATGCACACCATCACTGGCAGACATGAGCAGATTATTTGTGTTATATGGTCTTAGAACAAATTTTTAGGTTCGGTTTTGCTGCTGGAAAGCAGATGATCGTCCCTATTTGATTGTTTAGATCCCAGTTATGAGTTTTCATCTACAGCTCCAGAATTTGCACCTATACCTTAGCAAAACTCTTTTAATGAGTATACTTCTAGTGCCTCACAAATCTTTTTACTCTTAACACTTCAGTTTCTATTCACTTGTTCAACATCCCTATTTTATTTACTTTATTTTTTATATTAAGTTATTTCATTTGAACTTTTCCCTGTGACTTTTAGAGTGTGTTTTAGGTAGTTTATATTTTTTATTTTGATGCTGAGCTTTATACATGAGTAAGTTCATGATGCCTATACAAAATGATCATCTGTAACTTTATTTGAAATATTTTATCACAATAATGTTATATTCTTTGGCGTGTTTGTATTTTAGAACTCTCAGGTTTGTGTAGCTTCAACTAACATGTTCAGTGTCCTAATGAATTGAAAGGTGGTTGCTCATATACTTCAGGACACAGCTTCAGGGAAAAATCCTATTTCATCTAAGGTAGACTACATTTGAGACCCTTTATAATCATTCTTTCCTCTTTTCATATGCATCTCTGATTGCTTGTAGCTTTTGCATTATATATAATCTTCAGTATATTTGGAAATGGTATTCTAGAGCTATAATATAATTGAAATTTGATGCAAGAAATACACTAGACAGATTAGTACCCAAAGATATTGAAGTTGCTAGGAACTAGAAGGAAAGCATTATGAAAATAATGTTTTCTGGTAGTCTCTTGGAGTTATGATTTGTGAAGAAACAATGTTATGATGCTCTATAATGTGGATTTACTAGTTCTCCTGGTACAAATTTCTATGCTTTTTCAGTATATCTTTCTCACTTCTTTAGGCTTCTTTTCGGATGTAGCCTAGTGGATCAAGAAGGCTGCAGGATGCCATTGTCCTTGGGTATCAACTTCAGAGAGTATCTGGGAAAGATATAGATGTTCCTGAGTGGTATGCACTTGCACAAACTGCACTTAACTCCCGCACACCATTGCCGGATGAGATTATGCAGAGTACTAACATTAAAGAGTAATCTTTTGTCTTTGCATCTATATTTTTACCAGATGTACTTTTTTTTTCTCAATCATTGATTGCCTGACAGTATTATGACGTCCTTTTTCTATTATTCTAAATGTGAAGGACTGGAGATTTCGAAATTTTGCATGGAGATCATCATGGTCTTTCAGATACAATAGGTTTCTTACGGAGCTTGGCAGAAATACATGCCTTAAGAAGCACTGATAATAGTAGCAAGCATCACTCACGAGAAAATCTTGCTGCGTTTGCCATGTTTAACTGGGAGGTATTTTTGGTGCAATTCTGGCTGTTTAAATGCATATATTCTGGAACTGGAAGAATTCTGTTTTTTGTTGATGTATTTTTTTAGACATGACAAGTCTGTGTTTACATTTTTTCTAAGATCAAAAGATGAATTATTTTACATCTTAAGTAATGGAATGCCTAATCACCGTATCCTCCGGAGGGGGGGGGGGTGTGGTTCCACCATCTCTGTATTTTCAGCTATAATATTTTGATTAAGTTGCTAATGAATGACTCTTCCTCCTTCAAGCTGGTCAATGGATATATCTTCATTCCCAGCTTGGAGAAATTTGTTTCAAGCACTATATGCCCTAAACCTTTGGTGAGCAGATCTGCAAGTTGACAAAGAGTAGACACATAACTACTACATATCAATTCCCTCACTATGTTCTCCTTTATAAAACGTTTGTTTATACTGGTATAGGAAGGGAAGATGAAAAAATCCCTATGTTGCTCCCTTGTTATTAAAATTTTTGGTATCTAATGGAGAATGTCATTCTTTTTATTAAATAGGGACTCAACAGAAAGGAAAAGTGAAAGAAAAGTATTGGTTTTATCAAGGAACTAAGATTTAATTTTCAACACTAAATGTCCCATGGGGAGTAAGCAATTAACCTGCAGGAGATATTATGACCTAGTATGATTAGCCATTTAATGCCTGAAAAAGTATACATCTCATGTTTAACATCAAAAAGATGATTAATAAAAGAATTTGATTTTAACTATGTGACTGAATTGAACTTGGTTATGCACTAATGTGTTTTGTTACATTCATTCATATATCATTTCCAAGAATGATTTTTTTCTTATGGATGTACATTTTCTCGATTACTAGATGACAAAGTTGTTGCAAGCTCACTTTAATTGATTTCAAAAGTCGCAACATGAGAAGCTTTCATTGATCTAGAATATTGTTTGATTTTATCCATCTCTACCAGGAAGTGATACTAAATAAGTATCTATTTATCCCCACTCTAGTCTTTCTTTTTGCATAGGTTATGTCTAATTGTTTGTCCTTGACATTTCTTGTAAGTGGCATACTGCATTTTCACAATTTCATGTTTCTGTTCCTTATCTGGTGTTGCAGGAAGAAATTATCGTAGCTAGAGCTCCGGGGAGGTTAGATGTGATGGGAGGAATTGCAGATTATTCTGGAAGCTTAGTCCTGCAGGTGCTTTTGTTTTGCATGTTATGATCCTTTGATCCAGATAATCAGTCATTCTTTATCCCCAAACTGACTTGCTCGTTGGTAATTTGCAAATATATTTTGTGATTTTTTCTGGCAGATGCCTATAAGAGAGGCTTGCCATGTTGCCATTCAGAAGAGTCATCCAGACAAACACAGGTTGTGGAAACATGCTCAGGCCAGACAACATAATAAAGGACAAACCTTGAACCCAGTACTCCAAATTGTATGTAGCCATGAACTTTTTCAAGTGATAAACCATCTTAAATAACTAAACTTTTCAATCTTGATAACATAAACATGTATCAATCTTGTGCTTTTATAGCTACTGTTAATGTATAAAGTGAAGTATAAAACATGATAATTTGTTGGATGCAGGTATCATTTGGCTCAGAACTAAGTAACAGAGCACCTACATTCGACATGGACTTGTCTGATTTTGTGGAAGACGGACGCCCTATCTCATATGAGAAAGCACGACAGTATTTTTATAAGGACCCATCACAGAAGTAATCTTCTTTGCTTTGTTAAGGTTACTTTTGACTTTTATGTTATTTTGTTGTATAAAATTTAGTTTGTCATTTTATTGTGGTTCCTTCCTAGGTGGGCTGCATATATTGCTGGTACGATTCTGGTATTGATGACTGAATTGGGTGTTCAATTTGTGGACAGTATTAGTATACTGGTAAGGTATTCTCCATTTGATGCTCCATAGATCTTAATTTGTGGCTTTTGATGAACTACTGTCATAGTCAATTAATCCTTTCAATTTGCTAATCATGTAGATAAATTATGATTTACAAATAGAGAAAAAAATTAAGATCTGTTGTCATAATAGCATAAATGCTTCTTAGTACAATCATCTCTTTCTTACATCTCAACATCACAATATTACTTTCTGTATAGAAAAGCAAATGAGCTTTTTGAGGTACTGCGTCATGTCTAATCATATATCTTGATTTCCGTGGTGAACTTATACTTTGATTACAAAGAAAATTTATGAAAATCAATTGATAAATGTCTCTGTCCATCAATAAAAACCACATTATGACTAATATGATTCTAAATTTACAATAGAATTTCATTACTTATACTATTATTGTACTTTTGAAATTTTGTATCCCACTACCTATATACTGTATTCAATTGTTTAAATAATTAAAATATTTTAGAGTATCTTAAAATATTTGTAAATGCATAACTAACATTAAGTATTTAACTATTAGTTTTTACCAGTAAATATTATCAAGTGATCGTGTATGGCACACATATTCAAAAATATAATGACATACAAAGAACATAAAAATTACTCTATGTTTTATTTCATTTTCATATTACGTATGGTACTCTTCTTTATTAATAATAAGAATACTTATTACTTAATTATATAATTACACCATTAAAAGAATCCGTTTATGATATTGATTAATTTGTTTTTATGTTTACTATTTTCAAGAGAAACTGGAATAAACTCAAATCTTAGATCGTGATATGTGCTTTTCCTTTTACTTCAAATCACTATGGTTGGACAATGGGAATCAATTTATTGAAATAATTTCTTAAAAGATTCTTTCAATATATTGATTCCCATTGTCCAAAGATAGTGATTTGAAGTAAAAGGAAAAGCACATTTCATCCACAATAAAGTGAAAAGTTATATCCATGCAAATGTTCTTGCTTATATATTGTCTGGGGTGACTACTTCTAACTGAAAGTGATATCTTAGTTTGGTAAGAATGCTTCTGAGGGAATAATTTACCAGCAACAGTGATAGTGTAAAGAGCAGGGAAATAGAATTAAATATAAGATAATCGGTTTAATGATTAAAAAAAAAAAAAGGTGCCCAGGCTGAATACAAAATATTTTCTGCCTGTCCTTCCTATCCTGTAGTGTTTGGGTGACTTCATTACCATATAGTTGGAATCATAAAATAGTTCACGTAATATATGTGGTAGCATAAGGAGTTAGACTTGATGATGGATTATAAAATTGGTAATTTGAGAATCACTGATCATCACAGGCTGGGGTTCTAATTGAGCATAACAAATCAATCTCATTGAATGGTTCAAATAGACCACTGTCTTATAGGAAACAAACTTTTAGTTGTGTCAATTGGTTGCATTATGCTGGAGGTGATTAGAATGTAGCTACTTTTGCTTTATTTCCTGCTCTTTAAAGCTTGACCTCATAACATATAGTTTTAAATTTGAAGTATCAATAATGTTGAATATACATGATACTACAGGTAATTTCTGGTGTCCCAGAGGGCAAAGGTGTATCATCTTCCGCTGCCATAGAAGTTGCAACAATGTCTGCGGTGGCTGCTTCTCATGGTACAATTGTGTGCTATTTCATTAGATACTAGTGAACACAAAAATACATTATATTAGTCATAATCAATATGAACCACGTAGTTTCTAGCCCTGAACTATATCAAGGTTTTGCTCATGTTTCTAGAGTTGCAATGATGGTGATTTTCAAGAGCAATTGACCTTTTCATGTCAAAGTGGATGGCTTTAACACAAACATTATTCTCACTTAACACGATAGATTGAAGAGTTCCTATTATTTACACAATTCAGAAGAAATCCTACTCTTAAACAATTGACTTAGATCGATAGGACCTATCATCACCAAGACATATCTGCAGTCCTTGAGGATTACTCTTTAACCCTTTCTGTCAGATCAATGAACTTTCTGTTTGATTGGCTTTCTTCAATTTTTGCAGGATTAGATATTGCACCAAGAGATCTTGCTTTGCTTTGCCAAAAGGCTAGCTACTTTACTTGTTGTGGTCCTTTGTTTTCCTTTACCTACACATGTTTCCCTTTTAACATCAATTAAAGCTCACATGTAATAGGTTGAGAATTACGTTGTTGGTGCTCCTTGCGGAGTGATGGATCAGATGGCTTCTGCATGTGGTGAAGCAAATAAACTTTTAGCCATGCTGTGTCAGGTGAAAATCATGTAAACCATATCTAACATAAAATGTAGAATTTAGCATAAGACTGAAAACATTATTTCCTTGTCCCAAATAGCCTGCTGAAGTATTAGATCATGTGGAAATACCTCCTCATATACGATTTTGGGGAATCGACTCGGGGATACGCCACAGGTATAAGTTCTGTGTATATACTTTTATTGATCATTTATTTCTAGTTTATAATTCAGAATACTGCTTTCGTCAAGTACTTATTGTTCCAAGAGTTATCATCCCAGTGTCAAATTTTGTCAGAAATTTTATATTCTTAGTATGCATTATCTTGTTAGAATGAGAATCTTGTAACAAGTTACAGATTAATGTTGAAAGTATTATATTATTGGTACCAACAGTTCCATATAAACAGTATGAGTGTCAATAATATTCAGAATGCATAACATTGATTTGACATCATACAGATTATATGTAGTGAAGTGAAGCCAAAGGTCACCTTTCAATTTCTTACACTTCTCTAAGAATTTTTATGCACACAAAATTTATGAGTAACAGTTTTCTTTTTACTAGTGCTACACCAATATTTTAAAGTATTATCTTTAATTTCTCATTGTGTTCGTGCTCCCTAAATTCTATGCTATATTTTTGGGTCATGATTTGTCATGAGGAAAAAGTAAAGAAAACTAGTGTCTTCTAATAAAATGGTTAAACTTTTAGTTTGAAATTACAGTGTCTTAGTCCTAGAAAAACACAAAAGATTGCTTAGATAGGGTCTAATCAGCAGTCTCAGAAAGAAAGCAACATTTCAAGCAATGAAAATCAAAATGATCACAACATTAGAAAAAGAATATCAGTACAAAAGTTATTTTATTGATATTTGCACTGGTATTTTCATGACTTCACTATAATCCAATAAAAATAAGAAGCCCGGTAAAGCTTTTAGATCATTTATCTAATGATAAATGTTACACTATCATGAAATCAACAGTATGAGTGTCATTCCAAAGAGTGGCTAGCTGATAATAATGGAGTGACATATGCATCTTGGTTGAGAGGCTTTTCCAAGTATTACACCCTCTGTTTAAAGTTGCTTCTCATACAGACATGTTAAACCACAATGTCTTTAACAGTTCCTTATTACAATGCATTGCCTACCTAGGCCTTATTTATTTATTAACTTAAAAGGAGAAGAAGTGTACTTAAATGGAATATTATCGCTCTATCTTTTACTTCATTCCCTCACATACCATAGTATGTTG